>CM057814.1:32264859-32427389 GCA_030067965.1 Latrodectus elegans | reverse complement strand
AACAAAGCTCAAATTCTCTTTCTTTCTTTATGGTTATATTAGGTTATTTGATTTATAATTAAAAGGGTGTATCATGAATAGCAAAAGTCCTAAAAAGTGTGCAAAAACTCAGGAAAAACGCACTCTTCTCAGTGCGGAACTCTGATTAAACTTTGGTTCGACGCTATAACGTCGATACCAGTAAGTCAAGTTGAGGCACTGGTCGAACATCTTATATATGGTCAGAGGAGGAAATGCCCTAAAGATGCAATGGAAACCAGCAAATGGTGCCTTCGATGGAGACTCAAACAGAGCTGGAAAAGGCCTGTATTGAGGGAGAAAGGTGTCCGTGTTTAAAGAAAGTTGACAAAGGTTTCTCGAAAGAGAAACAAATCGAAAAAGGCTACTGAGACTCGCAAAAGAGTCTCCAAACAAAGTCAAAAGGCAGGAGACCCTGCAGCCAAGCTGGTTAAGACAGGCAAGCACCGGAATTAGTGCAACTGACTCAGGAACCTACGCGGATGCAGCCAAGAGCAAGGGGGAAAGAGGGCCCTGACGAATGCCTCCTTAGTGTACCCAAAGTTGGGTACGGATTTAACCTCTGACGGGGTTAAAGGAACTGAACTGAAAAAGGCCATCGACTGACCCAGTAAAAGTTTTGGGCGGAGGTACAAAGATCTAAAACCCCTTACATAATGTGGAGGTCGCGATAGAGTTGAAAACTCAGAAGATCGCAACAAAATGAATATGATAAAAATTAAAGAAGTTCTGAAGCGTTGAGGCTGAAGCTAGGGAGCGTAATGGAGACCCCTTTCAGAGAATGATATAAGACTTGCTGGGTGAGGACGGCGATGAAGGGAGTCCCAGAGGGACTGAGGGAACAAAACAGAGATCTCCTGAGGGCCACATGAAAGTGGTCTTCAAGCTAAAAGGAAAGGGTCTGATACATTGCGTGCTGGGAAACGGCGCCTGAGGTCTTTAGAGCCTTCATCAAGAAGGGTAAAGTCAGGCTGTAATGGCTGCAAAAGCACAGGGTCAAGGAATTCCTTGTTTGCCGATATGAGGTGCTAAGCATGCTGTAGGTTTGGCCACCCACAGTCTAAATGCCTTTAGAGGCACAAACCTGCACTGTTCAAAGCAGGGAGCACACTTTTAAAGAGTGCCCTAAGAAAGCAAGTTTCGCTGCGCTAACTGTGATAGAGCGAACAAGCAATTTAAATTAAAATTAGCTTGCGGACATATAGGTGGTGGATCTCCGCTGCCTGCACATAAAAAGGGAATGTGAGAGAATCCGTTCCCGTACTAAATTATGGAAGTTGAAACGATCTCAACAGCTTAGAGTATGGTAGTTTTGCAGATTAATCTCCTGCAAAGATCGAGGGCAGCCACTGGAGATATTAAATGAGTGCGGATTAAAATGGGTTCAGTCCGAAATCCTTCTCTCCTGTAAGAGCTGCAATTTGGTGGACGGCAAGAGATTGCAGCTCTTCTTCCACAGAGATGCTGTTGGCCTGCACATGCAACAGACGGATTTAGGGCTGCGGTTGTCGTTAACAACAGACCAAACTCAGCGTCTGGACCAGACATATGGATACTCATATCGGGGAAGCGGTAGAGATCAAAGCATCTGCAGCCAATCGCCACTTTGGTAGTACTCAGCTCCAAGTTCTCTCCAAGAGTGATTATTACTGGTCAGAATATTTAGAGACCCTCGAAAAGATCACATGCGGTTCCAATAAATGAGGGTACTTTCAATAGGGAGGTGACTCTTTTCTAACACGATTTGAGTAATCAAATGTGAGATCCCATGAGGTCCTGTCTAGAGTGGGGACGAAACAGGGAAGTCTCCTAGAGTTTCTCATTCAACTAAACGACCTCGTTTTATTAAATGATGGGACCCTCCCAAGCCTGACCTTTGAAACTGTGAATGGGAGAGAGCTGGATTGACTCCGTCGGTGACGACGGGTGCTCTACAGTCGTCCTTCTCATGTCGTGGAAAGTGGTAATGAAAATTGCTTAAGTGATCACAACTACATCTCCTCTCAGGCTAGCACCTTAAGCTTTGCAGACCATGAATAATGCAGCAAATACAGACTAGGTAAACATCGCCTTCAGAAATTGGGTGCAGACTTTAATAAAAAGTTAACCCAGATCTCAAATGATAAAATCATAAGAGCTAAAGAGGCAAAAGAATCCTAGACGAGGTAGTGGAAAACATTACTCATCTATAAAAGTTACAGGAGATCTGCGAAAGTGTAAAGGCTTCGGCCTCGACTCAGCACGACCGGGCCAGAAAGCAGGTTCCATGGTGGATGACGAGCTAACTATGCTACGGAGAAACACATTAGAACACGAGCGTTGGGAGGAGGCGGTAATTCAGAAATGTTCCGACTCCGATGAGCGCAAGGCCAGAAAACGCTGGCAGATATGGATCTGCAGCCCAGTATAAACGACTTATACTTTCGAAAAAGAGAGTCAGAACTGGGATAAATTCTGCCACAAAAGCAAATGAGACTCAAATGTGTGGTCTCTGCTTATACAAAGAAGTAGCGGTTGGTACAGCTGCTGTCAAAGCACACTAATGAGTAGCGTCAAATTGTCTGACGGGGACTCCTGTTAATGAAGTTAGCGAAGAGGAAACCGTGAAAACAATTGTAGCTAGTTTATTCCCTGTGATTTAATTTGACCAAGAGAGAGTTGGAGCAAAAGGCATGAGGAGTATAGCGGACCTTCCTATTGCGGTGGATGTGACGATCGACCATTTACAAAAGTGGAGATTGGTCGGTTGTCAAATCTATAAGGCAAGAAAGGCCCTGGACCCGACAGTATCCTTGGTCGAGGTGGTGCAAACTATTTTCTGAGTGTAATCCCGGAATGTTTGGTGCTCCTCTTAAACAAATGTCATTTCTAAAGCATTTCCCAAGATCTTGGAAACATGCTGGAAGTTGGTCCTATTTTTGTAGCAAAGGAAGATCAAAGTCTGAGGCATAGATCCTACAGGCCAGATTTGTCTACTGTCTAGCTTAGGCAAAGTACTGCCAAACTCCCAACCCAAAGATTATACCACAACATCTGGCGAATGTTTGCAGGCACTTCTAACCCCCGCCTCAACATGGCTTCAGGCCGGGCAGTTCAAAGATGACGTACACGGCGCACGTGTGTCATAACGACACAATCTCAGGTATTTTCAGGAGCACAGGAAAGTGCATTAGCCTCCAATTTCGCTAGATGTACAGGGTGCTTTTGATAGCGTGTGGAGACCCGGAGCAATGTTCCTCACGCTGCTAATGATGTCCACAAAACGTTTATATGCTGGTGAGTCCTATTTGGAAGACAGAAAGATGAATATTCAAAGGCTCGAGAGAAAACTTGATTTTCGAATCCAGCAGAGAGTACCGCAGGGGTCATGTAGTGGACCACTATTCTGGAACATAGTTGCAGACAGCGCTTTGCGACTGGACATGCCGAATGAAACGAGGCTTCTAGCCTTCGCTGACGATATGCTTTCTGGTCGTAGCGAATTCGTGACTCAAGAGCAAAGCTCGAGAAAATGTGGAAGTAGCCCTTAATGCACTCAGCAAATGGGGAAAGACTTTGTAAGCTGGTTTTCAATCTAGACCAAAATGGTGGCCCTCACGGTCACCGAAGAGCGTAAATTGAAGAGACCGCCAGTCTTCCATGGGACGGAACTCCATAAAGAATCCAGTGCAGGAGCTTAAGTTCCTGGGTGCTCAATGCAATACCATAGCGCTCTCACATTCAAACTCCCATTGTAAAGTGAGGAATGAGACAAAATATTGTGAACTGTCACAATGGCACTCCAACGAACTGGCCAGAGGTTCTCTTCGGGCGCCGAGCCTCAATTACTCAAACGCCATATATAGGAGTGGTAAACCGAAAGAATTGGCTCTTTTTTGGTGTAGGAGCAATGGGGACAGGCCAGATTGGACTGTAAAGAACCTTCTGTGGCCACACTCACAGAGTGTTCAAAAGATCCGGCAACTCATGGCATTCACACCAGATGCTACAGCGACCAGTTTCTACAGCTGTGCCGTCCCACAAGTGCGTTGGCGGGCGTCCTACCGCTAGATATAAAAGCAGGCATAGAATTATGCAAAACGGTTTATTGGTTGCGGAGCGCAGGCCATATATCTTTCACTGAAGTAAATCTGCGGCCAGACTGATATTGAGCAGAGGGTAGACATTCTGTCATGTCACCTCGGCGGAGCGTTGCCAGCGTACCTTTTGATAGTTGGAAAAGCCAAGTGGCGAGGGTCTGGAAATCTTTACAGACGAGATCATGCATTGATGGTAAAATTGGTTTAGGAGGTCTCACCATCATGTACTTTGGGCATGTAGATCGTTACTTTATGGAAAGCTAGACTTTGCGACGAGAATTCTGTCTTCCAGGCGGAAATACAGCGCTGGGACTGGCGCTAGATTGGCTCAAAAGTACACCCAGCAACAACACTCTGTCATTTATACAGTGATTCGTTGTCATCCCTTTACTCCTGGCCGATCCGCAGCAATAACCAGAACATCTTGGTAAATAAAAGCGTTAAAGGACTCATACCAGGTAAAAAGCTTCATTTGTAAAAGAGAGGTGCTTACATTACGTGCGTGCACATGTAGTGCACTTTCGGAAACGAAGAGCTGATATACTGGCCAAAAGAGGCTGCGAATCTTCCAGAGCCAACGCTGGACCTAACTACGTCCAAGAGTCGCATCTGATAAAGGTGTTGCATAAAAGAAGCACTGCGGGTATGGCAATCTGAGATGGGAAAATGAAGAGGTGGGTCGACAGACCTGGGCGCAAATCTCTTTGAAACTGCATCTGATAAAAGAGTTTCCGGTACAATGCTATCGTTGCCCAGTCAATAGCGACAGGACATTACGGACGTGTGCCGGAATGCAACCTTGCATAAACGAGGGTATCCGATTAGCGAGGATTATGTCGCTCGTGCAATGTTGGGAGATTAAGGTCTCCACTTCGTGCTGATCAAAAATTGTACCAGGACGTCGGTGGAAAGGAGTAAACTGGTGTACAAGAGCGAAAGCTTGAGTACCATCCTGGACCGGCGCAACTGGTCTATCTTGAAAAGGATAATGTCCATTGCGTCGGATGACATTCCAATGATGGAATACCAGCGTGCTTCTGACGATGGTCCGGTCGAGAGCTGGGATATTGAGGAATAGCATAGGAATTGACGGTTCGTAAAGGAATTTTAAAAACAAATCTTTAACGAGAATGTATGCCATAATAAGTGAGTGGGTGCCGGCGAGACTACTCGCCTCATCAAGGTATGGTTCTGTGGCTCGTCTACCTAGGCAGGTGGCGGCTGTTGGAAGGTAGACTCGAGTTCAAAGTTTCGAGTTGCAAGGTAGGAAAATTAGTTATAGAAGCCTCAACTTCTGGCACTAAGCCTCGCAAACTCGATCCCTTTCTGTCCCTTCTGTTACTTTATGTATTATATTTCATACATTTTTTATTGATACCTTCTATTTTTCAAGATTAATCATTCTCTGTAAAGCAAGAAAAACATTTGATATTTTTTGTGTCCATTAGTTACAAAGAAAATGTATAATTATGTTTAATCTTAATAAACGTATATATTTTTATGGGTAAAAACAACATTAATAAATTTATTACGTTTTGATTTTCTTATTTTACTTCTATTTTATTCAGGAAGCTTGGAGGTATTTCTTGTCTTAATTTTGTTATGAAAATTCTTTTTTTTTTTTTTTTCAATAAAATGTTTTAAAAAATGTTCCATTTTTTTTCATAAAAACAATCATTAATTTTTTTATTATTGAAAAAAATCTATGTTCTTAAGAAATGTCTCTAGTTACTTCACGTATTCTAATTGATTTATATATTCATTTATTTGCTTAAATGATTTTTCTCAAATAATTATCACTATTCAAAAATTATATTAGGTACTCAATTAATTCTTACTTTATTCATTATTAAAATTAATATTATGTAATAATTAAAATATATGAAATTTTAACACCTCAAGTAAATTATATGTTGGTGTGTATACAAAAAATACTGATGAAACAATAACATGTGGTAGTTACTAATGAAAAATAAATAATTAGATTAACTAAAACTCTAAGGAAAAGCATACACAATGAAAATTAACTATAATATATATATAATAAACAAAGTTTCACATAATTTATCAAGAGATTAATGTGGAGCTTTTTCTGAATAAAATTTATATTATTCTAAGCGTTATACTAAAGATTTAAAAAGTTATTGTAGAATTATTACACATTAATATTTTTAAAATTAATTCATTGGAATCTTTTGGAAATTTAGAGTTTTATAAACTTAAGCGAAGGATTTTAGTTGCAACTCTAATGAAACATATCCAAAAATAATCAAGTCTTAATAACTTCACTAATGTTCCTTCAGTTTGTGTTTGACGTCTTAATGATTTTTAAACTAAAATTAATTATTCTGTGAGTCTAGTATTTAAGTGCCATTGAATCTCTAGGAAATTTAACGAAGAAGTTTTTCTTTTTAGCAATGAAGAACAAAGAATTATTTTATAATTTTATATTTGCCTTATAATTTTTCCTTAAAAATTTTTTATTTATTTAAAAATATCTGAGAATGTTTTTATCGATTAAGGTGCTTATGTATAAAATAATTTTGTATTTAAATTAAATTTAGAATTTCTTTAATAATTATGCAAGTTTAACCCATTTTTAACTTTTCAAGTGACTATTGTTAACAATTTGTGTAGTTTCGATCGTAATATGCTTTAGTTATTTTATTGCTCATTTGTAAATATACATTATTTTCATTTTATTTAAAAAAAAATTTTTTTTTAGAATGCATTCTTTGAAAATCAAGTTTAATTTTAATTTATAGAACTTAAAAATTGCAATTTTAAGATCCAAACTCAGTTATGGTAAGAAATATATAAATTAAGTTTTATTTAATTGAATTAGAATAGGTAATCTTTCCCGTCACATGCTTTGTACTGATAATTATAAATGAATAGAACTCCAAAATAAGAAAATTTAAGCTATGAGTTTTTCTGCATGCGTTTCATTGTAAGATAATGAAATTTTATCATGAAACTTTTAATTTTTCATACTACTAATAATCATAATTTTTAACGATATAACGATACATTTTCATTATAATGAAATCCTGATTAAATAAATAATTGCTTAAGAAATCTATTATTTGCAATTTCTTTGCGCAATTTTCGGAAGTAATATAATCTCAATATTTTCAGGATATACATTGTTTTAATTTTCTAAACAAACAAAGCACTTCTTGAAGCAATCGGACAAATTTTCTTATAAGCACAATAGAGTAAGAAAATTATCTGGTACAATTACCCATATCCAAATAGTTAATATATATTTTTTATTATGGTACGTCATTTACTTCAACTTGCTACCATTTGATGACTAAGGATAGTATATAATCTGAAATCTGTTGAAAGTCATTCAGATAGCCCAAATGTTTGAACTTTTCGAAGGTTTGTTTGTCGCTCAACGGTTATTTTTTGCTCACAAGGACTAATTAGACCAGGACCTACGGTATAAAGTGTACTCCGAACCACTACAAACATCCATGCGCAAGGTGGGATTCGAACACACGAACTGTTGAACCGAAGGCAAGAGCGCTAACCATTCGGTTGCCAGCTCGGCTGAACTTTTGAAAGAACTTAAATGTTTTGAATATTCGTGAGACAGATACACGTACAGAATGCTAAATCGCATGACTCATCTTACATGGTTCAAATGGACTTTAGATCAAATGCGGAATTTTGCTATCTAAAGAAAATGATACGTCTACAGCAAGGACATTTTTTTAATTTTAAAAAAAGAAAAAACTGAATTTGTTGAGAAATTCAGCTTATTGTCAGCTTAAACCATATAAATTTTTTACGATAGAAGTTTCCAACTCTATGCAAACAGCCGCGATTTTAACACAAATCATTTTTTACATCCACTTATTCTAAACAATTATTAAAATCTCTGCAAATTACTGTAATCATTTGTTCTCATCCTGAATACTTAAATCATGACACCCATAATTATTGAAACATTAATTCATCTTTTGATAATTCTTATGGGCATCCAAAATTAATCATAATGAATGACATGCCGCGTCATTCATTCATTATGATTAATTTCGGATGCCCATGGATGATTAATTTCGGATGATGGATAATTAATTTCGGATTTTATTTTTGCGAAATTTTAGAAGATTCTTTGCGAAATGTTCAAGAGGTTTGATTGTACTTAGTAAACCTATATTTCTGATATGCAGAAATAGCATTAATTCTTATATAAATTCTATAATATTCCCATATGTGCGTGCGTGTGCGTGTGGTGTAGTGTCAACGTCACCATCTCCAATGTGTTTTGATATCAAAATTTAATAAATCTAGAATTGGTACAAAAATTACATTTAATCAAATTATAAAATATTTACAAACGTTAAACAACAAATAATGCTACATAAAAAGATTGAATTTACATGTTTCATGATTATCGAGCATAAAAGTTTTTGTGATCTTTAGCAGTCGATTGCGAAGCCGAAAACTGTCAAAAAATCCTTTAAGCGGAAACTCTTTACTAAAATACCTTCGATATCCTTCCTCGAGTTCCTGTATTCCTCCGCCACAGATTTCGAAACTCAAAAGTCTGGGATTTCTACAGTATATATATATATATATATATATATATATATATATATATATATATATATATATATATATATATATATATATATATATATATATATATATATATATATATACATAATATATATATATATATATATATATGCATACATATGTATAATAAACTAATTGTTGTATATATGTAATAAAACTAGTTTCGAAACTTTATTATAATTAATGATTGGCTTTTTCTGAATGCTTTTTACATTAAAATATATTAAAAATGCCGTCGAATAAGTTTAATTAAAAATCCTATAATTCTATCTGAGGAATTATTTTATTTCAATATTTGGAGAGTAAAAAGTTTTAAAAACCTGATGGATTGATTTTAGTGTACTTTGCACTTTAATGAAACACATCCAAAAATATAATCAGTAGCCTTTGTAATTTCACTAATGTTCTCCCAGTTTATGTTTGACGCGACTTAATGATTTTCAAACTAAAATTAATTGTTCTGTGTCTAGTTATCTAAGTGCTATTAGAGTTCTAGAAAATTTAACGAAGTTTTTTTTTTTTTTTTTTTTTTTTTAATGAGAGCAGAGTTGTTTTCATTTGTTCTTTCCAATTTGCTTTATAGTTTTCTCTAAGAATTTTTATATTCTTAAAATAATTTCCTTAACTTTACCGATAAAAACAGATACAAAACTGTTTTATATTCGTTATAAATATTTTTTTCTTAATACATTGCATGTAGTATTTTTCATAAATATTAAAACAAAAATTAATTCTTAAATAAATATAGAGTTTTTCATGCATTTTACGTAAGTGTTATTTGAAATTTTTAATTTCTCTAATATATAAAAAGTATATTTTATATATACTTTTATATTAGAGAAATAATAAATAATGACTATGACATTTGACATAAAAATAACAATGACATGAAATGATTCACATGCAAATCTTTTCATGAATTCTTATTTAACTTATGAATTCTTATTCTTCACATGAATTCTTATTCGATACAATAGAATCAATTTAGATTAGCATAAAATAGTAGAATACTGTATCCTCAATTCAATGACAACAATAATTTTTCTCTGTTCTCAAATAAATTACTTTCAAACTATCGAATAAATTAAAATGTCTAAAGTAAGCATTAAAATAGTTAAAAAAAAAAAATTTGAAGCACAAATGAAAAATTTTCGACGTATTGAATATTCACTCATAGTTTCGTATTATTTTATTAAATTAAAAACCGCTGTAAGTTATTACAAAATTAGCTAATGTGGCAATTTTACGTGGATGATCCTTAGAATGAAATATAAACACAGGAAATAATGCTCACAGGTTTTTTTTTTCCAGCTGCAATCTCCTGTCTGATTTGTTTTTGTACAAAAAAAAGACTAATTTCCATGTAGAATATAATCTTGTTTTTTAATCCGGTCAATTAATAGTTTTAAAATATAAGACCATATACTATGTGAAACACGTTTATATATATATATATTCATAGCTCATTGTTCTAATAAAAGTGAGCTTCGAAAAAATATTCTACCTACATGGTTTTGCCACAAAAATGTTTTATTGAAAAGAAATATGCTATACAGAAATATTTACTCAATTCCGTGAAACTAAATGTTAGAGATTCATGGTGAGGACTGGTGTTAATTTTAGTATTCGTCCTCTTCAGTAGCTCTATGCATGGATTATTTTATCATTATGTATACAGATTATAGTTTCCATTGAAAATAATATATTATACCATTGCCATGTCTAGTAATATAGTACGTCCAAACCTTATTTGTGGACCAATCATTGCTGTAGTCTTGAACAATACTTGGCTTGTTGTCTATCTAACACTATTGAAAACGTTGTCCGGTAATTTTATCGACACATATCCTTTATCACACCAACCAAACTCTGATCCAGATAATAAGACACGAATTTCCATCCTGCAAAGGGTAGAAACAACAAGACTGGCTTATTAGTTGTTAGTCGTCCGTATATACTGCTATTCTTCATAAATGCATGGCATTTTTGTCCCTATAAATTCTCATAAATATCAGGCATCTTGATCAGTGCCGGGAGTAATATATGGAAGTATAAAAACTATTTCCCGTCTTCCTCGAATATATTCTAACATTTACTGGTAAAACTAATAAAGGTTTCTGCTTATTGCACGAGGGGTAACATGAATTGCACTGATTCAAAGTTTAAATGCAATATCCGAATGAGAAACTTGGTGCTGCCTCTTCTTTTCTTTTCTTTTTTTTTTTTTTTTTTCATACATAAATTAGATTGTATTTATAGCATTCTTGACACCCATGAACTGCAATGCTGTTTATTTGCATACATTCTTATATGATATTGTTCCTATAAATTTCACATTTGTTGCATATCATTTTTAAAAAGCAATTTTTATTGCTATGATTAACACACTGCAGGAGGACATTGGCATTTTTCATTAATAAAGGGCATTGATTATGGAGAATTGCTTATCACTTTCTTGTGGCAAATAAGTTTTAATTTTTCTCTTATTTCATAACAAAATTATTTGATTCTTTTTAAGTTTAATGAGTAAAAATCGAACGGACCTTCATTTTCTGAGGGTGTTTCAGCAGGTTGAGATTGAACAATGTGATTTTTTATTATGAGCAATGTATCTATCTATCTATCTAGGTATACCTGAATGGCTTTTTACATATCTACTTGCAGCTACGCAGATTTAAGCACAAAAAAAGGTAAATGACAATTGAATGAAAACTGTTACAAGAAATAAGGCTCTCTGCTGAATTTTTAATCAACATCAATTTCCCAATATTTTACTTTCTCAATGATGAACTTGGATTCAAAATTAAGGAGAAAAATTGGCTTCGATTATATGTTCGCTGATTTAATTTATCCGATTTATCTTAGAAAAAAACAGAATATCAATTAACTTCGCTAGGATTGCCGCAATTAATGAAATCAAGTTCACTGGTTAAGAAAAAGCAATGGGTTAATGACTGTTTTGTTTGGCGGTCCTCGAACCCTTTTAGAAAGTACGTTCATTAGTGAAGAATACTGATTATAACTGAGGGATAAATACTCAATAATAAATTGTGTAAAAGAAAATACTATATATATATATAAGCTTGAGATTATTATTAATGAACAATTTCGTCGGTATAATAGATTTTAGAAATGACAATTTCGGTTAGTTTTGCTCGATATATAATGATAAAATGACAATTTTTTGTTATTTTATGATTATATGATCATTCAACTTTATGAGTTTCTTTAAAAGGCAGGACTCAAACATCTAGTTGCATATTTTGAATGGTTATTGCTTAAATTTATATAACTTTCTTTAAGTAAATAAAAAAAGCCTACATTTCTAAATCTCCGATTTATCCAAAATATTTAATTTTCTTCGAAATTTTCCTGTTGTGCTCATGTTGATTTTTTTTTTTTTTTTTTTTTTTTTTTTTTTTTGGTAGGTCAAAATTTTAAAACTGCATAATATATATATATATATATATATATATATATATTATATATATATATATATATATATATATATATATATATATATATATATATATATATATATATATATATATATTATATATATATATATATATATATATATATATATATATATATATATATATATATATATATATATATATATATATATATATATATATAATATATATATATATATATATATATATATATATATATATTATATATATATATATATATATATAATATATATATATATATATATATTATATATATATATATATATATATATATAATATATATATATATATATATATTATATATATATATATATATATATATATATATTATATATATATATATATATATATATATATATATATATATATATATATATATTATATATATATATATATATATATATATATATATATATATATATATATATATATATATATATATATATATATATATATATTTGGTTTAGCAATATTATAATAGAATTTTACCTTTAAAACAATTACAAATTCTCTATCCGTATTTCAATTTTACGAATGTGTTGCAGTACATACAGCACACATTACTTTGAAGGAAAAAAGTTTAAATTATAAAATATATTTTTATACAGAAGCATGAAAACATAATTTTTGTATTATCAATAAATTTACTTCTGAGCTTTTGTAAAAGAACTCAGGAGCTGTTAGTTAGTTTAATTAGTCATGAAATTTTAAGTATGAAAATAAACTTCACCTCCAATATGTAATTCTGTTACTATCATTTTCCCTTTTATTGATATTTTGCTAAATTTGCTTGCTTTTATTATATTTCCCATGTTTGTGTTTACCGTGTAATTAAATTCCATGCAAATTGATATACTTCTTTTGACTATATGTAGAATCCAAACATAAATCGAAAATTTCTTCTGTCCCCATTAACAAAGATTTTTCGAACATTATAATTTTATTGCAGTAAATATTGTAAAAAAAATTATTTAGGTATGTAGATGTTACAGGGATAAATAAAAATGTATTTTCAAATATTTCATTTTTTTTTATTACTTACATTTTTACTCATAAATATAAAATATTTTAAGAGTATTTAACTCTCAAAATATCACATAAATTAACAAATAAAGAATTTTAAAATGTTTTCGAATATTCATGGCGAATTAAAAGAATTTTTGAACTTGATAACAGTAAGTATTTGGGGATCATGAGAAGAAATATAAATATCACATAAATTAACAAATAGAGAATTTAAAAATGCTTTCGAATAATAATGGCGAATTAAAAGAATATTTGAACTTGATAATAGTTAAATATTCGGGGATCATGAGAAGAAAACATAAGAATTTCCCAAGTAACCTATTAAGAAAATAAAAATATATGCAGCAAGTCAAAATTTATCTTTTTCTTTGCTCTACACTGATTGATATAGAGCTTGGCACGTTCCATACCGAAAAGAGTGTATTATCATTATTCCACAGTAAATTCCTATATTGGGAAGATTTTAAGGTTGCTTTTTTAGAAATTGAAACAAACAAAGCTGTTAAAACTATTTTTAAATATTATGAAATATTTTCTATGGAAAGGATTTTTAGTAAATAATCGTAGGTTACCTATCGCAAAAAAAGGGAAAATTTGTAATTTTTACACCTACAAATAAGCATAAAAAATACAAATGTACAATTCTATCCTATTGCTTAATATATGCTAATACGCAAGTTTCGGTTACAAGACGTACATGGGCAATCTCTCTCTCTCTCTCACACACACAAGTATTATATTAGAATTTATACATTATCCTAATCTTAGTTTTAAATATCAATAATTATAATAAAAATATAAACATTACATAGCATTACAGAATTCGACAAAATCCTTATAATTTTCTTATATTGTGAAAAAAACTAAACCAGATATTAAAAATAAGATAAAGGAATAATAATAAATCACAAAAATTCTGCTTTATATCCTCCATATTTCACTTAAGAGAATCGAAGTAATCTACTTGCTGAAATAATATAATCATAAAAGAAGATAGAGTTAATGACATAATCTTAATTTAATTTCACATTAATAATTTTATAAAGTATTTCTTTATAAACTTTTAATTTTTATTTTAAAATGCCGAAATTTTGCAATGCATTATTGCTATTTTAAAAAGGTATAATTTAGTACACTTTTTATAGATGGCGGCACTATGCAATGTGTTTCGGATTGACTTTTACATAAATTTATGATGTATTTAAAATAGATAAATAAAATATCAATCAAAGTTTTTTTGTTCTAAGCATACATGGAATAATTTGAAAAAAATCGAAGAAAAAAAGTAAATTTTTATTAAAAGTTTTTATTTTCATTTTAATATTTTTTTTTATTCTTACGGCTTTGTAATTTCTTATTTTGCATCCTCTCAGGGAACAGAAAAACAATAAACATTTCTGAATAAATTCAGTTTTTTATAACATTGTATTTAAATATTTTCAATTTGATTAATGGCGATTAAAATTATAAAACTTAATTGTTGTTGGTAATAGTAGAAAATTCAAAAATCATTTGTGAAAAATTAAAATTTTAATTATATAAATTAAATAACAAAAAAAATTTATTGTGAATATTATTTTGCAAAAAAAAAAATCGGTGATATAAAAACATGTTCTTCAATTGTCTTAAGTTTTTATATAATAAACAATTGCAAAGATATTGTCAATGCTGCCGTGTAGTATATTTCATTCACTTTACAGTAGATTTTATTGGAAACTATGTTTTTGTTTTTATTTATATAAATAATTTTGCGTTAATTACTGCTGATAAATTAATAAGTTAATAATTATTAAATAAAATTGATTTTCAGAACAATTCACAAACTTTTATTAGTATATTTTCATGCTACATATATTACTTTTAATTAATTTTTCATTTTTATGTCATGGAGTCTTAATTTTACATTTCTCTTATATGTGAAATTGAAGATATTAGAAAACATTTAATGGTTTAAGAATAACAACGTAATTCCTTCATAGTAGTTTGTTATATTAAAGAACATGGTAAAGAATATGAAACAATAATAAATTGATTAATGTATGAATAAGAAGAATATCCATGACAAGCATCTAAAGTGTTAGATTACCACCATATTTTGAATCATGGCCTGGTAATGAAGTTTAAATGCAAAATGGTTTTCTTTATAGAACATTATTATCGAGGAAAACTAGGTTTAGTTTTTTAAGAAAATTGTAACGAAAAATTGCTGTACAGATCAGAATATTTTTGAATGCATTTTAGAAGAAATCTCTTCATTATCATGTTAAATACATGACATTTTTACCATATTTCAGAAAACTAGGAACTGCTTAAAAGTAATTATAAATTTGAAGTTTTTATTTATTTTATTGTCTATTTTGCTTCGAATTATTTTCCTTTTTCTTTAATAAATGTTCTCATAAACTCAAATTAATTGAAAATAACAAAAAATATATAGGAGCATTTTTCTTTAATGTATCAGCACTTTCTTTTAAGGAAAAATCAAATGAAAAATTACTGACAGTTAAGAGAAATTAATCTATGTTGTTTATTTTACTTTTCGTTAAGAATCCCATATGAAAGAATTAATACAGTTTTCCTTTTCTAGTATTCAATCAATTTTTTTTTTTTTTTTTTAACCATATAGTAGTTGTTTCTTTCGTTACACTCGAGATCATGACTACAACACTTTATTTCAATTCTCAATGGTTTAAAATATCCATTACGTCAGATAATATTTAACCACGTCATATCGTATTGAGACGATGTCATAAATCCGACTTGCCGTCTGCCTTCCTATTTTCTAATTAGTTGCCTGCCTTTCAATCAAATTCTTCCAGAGGCAGAAAACAAGACAAAGTTCCTCATCGAATGTCTGAAAATATTGCCGAAGCTCATTTTGTTCACGATTATGTATATGATATATGAAGACGAAAGCATCGGTTTGAGAAACCGTTTTCCATTGATTGAAGCCATAAGCACTTTGAGAAAAGAACGGAAGTAAAAGCAAAATGAAAAAAACAAGACAAAACATTCACTTTATGTTTAGTTTGAATCATTAAGAATAATTTAAATTTTAAAAAATTTCATTCATTAAATAATTCTAAATTAATTAATACTTGCAATATTTGTATGCAATCTCTTTTGAAACTTAAGCCTAATGCCTTGCTTTCGTCAACATTAAAAATTTTCTCATTTTTTTGTGTTGTTGTGACTCTTATCTTTTTTTTTTTTTTTTTTTTTTTTTTGTGATTATTGAATATTTATTTTTAAAAAAAACCTCCCATACAGTTTGGAAAAACAAATTTATCAAGAATGTTTGGAATTTACTAGCTATTCTTAATAGATGGCGCCACTATTTTTAACAAATATTTAAGAGAATTGTGAAAATTTGAACATTACAAATATGAATTCTTTTGAAACGACTCAAAACAAATTTCTGAAACCAATTCAGTATGAATTGCTTTTCTAAGGATATATTTTGCATATTTGGTTCACTCCTTAAAATTTCGATAAACATTTTTGAATATTAAATTTTTAATTCCAGCAAAATACATTATTTTAATTTTTAAGAAGTCTCCACATTTTTCTGAATATTCTTTAATTTCCAATAAATTAAAGGACTATTATCGCGTGTCTATAATCTGTAAATTACAAAGCATGTTATTTAAAAAGTAAAAGGAAATATCTGGATTTATAATTAAGTGTATAACCAAAAGTAGCTGAATGATAATATTACATTAGAACAAATAAAAGTTTTATAAAATTTTTTTTTTTTTTTTTTTTTTTTTTTTTTTGTGGAAAATATTTAACAAGGCTTGAAATTTTACAAAACTAAATCAAAATGCTATTTATATATAAAAGATGATACAAAAGTATCTCACACATAATATTTTTAAATTCAAAATGTTATGAATAAAATGTTATGAATTCGAAATTAAGACACTGATAAACAGGCTCCAACAAATGAAAATGGTAGTATTTATCCTTTTTAAATGGGGAAAAATTGCCCTCTCTTCAATTTTTCTTCAATTGCCATAAAATGCACTCTTAAATCATTACGCTATTTTCTAACGACATTTGCATACTTTAACCCGTAAATATTTTAAAGAAAATCTTAAAGGTTTTTAGTTCTTTAATTTGTGTATAACAAGTATTGTGCATTTTCATATTACATTTATAAAAAGATAATGTATTAATAACAAGATAAAAATTAAAGATAATTGCGAAAAATTATTCAATAGACATTGACAACAGTTTAATATTTATACCTCCCATGTAGATTCATATAATGAATTAAAAGACAACCAAATTAACTCTTCCTAAAGAATTATATAAGTCTTGACAATATTTGTACAAATGAATTTTCAAAATTGTGATGTTAATAAATTGATGGCTATCTAATGAAGGATATCTGTTTGAACAATTATCTTATCGAACGTCAAAACGGTGAACGAAATCAACTATATGAAAATGAGAGATTCCAAGAATGAAATATTGGTCTGAAAATAACAAAAATGAATAAAATATTATCACTGATAGGAATACCTGATGCAGGTATAAGTACAGTATTGGACTAAATAGGTTCTTCCGGACATATAATTTGAAAAAAAAAGGAATCTTAAGCACACAAAACAGTTACCAGTAATTAAATATAGCAATTTCTATTTAGAAAAAAATACGAAATGAAAGTAACAAAGCAGTGTAATAAATATCTTAATAAATATTTAGATAATAAAATCATACACTAATTCATCTTAAGAAAGTTATTAAATGTAGTAATACATTTAAAGAATTATAACAATAAAATTTTTTTCTCTCTCTCTCATTCACTATAACACTAAAAATTTGAAATACATATATTGATATTGCATTCTTGTATATCTTATTTTAATAAATGAAAGAATGGAATATGCGTATATTAATAAACCTTCAAACAAACTCAAGCTAAAAAACGAATTTATAATCTTAGTTTCTGTAAAAATGTCAAGATAGTACAAAAACAAGTTAAATTAATCCAATTCACGTATGCCTCTAGAATTTTTCTTATATATAGAAAAATAACAACAATAAAAATGTAATATTTGCTTAAAAATTAAGATTTAAGACTTTGGCAAATAAGAAAAAGTAATTAATTTTTTTATATTATCGAATATAAACATCAAAAAGAAAAAAAGAAAATCAATAACAAATGCTGTTGTAGGCTATATATTTAATTATGAAAATTGTTCTAAAAGTTAATGCTATATGTTTCTTTTCTTTAAATTTAAAAATCATATTTCATTTTTGCAATTTGAATGATCGACTTTGTGACTATACAAAGTAATCAAGAAAGTTCTTCTCATTTTGAATAATCCAAAACATGACTTACAGAAAATGTAGTCTATTGTTAGTCCTCTGAGTAAGCACTGTTGACATCTAGAACTTTCTGCCAATGTGTCTCCAGTTGAGCTTGTGATAAAAATCGGGATTTTGGATGTTCAAGGTCTGTTGTTCGTTCACTGAGAGCTTCATTACAGAGACATAAATCTCCGAACCTGAATTTGTGAAACCAATGTCTAGACATTCGTTCATTAACAACACTATCCAAATGATTGACAAATTCAGCTACTTGATGCAGCAGCTAATTAGCCTTTTTTGAATTCCTTGAGCAAACAACACCGAAAGATCTCCTTCAATACTTCCATTTCAATTTGCTTTTGTACGAATTACGATTGATGAATGTGCGCGGTGGCCCTACTTTTTTAAGGACTGATATACCAACTTTCTAAGCAATGCCAGACGCTAATTTCCATACTTATTCTACCTTCATTCTATGTCAACACAAAAACTACAAGAAATTTCTTGTTTATCTTATATTTTATTACAATTTTATAAAAGACAAATATCTGGGATAAAAACATATTTCCGTAAAATAATAAAGATTTATTATAACCTAACACAGATAAATGATATGACATTATATTTAAATATGACGCCATTACAAAACTATCTGTGTATTTAAAGATTAATAATATTATTCTTAATATTCTATGAAATCTCCAAATGAATATTTTTTTTAGTCTTCATTCAATACGTTTAAGCAGACAAACTGCATTTTAATGAATAAGCAGCAAATATTGTTGGCGCCTGCGAGCGCAGCGCCCCCTTGAGTCATAAAAAAGAAACCGGCAGAAGCGATGTGAGAGTCGGAGAAATAAAGTGTGTGCTTTATACAGTCCTTGAGTAAGTATTAATTGAGCTAAAAACTGAGTTATTTTACATTGGTCATAGTCTCACCGGAGAAAACCAGCGACCTATGGATCTATATAATGGCTATAAGTGATAATTTACGCTTCTGCTGAGTATCGTCAACGTAATTGAGATATGTGACTGTGTAATTTACATGTTTTGAGAATAAATCTTTATATATGCATAAGTATTAATAACTATCCAAAATGCTTAAAGGTGTAAAAAAAGAGGATTTGATATTAATTGCTGTTGACTTAGAATAAGATGTCAATGAGAAAATGACTATTTCGGACTTAAGCAAAATTATGAAACAAAACCAGAAATACGTGACAGAGAAAGATTCCGTTGTAGAATTAGCAAATACAATAATTGAAGAGCGGAAATCCGGTTAGTTGCGGCAACTAGAGTTAGAGAAAATTAAGCTCGAACAGAGAAAATCTGAAGAGCTTCAACAACTAGAATTAGAAAAAATTAAACTTGAAAGAGCGAAAATGGAATTAGAAATTGCTCGCGAGAAAGTGGAATCTAAGTCAAATTCAGAAGGTGAAAATGTTGAAAATAATCAGACTGAATCTTTAGACTCTATCATAAAAAGTGTCCGTATATTAACTATTAAAACTCCTAGTAGACCTGAGGGTTGGAGTTATTTATTTTGCATCCTTAGAAAGGGCCTTTATTTTAAAAAACATCCCTGATAAATACAAAGCGGAGATTTTGTTAAATTTACTAAGGGAAAGGGCAACTAATGTGATAACTTACTTAAAGGATGACGATTTAAATGAGTATTCTAAAGTAAAAACAATAGTACTTCGAGAATTTGAGCCTACCCCTTAATCATGTTTAGAACATTTTAGGAAAGCCCACCACCAACCAAATGAAACATCGTACTATTTGCATCGCGAATAACAACGAGCTGGGAATATTATTTACAATTGAGGAAGGTAACCGATTTCGAAACTCTCAAAGATTTAATTGTGTCGGTTAAAATATGCCAGACCTCTCAGATAGAGAAACTAGGAGTCATATTAATATGAGACAGGCTGACACATGGTTAAAACCCTCTGAATTAGGGAAAGAAATTGATTTATATTTTACTTCCCGAGGTAAGACTTTGGTGGAAAACTCAAAATTTAATAAATTGCCGAGTCAGAATACACGTCGAGAGTTTTCCTTTCGGAAGTTAAAAATAATAAGTGTGTTTTATCATGTAATGAGAATCACCACAAACATAAATGCCCTAATTATAAAAGTATGTCAGTAAATTAGCGCATTGAGTTTGTAAAACCAAATCACTTCTGTTTTAATTGCTTGGGGGATAATCATAGGGTAACGACTTGTAAATCAAAACATTCCTGCAATATCTGTAAGCGGCGTCACCATGCCACACTTCACTTTGAATCAGAGCAAAAACAAGAACGTTTATCGGCGCCTAATGAGAATGTAAATACTCTATATACGAAAGTGAGTTCCTTTCCCTCCCCCACAACTTTAGAATTTGTTCCTACTAGCAATAAACAAGAGCCACGAGGTCAGGATCAAAATTGCTCGGCGGCAACTAGTTATACTTCGTCAACAAATTCGAAGTCTGTGCTACTTAGAACTTTTATTTGTTTTTTAACCGATGACTTGGGAATCATTTTACGCGTTCCTGGTTTATTAGACGTTGGAGCCAGTGTAAATTTTTTGAGTAAGAGTTGCGTTGACAAGCTTAATTTAAGAAAGGAAAAAATAAATATTGGAGTTTCAGGTTTAAATGAAATGTCTCTAACATTTATAAATCTAAAGTTAATGCTACGATTGTTAATGATATAAGAAATTTCAAATTAGATTTAGAATTTTCGGTTGTTCCCAGTGTTACAAATTTGACCCCTTTAAAGCAAATTGATTGTTGCGTTCCGGAATTAAAAAACATTAAGTTTGCCGATTCGGGATTTAATGTTCCAGGTCCAATCGATTTAATTTTGGGAGCAGAGAATTTTTATGTACTATTAAAACCTGACAGAATTTACCCTACTAATACCAAATTAATTTTGCAAAACACAGTATTCGGATTTGTAGTGAGTGGTAGTGTACCAATAGTAACTAAGACTAATGTATACTGTGGATTTATAAACGAGGGTGCCGACTTAAACAAAATTATGCGGAATTTTTGGGAAATAAAACAAATAGAAGATACACAGAAATCTGAAACTGCTGAGAGAATTGAAGCTAGTAATCATTTTATAAAAACTCATAAAAGGGATAAATCAGGAAAATTTGTGGTACAGATGTCATTTAAAAAAGATCCGAAATTACTGAGAGAGTCTAGAGAGATTGCAGTCAAAAGATTAAATTCCTTGTGGAATAAGTTAGAAAATAATCCAGAACTTCTGGCATTATATCGTCAATTTATGAGTGAATATGAGTGCTTGAATCATATTCAAGAAGTTTCTATGACGCAATAACCTGAAGTGGTCTACTATTTACCTCATCATGCAGTTTATAGACCACAGAAAACGAGTACGAAATGTAGAGTTGTGTTCAGCGCTTAACAAATTACTTCAACTGGTGAGTCGTTAAATTCCATACAGCTAAATGGTGGTATAATTCAAGATGATTTATTTGCTATAATATTGAGGTTTAAAAAACATCTTTTTGCTTTTACTACCGGCATTCAAAAATTGTATAGAATGATTTGGATTGATCCTGCACAAAGAGACTTGCAAGGAATTGTATGGAAACATAGTAAGGTAGTGAATATTAAAATGTATCAATTATGCACAGTGACGTATGGAACCACTAGTGCTCCATATTTGGCTCAGAGATGTCTTCAACAGTTAGATGCCGATGAACAACTGAAATTTCCATTGGCTTGTCAAGTAGAAATTTTGCCCATAATTGCCCGTATTTTTGACCCACTTGGTTTGATAGGACCTGTGCTTACAAAGGCTAAGGTTTTTGTGCAACATCTGTGGAGGTTACCAATAGACTGGTATGAAAGACTGCCATTAGGTGTCGTACAAGAATGGTTACAGTTTTTTGATGGGTTGTGTGACATTAATTGCATTAAAATAAATAGATGTATGCTATCAGAAAATGTCGTAAAAATTGAATTCTTTGGATTCTTAGATGCATCAGAGGGCTAATAGGTGCAGCAGTCTATCTAAGATGCGAATCAGCGAGTGGTGAAGTAACTTCACATCCAGTGTGCAACAAGGGAAGAGTTGCACCAATCAAAACATTTTCGATTCCACGACTTGAACTGTGCGCAGGTGTATTGATTGCTATCTAAATTGATGGAAAAGTTTAGTACTTCCCTAGAACTTAAAATAGATCAAAATTAGTATTTTTCGGACAGCAAAATTGTTTTGTCCTGGATTCAGAAGTCACCAGCAGAATTGAAAACCTTTGTCGCTACCAGAGTGGCTAAAATACAAGTTCTAACAGATATCTCATGAGGACTTAGAACATGAACAAAATTTATGAGTGTATTTTCATTTGTTTTGTGACTAAGGCGTGTCATTTAGAGACTGTAACGGACCTCTCTGGTGATGCCTTTGCAGCTTCACTTACGAGATTTTTTTAGCAGAAGAAGGAAAAGTGCCCACATATTTTCTGATAACGCTACTAATTTTATTGGCAGTAACTCCGAATTAAAGAAACTGAGTAAATTAGTCTGCAGTCCAGATGAAAACTTGCGTAATTATTTGTCCAAAGAGAAGGTTGATTGGACTTTCATTCCCCCTAGATCAACGAATTATTGTGGACTTTGGGAGGCAGGTATCAAATCCGCGAAATACCATCTTAAACGTATAGTAGACAAATTAAAAGTAGACTTTGAAAAATTCTTAACTGTAATTGATCAGATTGAGGCAATATTTAATTCCCGCCCATTGCATCCCCTATCATCTGACTTAAATGATTATGATGTCTTGATAACTGGCCATTTTTTGATAGGAAGATCTATCACAGCAATTGCAGAGCCCAACATCTTAAATTTACATTACAATAAATTAAAACAATGCCAAAAATTAACTAAGATAGTGCAGACATTCCCAGGAAAGGATAAGAAGGTGAGAGTAGTTTTAGTTAAAACGAAGAATGGAGTTTTTAAAAGGAGGATTAATAAAATTTGCATTTTGTTTTTCCTAATTAAGGAGTGAGAATTCTATCAAATATATCTGTGTATCATTATGTATTTATTGTATTTTATTATTAATAGTGTGTATATTGTACTTATATAGTGTGTTAATATTTTTCTTGTGTGATATTTCAAATTGTTGAATGTACCATGTCAACGCCGGGCGTAATGTTAGCGACTGCGAGCGCAGCGCCCCCTCCTTGAGTCATAAAAAAGAAACCGGCAGTTGCGATATGAGAGTCGGAAAATAAAGTGTGTGTTTTATACAGTCCTTGAGTGAGTATTAATTGAGTTAAAAACTGAGCTATTTTACAAATATTTACTGTTTGTTACTCAGAACATTTTAAAAAATGATTCCATCTGAATATTCATTAAGTTAATGTAATCTTATTGCATCCATGTGAGCTTTTCACAACTTAAAGCTTGCATATATTGAATCAATTATATATTGAACATTTTTCATAAAAGGACATTTATCTCACATCTTTTTATGAGTATTTTCTGTGCGCCAGTAGTCATAATGCTACTGTTTTTTAATTTTTGAATCATAAAAATACAGGTTTATGGTTTTAGAGATAGAAATGATTTTGCAATAGATATTTCAGATCGGTCTTTGTAGATATAAATAATTTTATTTATGATCAAAAAGTTTAATAGATAGAATATTGCAGTAATGGTATTTCGTGTATGAATTATGGGCAGAGAATAATATTTCATTTATAACTAAAAAATTAACGATTTTTTAGTTAACGATGACATATATTCATACTTATATTAAATGTCGGCAAGTTTTCAATTTTTTCTTATTTCACCAAAAATGAACAGCGAAATCTTCTAAATAAATTGTTGAAATATATTTACATGCAATTCCGTCAAGCGTTCTCTTTAAAACAAGCTTTGAAAATCAAAATTATAATGGATTTTTAATTATTTTTATATTAATTTTAAATTATTTTTTTTAAATAAACTAATTTTAAATGAAATATTTTTTATTATTTTTAAATAAACTAAAATGTTAAAGTAATTCTAGTTCAAGATTAAGGCTTTATGGATTAAATTAAATTATTTTAATCATGTGATTCTCTATTAATTGTTTAATATTCTACGTTACAATATTAAATCGTAAAAGCAAAACGGAAATTCAACAATTTTGTAAAGTTTGGATGAAATAATATTTTATTATTGTAATTATACTATGGAATTAGTTTAATATTCACATCAATTCTTTTTTATTAATTATTTTCTACGAAATTTCTTTTCTGTGTAAGACTAACATTGATGAACAAAACTAAGAAGAAGATAAAAGTAAATTGAAAATTAAGCTTCAACTTATATTCTAAGGTACTTTTATTCTTTTTATGAGCTCTAGTCTTATTTCCAGAAAATGAAGAACACACATTTTTTAAAGAATGTACGAAAGAGATTAAATTCCCAATTTTTAAGATTGAAAAATCACTGAAATGTAAAATTTCTACATTTAATTGCATATTGTTTTGCAACAGTAAGCAAAGAATCAGTTTTTAAACTTTAGATTTTTGCTTCATATTTAAGTTAAAAATTGAGTGAAAAAAGAAGAAATTACCAAAAACTGAACGAGAGAATTGTTACATTTCTCTAAATTAAGAATACATTTTAAGGTTTAAAAATTTTACCTTAGTTTATTAAGTTATTTTATTGTGTTTATTGTAAATTTTATAGGCCTTTAATAAAAAATGTTATTTTTTTTATGCTTTATATAGTCACATAAAACACCACATAATAAATAATAATTTTATAATGAAACTTTTAAGAATCTGATTCATAAAAAACTTTCGCTCAAATTAAACAATTTTTAATGATTAAAGAGTATCAAAATACTACTCTTTAATCATTAAAAATTGATTAAAGAGTAGTATTTTGCTAAAAATACATGTAAAGTATGCATCATTTAATGCTTCATTTAATGCATCATTTAATGCTTCATTTAATGCATCATTTAATGCATCATTTAATAAGGATCAACAAGTATATCCTAAATATTTTTAAAATCAAACAAGCAAAAAATCCCTCAGTTTAATTCTGCATTATTAGCACGCCTCTGTTTCATTATTAGCACGCCTCTGTTTCATTATTAGCACGCCTCTGTTTCATTGTTAGCACGCCTCTGTTTCATTATTAGCACGCCTCTGTTTCATTATTAGCACGCCTCTGTTTCTTTATGATTAAACATCTGCAAGATCATATTAAGTATAAAAACTAAATCACCTTTTAATAACATATTTTCTAAGTTAATTTATTATCAAAAATGTAGTAAATTAGCTTTGACTCCATTGAGCACATTTTGATTCATTACCATGTCACTGTCATCATTATCACTGTCATCAACATCAATGTCATCAATATCACTGTCATCAATATCACTGTCATCATTATCACTGTATCATGTAATGTTGAACTGTTTCAATTTCCTCAGTTTGATTAAATAATAATTTTTAATTTTTTTCAATTTAGAATTGCATATGTTAAGTAATGAGGAGTTTACTACTGTTATAACATTATTAGCAAATATTATTAGATATTTTAAGTCATTTTTATTATAAAAATTTCCTAAAACATCCAACGTATAACAGATTTCTCAAAAGCATGTTTTGATACTTACTACTTTAATGATAACAACAAGCATATAGCTAGAGAAATGCCTAAATACATCCTATCCAAATTGTCATGAAAACATTAAAAATCTATTAATAATATTCACAAATAAACTAATAAAGCAAGGCTTAAAATTTTAAAATGATGGCAACATTTAGCTCATTTTCACTATGTAATTTAAAGTTATATATTTCAACATGATGTTAATTAAAATATCTTATTGTACAAGAATATGATAATGAAACTAATTTCAAATAGAATGAATCAGTCAAAATATTTCACATTCCGTTTGATTTAGAGAATCTCACTGTAGATAAAGATATGCTGATATACAATGGGTGCACTGAACAAGTGCTATAAAATAGTCGAGACTATAATGTCATTATTATAATGAATAAATCAATAAAACTGTAAATAAACTAAAATCTCACCAAAACCTTGAAATTTTACTGATTATTTTCAATTAAAAGAAGGGACTATATATAAAGAATTTATCATATTTTTCTTCGCGTATCTTACCTGGATGAATATACAATTGCTTAAATTCTTATATTTGTAGATATTATTTGATAATTAAATTTATATCTGTTCTGCTGTAAAAATTTAAAATAAAAGAAATATTTTTAAAAAAAACGTAAAAATCGTTTTTAAAAAATTTTTTATGTAGGGAAATTTCCATAACTGGAAATTTAATAAATGTTAAATGAATGCATAAATTAATTATAATTCCAAACAAAAAAAATAATAAATGCGTTAAAAATTTCTGTATCTATATCATCAGCAGTTGAGTGATTCAGGTGCACCAAACTAAAAATTTAAGAAGGTAACTAAAACTCTATGTTCTTACCATTTCTAATTTTGTGCAAAATTATACAGCAATGAAGTATACTTTACATGAATATATCTAAGAAACTTAACGTTTGTGTAACTAAAACTGAATAATTAAAGTATAACATATGTGTAACTATATAACTAAAGTTTTGTATAAATATAACACAAGACATAAAAATAAATTAAAAATTTAAGAAGCTAACTAAAACTGTATGTACATCGTTCTGCAAAATTATACAGTAGTTAAATAGTCTTTACATTAATGTATCTAAGAAACTAAATGTATCTAAAGTATTTCAGTAGTATAAAATGATATTGAATAAGATAATCGGAATACAGACTGCTTGGAAAGTAAAATTCAAATTTATTTTCATAATATGTTTACAACCCAGAAACGTTATTTTATCTTTGATATGTAGTATGTAAATATCCAATTCTCAGAAGACATGTAGGTATTGATTTATTTTTGATTAGTTAATTGCAAGATTTCTTTAAAAAATTTGGAAAAAATCACGAAATGAGTTGTGATATTAAATATATCTCACTGGCGTTATGTGGAAATATAAATTTTAATTCAATTTTTTTCTGTAACAATTTCAATTTTTATTGAATACTTTTGTACTTTTTTCTGCAGATAGCAATTCTTTTTTTTTATTTCTGACCATTTAAGAGCTCAAAAAAATTTTTAATCTCATGTTAGTATGTATCAAAAGGTACATTCAACAGAAATCTTATTTTCCTAGTTATAGAATTGTTATATTATTTTCTGTAAGATAATACCTTGAAATGCTTTTCTTATCTTGGGAACATCTAGAAAAAAAATTAATCTATTACTTGTTGCATACATTTTAAATTATTTTAGAAAATATAAGTTTTTAATTTTTTTTGTAAAATACCAAATTCTTTTGCGAATTTTGACGATATCAAAATTGATATTTTAATATGATACTTTTCTTTAAAAAAATAACAGAAATTGTTTCATCTGTTCAATTCTTTTGTGAGATTTAAAGTCAATTCCGAATCCTTACAATCATCTACATCGGAAAAAAATATAGTGGAGCTGAAACAAAATGCGTGGGAATTCAACAGAAGGACTGTTGAACAAAAGGCTAAAAGACTGACCATTCATCTAACCTCATGCAGTCCCCCAACTGCAAAATCTTTACGGAAATCTTCTGTGAAGGATTTTTGTGGTATTATTTTCTTTGTTAAAAATATGCTTATTTAACTGTTTTTTTATATTTGATGCTTTTTTTTGTTAGCAGAAGAATTACATTTCGTGCATGTTCACATTTTTTATTCATATATACTATGTAATCCATATCATATTCTTTCTCTATCATTATTTTTTCAAATATAAAAGTTGTACGGCTAAAATAGTAATATATTTGTTAGCTTCATATGTAAATAATTATTTTCATATTCATTTTGTTTCGCTTTTTCATTAACTTTGTGCAATTATTTACTTTTTATAAATTTTATACACATGAAGCTAACAAATATAAAATTTACATATGAAGATTATTTACATACAAATATAAAAATTACATATATATATATATTTAAAAAGTGCTATATTTGGTAGCTTCATATGTAAATTTTTATATTTTGTATATTCATTTTGTTTTGTTTTTTCATTAACTTTGTGTATTTATTCACTTGTTTTGATCAATTTTATTCTTTATCGAAATTATGCTTTACAGAAAATAATATTTTAAATTCAAATAATATATTTTTCTGTTTTGTAAGAAAAACTGGGAAATTACGCAATAGGATTTAAAAAATAATTACTGAATTATAAATTTTAAAATTTCATGGATATAAATTTATAAATTTGAATTTTTAAATTTAATCATTTAATTAGAATATAAACATTATTGTCAATAAAAATCATTTTATAAGAATAAAATCATTGATAAGAAGAAAAGCATTTATCATTTTGTCTCCAGATCATGTTCATATAGTATATAAACATTTTCACTGTAAAATTTTTAATATTTTTGCATTCATTTAATTTTTTATGAGATTGAAACATATTTATTTATCTTCACTCAAATAAATGAATAATGTTGCGTCCTCAAAAAACCCTTTTATTTTTCTCTTAATTCATTTACTATTAATTTAATTTCGAAAATATATCTAATATGGTGATATACTTTTACAAAAACATAATCTTATCAGTTTTTATCGATTATTGCAGTTATCGATCATCCTAATGATATAACGCTTACCACTGAAACGGAAGTATAAATCGTAAAATTCAATTAATCGATAAACTCAACTTAAGATTAGCTGCGAATAAATGGATAAGCGATTTCCTGTTAGGATGATAATGTCACTGTTTGACAAGCAAAGAATGGAACTCTTTTCTTCAATGTCACGTTAAACGGAAGGAGAAAAAAATTAGTATGTAGATGGTCATGATGGTAATTAACAAAAAAAAATAAATTGCTCGTGCTCATGGTATCAAATTATATTAAACTGAAATAAGATATTGAGTAAACTTCTAATGAAATTAAAACCTATTAGTAGCAATTTGTTTATTTATGTATAAATTTCTAATTACACTAATGATTAGCACTTTCCTAATTTAGTTAATCTTTAATGTTTTTATTTCAATTTTAATCTTAATTATTCAAATCCTTTTTCAAAAAAAAAAATTTCCGAAAAAATAAAAATGAAAAATATCTTAATGAAAATAATAATAAATGTTAATGAAAAATGAGTAACCTGAGTCTATGTTAAATTTCCGTGCTTTATTAATAATGGTTCATAGGAGAAAAACATTGTTAAAAATACAAAATTTCCTCCTATTTTAAAGTTATTATATAACTGCTTAGCAAAAGTCTATACAAAAAATTTTAGAAATAAAGAAATGTGCACATTTAAATTTTTAAAAAATAAACATTTTCCTATTTTTATTAATTTTATTATTTAAAAATATATCGATTGAAAAATTTTAAAAAACACAAATTTTTGATATTTAAAATAAACTTTCGATTTTGTTAAAAATGTGGTTTTCTTTTCAATCAAATCTATATTACTATTGAATTTTATAACTAAGTAATAAATTAATTGCCCATTTTATGACATCTAAAATATAATTAGTTATAGATGAACTATCCAACAATCAATTTATTTATGTTGTAACTAAAATTATTAATTAAAGCTAAAGCAAAAATTAAGAGCAAATTATTAAAAAATATAAGAACATTCAAAAATATCAATTTATTTTAAAATAATCTTTAGTACTGAGATGCTAAAAGCACTTTTTATCCACATTCTGAAACTAAAGAACTTATCTAAATAAGCCGCTTTGTTTTTACTACATTTTTTTTATTTTGGCATTTAAATAAAACTCGGCCTAAAATAAACTTGTATTTAAATAAAATAGTCGTTAATATCCAGAAAAATTTCAAAGACCAAAAGTTGTATAAGAATTCATGTGAAAGAACAGAATACTAATAGAAAAGGAAAGAAAATAGATTATATTGCAGCATTTTCTTTTGCCAAAATAAAAAAGTAGTGAGGCATATGGTTGAAAGAATTTGTGAAGTTTTATTCCTTATTCTATGACAGAACGAGTAAAAAAATTAAGCAACGAATTTCTACCATTAAGGAAAAATAGCGTTGTATTGAAAAAGAGATTTCGTAAATATTCTTACTATCCCTAAGATTTTTTACAGAAATTAAGGACTTCATTAAAAATGGTATTCAAAGAAGGCTTGGAGAACATTAAAAGAATTGCGCTATCAATTTTTTCAACTGTTCTGTAAATTAACTTCCCTGATCGCTTATGCGTTCAAAATTTACCATTTTGCACAATTTATTTTATTTCTCTATAATCATCATTATTTAAAATTACATTAAATAATATTAATTTTTAGTCAATAATTGCTTATGTGCAAAATACATTACTTAAATTGTAGCTATAACATGGAATAATGCGTGTGTGATGTACAATGTGATACCGTTTTTTTAAAGTAGTATTCAAATGAATGTTTTAAAAGTACTAAAAGAATCATTCAAATATTCTTAAGACCAAATAATAAATGGATGTATTTTTATATTAATTTATAAACTAATGTATTTCGGCTGTGTAATCTAATTTTTGACGATGAATTACCTTAAATTTTTGAGAATTCTGAACCAAAATCTGAAAAAATCACAGGTAATTTAAAAATATTTTCATATTAAATGCTGAAGTGTAATTTACGTCTCTTGAATGATGGTGAATCTATTTCAAAATCTTTTTATTTTTTTCTTTATAAAGTAAAAAATATATGTAAAACAACTTTGACTTTGACTTACACTTACTACAATGGAAAAAACATCTGAAAAGTTTAAAATTCTGTATATATATATATATATATATATATATATATATATATATATATATATATATATATATATATATACATCAAATTTAATATTGCATTAAGAAATCTTAAAAGATGATTAGTGACATTAAAGCTTACATCTAAAATTTACTTTAAAACTATGATCTAAATATTAAACCAGTCAGAACACACACCATTCACTATGACGAAATATGATTGTTTTAAAACGAAAATATTGAGAAACTTGGGCATTATATTTTTTCACGTTTAAACCTGTTCTTTCAAATGCTTGTTATTCTTCTTTAAAATTTCATGTCTCAAAATCAATGAAAGCTTTACCTGAAGATAATGATGAAGGTTTAAAAGTGATAAAAAAGGATTTTAAAGAAAGTGAACTCATTACAGTTACATAATAAATTAAAAGTAGAGCAATTTATTAAATTTTCTTAGTTATAGTTAAAATTAAATAAAACTAAATTGAATAATTAAAATTGTAAATTTAAAATTCATGATTTTTTAATCCCTATGAAAATAAATAATCGTAGTACATTGCCCAATAAAAGTTAATGAATAATATGTTTTCCGAAAGTCATCTTAAAAAATAACACAAAAGAAAAATTTATAGCTTATGTAAGTAATAAAAACAATTTATTTAAATTTATGCAAAAATCCTAGGTATCACTTTTTTATAGAAAACAATAGGCGTGTATAAGATAAAGAAAAAAATATGCAAGCATCAGGTTTTCGTAATTATGTACTTTTTGTTGATTTTCAACTTTTATTAAAAAGTCAACAGGATTCAGCAATATCTGAGAGAAGCCTTTTGCCCGATTTGTTAAAGTGGTCGTCGGTCGGATGGATGCAAATGGGGATGTCTCTGATTGATACTATTAGGCACCGTAATTCCACTGCTTTAGTATAAACCCATTCATGAAATCAATATAAACCCAAAGATTCTATATCCAGAAGACATGTTCTAAGCCGACATGTTCTATAACAACTACAGAATACTGTTTTATAACTCTTTTCTCGGACTGAAAAGGAAAAAGAATTTCTCTAACGTAACTTGCTGCCGACTAATCTGTGGAATCAGGATGATGAATATCGGCTGGAATGGTGTGAAGGCGCCTTTACCGTGCAGGTCTTTATGCAAGGCTATTAGTTATGTGTCTCCCTCACAAGATGACAAAGACCTACTTAACTTGGGCAAAATACTACGTTTCCTGGACCAGACAGAGATTAGGTTACTGTCCTTTTTACAGATAAGTCTACACTCACACGAGAAAGCAATTCAAGATATATGCTGATATAGAGAGAACAAAGCACCTGATACCATCTATTAAATAGGGAGGAAAGACACAATTATCATTGGGGTGTAATAATGTTTACGTTGGGATCTCACTCTGTGGTCACACTGCATGCATTTCTGTTAGGAACAGTGATTGCGGAAGATATTAGGATGAGATCCTTAATCGATATATCCACTTATAAACAGGTGCTATTGGCAATGATTTTCTTCTAATGAATGATAACACCCGACCACATCAAGCTATAGTTGTTGAGGAGTACCTCGAGAGTCCTGGCTTAGAGCAAATGGATAAGCCATCTTGATCTTCATATCAGAATTTCCTAGAACAAGTGTGGGACTATCTTGATAGACAAATTTCTGCTTTAAGTCCATCTCCAAAGACTGTAAGAGAGCTGGAAAACAGTGTTTGATCTTCTCTTCTCATTTCGGTAATCGACGACTTAATTGACGTAAAGTCGATGCCACAGATAAATTCAATAAGGCAGGGAATATTTCTTATTAAAACTACTTTTGCACTCATGGTGTTATTTTTTGTTTTGTTGTGTTTTGTTCATTATATATGTATGCCATTTCATTACATAAAACTTTAATTATTCATTTTTCGATAAAAGTTAGCTTCAAAATTTATTTGTTTTATGCACATGTCATCCAAATTTGGTGTTTCTACATTCAGTCATTTGCAAGTAAGGCGAAAAATTTGGTTGTTTCTTAAGTTTCAGAGACTAGTGTATTATTCCTGATGTCCTGAAATATGTGCAATTATTTAAAATCGATGACATTCGCAATAAGTTTAAACAACATAAAAGCATTGTCTGTCAAAATATAATTTGGCTAGTAATTAATATCATTTTCAGTTTAATTAGCAAACATCACTAAAATAATGCAAAGAATTTTTAACGTCTTAAGAAATCATTTTAAGTGTAAATTTTACATTCCATTTTTGTATTCACTGAAATTCTACAAAATGTTTAGAATGTAATATAATTAACAAAACATTCTAAAATACTAAATATCACAAAATATATAATCATGCAAATGTATGTAATATAAAAGAAACGTGGGTTTTATGAATTTATTGCCTGAACTATAAGAGATGGAAAAGAAGCAAATTTAAAAATTGGTGGGAAGCAATTGCGAATATCATAAATACCAGCAACATCATATATTGAACCAATTATTAAAAATAAATAAAATTAAACTGCTAATTAAAAGAAGTATGAAACCAAGCCATAATACAAATAAACAATTAAAATAGCTAAGAGTGCATTTCCTCTATGTTGTTTCCATATCATTCATTTATTAAAAACAAAATTTTACTGTACAGAGAACTAAAAACCATTTATAGCATTTATATGACTCAAATAAAATCTATATAATCTTCCTTAATACATGAAAATCGTAACATTTATAAACGTAATTACTATTTTTTAAGTAATTACTATTTTTAAATTATTTTTTTAAGTAGCATCTTTTGCAATATTTATTATACAAATTCAAATGATTTAAACTACTTTTGAATGAAAACACCGGATTTGTTTACAGAATGACTACCTAATTAATATAATTTACTGTGGTTCCTTCCATTTTTATTCATTATAATTCATTATAATCATCTATTTTTGTGTAAGCAAGTTTAAAGCGGGTGTTATTCAAATATTTTTAAGAAAATGGTAAATAAATTTATATTGTATTTTGTAAATATATAGAGGGTGAAACATTCATAAAATTATTAATTAGCATCAATTCCTGGACGTAGTGATACTGTGCCACACATTTAAGTGAAACATGCATTTTTATAGCAACAACCGAAATGAAACGCGCGCGTGCCAAAAAACTTACCTTCAGAGATAGAAACAAATCACCTAATAGATGTTCAGCGCATTTTATTTTTTGAATTTTTGGTAAAAGTTCACTTACGGGTAACACTTAATTTTTTGACGATTTTTTCAATTATAAGATAGGCTCCAAAATATAAATAACAAAATGGCAACTATAAAACTACGTTAGTTAAAATGTTGAAAATACCAGAGCTACCAGAAATTAAATTTCATCTCTCAATTTTTACCATAACACAAGGAGCACTCTATTTTACATCAAACCTGAATTTTTTATATTTAAAATTATTGTTGTTTTGGCACAGGTGCCGTATAATCCATGATTCCAAATTCTTAATTTTTTTTTTAAGCTATTAAGAAATGTTGCCAAGATGACGTATAGTGATGTACTCGATGACGTAAATATTAAGGTTACCAAAATAGAATTTACCGCATAATTCTTATAGGTCTCCATATGTATGGCGTATAAAAACGAAGTTGCCAAAAAAATTTAAAAAAAAAAAAAAACCTTTCAAAATATCGCCATATCGCCAGTCTCAGAATTTGGCATTATGGATTATACAGCACCTATGCCGTTGTTTTCTGAAACTTATACAACTTTTACTTCCATATGTAATAATTTGTTATCTACGTTTAAATTTCAGCATGAAACGTGTATATTTTTATTGTGTGTGCAAGCGTTTGTGTTTGTGTTTATTATATGTTTTATGCAAAATGCTTATACCTTTATAATTTGTTTTTAATTTACTGAATTACACTGGAATTACATTCATATATAACATTGAGAACTTTTGAGAAACAATGATTTATATTTCTGCTAAAATGTTTGAAGACAAATTAAATATTATGCAAACTTCTGTAATTAAAAGGTATATTTAAGCATTTACTTTTTAAATGTATGTAATATTTTAATGTTTAATGTTTAAACAACTCGTTAGCTTTTAAATACACAAAGCAATGCAGAAATAATCTAATGCTACAAATTAAATAAAAAAAATGTGTTGTTAATTTAAGTAATACAATATTTCGAATTTTGATTGATAAAATTGTAATATTAGAATGCAGAATTTTAATTTATTTGTTGGTTTATCATTTCATTTTGGAAAATAAAACACCGAAATGGAAACGCAAATAAAAAACTAAGAAATCTTTAAATAAGTTTATCATATTTAATTCGTTTTCTATGCAAAAATCTACGCATTTGAAAAGCGTGCATTATTATCATAACATAAGGACAAAATATTTCTTTAAATCGAGCTATTCTTTTTCAAATATTCTTTATCTCCCATCTCAATTATTAATATCAAGTCGTCGAGTTTCCTCCTATTGATAGAAGTACCTAACTTATAATATCGTCATTTGTTAGTCTACATCTAAACTCTTCTTTCAAACTACTTTTCTCTTTTAATACTCTCTTTTAATGGACGCTTGCTTCCTTTCCTAAAGTACCCAGTTTTGTTATAATAAAGAAATTACAAAGCAGCTGCTTTTATTCTAATGCGTTTCGAGCACTACTGAATGGAGTTTCCTCAAACAACTAAACTCCATTTTTGCTTTGAATTGCATTATCTGGCTAGAAAATTACGTTACTAGAAGAGCAAACTCTTTTAAATCGATATTTTTCAGTACTTTCAGAGAAGGTAAGCATTTGTCACTGGATAATCACCGAGCTGTGGATCGTCGTGTATTTTATTTGTCTTGTTTATACTGCATTAAATGAGTTGTATAACTTTCAAACTGCTTTCTAAGAGTTTCAGAAAATAAATAAAAGAGCATTACTATACTATAATTACAATTTAAAAAGCTTCTAAAATTATGTAAAAACTCCAACACTTCAAAGCATCTAAAAATTACTTGGTTAGAGATATGTTTTTACAGTAGATATTATCATAATAAATTTTAAAAATATTCTACATTTTTTGATCATTGAGAAAACATTCTATCATCCATTAATATTTTGCCTCCTTATTACCCATTTAAGTATTGACGTATTTATCTTTACTGAGACATAAAATCCAGTTATTTTCACAGCTTAAAACAATTTACTTTTTTAATACATTACTTCGAATCTGCATATATTATTTCGAATCTTTTGAGTTTTTACATACATTACTTCGAATCTGTGATTTCGGTAAATTTATAAAGGAAATTAAATAAACCAAAATACTTTAAGAAATTTGAACTTATTCATTTAAAAGAGACTGCAGAAGAGACGTGATTCATACATACGAACTAAAACTCAAGATAAATATCTATTAGACTAATTACAAATATCAATTCCTTATTTTTCATAGGAAAATTAAAATATTTATATTATTTCATGCATTTCTCAATTTATTTTGAAAAATTTACTTGTCATTACTAATAATTTTTTTTTATTTTGATTGCCATATATGAATTAGAAATTAAAAATAATTACATGGATAAAGAACAGAGAAAATATTTCAGTTTTAATATGATAATAAATAAATATTCAATTCTTTTTTTTTATTTGGAAAATGTCTATTTTTATTGCATTGATTCAATAGGACTCCTTAGAACAAACATAAAAATCTACTAGAATGTTGAATTCTATGTTGCATTTTAAAAAAATTGTTTTAATTTAAGTTTATTTACTTTACAAAACGCTATGCTTAGTTTTAAATATGAAATATAAATTCTTATTTTTACGCTTGACTTGTTCCATACTTGTTTTTTTAATACACGAAACTCTTTTCTGTTACAGTATATTAACTGTAACTTTTAATACATATACATATAGATTTTTAAATCTAAAAATTAATTATGCATAGGAAAATGATCCCATAAAGTTTAATTTAACCAAGTTCTCTTAATTCATTAATTTAATAATTAAAATTATGAAAGATCCGGGATTGAATTGCTTCACTTAGAATAATCTATTCTAAACATTTTGTGGTGAGGACAGTTATCATTAGTGTTGTCCTTAATGATAATTTGTTTCCTTCTGTTTTATATCTCCATTATTTTAAATCCTCATTTATAATGTATCAACTTTACATTATACATTAACTGCACACTATACTCACTGCAATGCAGCGCTATCTTTAATTTTAAATATGCATTTCAACAAAAAAATTTTCAAAGCAATTGATACGATTAATTAGAATTTTCATATTGTAAATGTTATTTTTTTTTCTCAAATTTATATACATTATTTGAAATGAAAATTTTGCTATCGTCAGAAAGGTAGGTATTAAAAGTGCTTAAAATTCTTATACTCTGAAGTACTATTGCATACATAAACTTCCAATATACACAAAACTCAATACTCCAGACATTAACATCATTTTAAAAATAGCCTTGCATCGGATTTTGACAAATGAAACTATATTATAATTTTTTAATTGCATCTATGAAACTTGACATCTTTTTACTTGGTTAATGAAAATTAATTAAAAATGCCTGTATAAAATTGTAGCTTAAGTCATTAATTCAGCAGTTGGGAAATTCAAAAAGTCATTATTATTTTTTTATTAAATTTGATATATATATATATATATATATATATATATATATATATATATATATATATATATATATATATATATATATATATATATATTATTTTTGAATAATTTAATTAATTAGATAATTAAATTAATATAATTAAATTTGATATATATATATATATATATATATATATATATATATCAAATTTAATAAAATAAATGGTTTTTTAATAAATCCTGTTTCAGTTTCCTATTCATAGATCATAAATTCTGTGATTTAATGCAACATTTTATATTGTTATTTTTGCATTTGATTTAAGAAAGACTAAATAAAAAGAAAATAATTCATCAAAATATTAACAATAGTAAAATTATTTTCCATTAATCTTAAAATTTTAATTTTGAATAAATACTTTGGTTTGGAAAATGAACATAATTTAATAAGAAATAATTACGGTAGTTATATCTTGAGATGTTTTTATGATGTAAAAGTTTATTTCCTATATCAAAAGCTATTGAATATAACAAATTATCTCATCAATGGAGTTTGTAAATAAATTTTAATGATGCTAATTTGCCCTGTTGGAAACAAAATATATGTTAATTGATTTTAAATTACAATTAATTCATTTATACATGTTGTGATAATTTAATTGCTTTAAACTATACGGGCAAATTATACCATGCGGGCAAAATTTAGTTTAAGATTTTCTAGTTACTATAGCACACACAGCTGATGTTTAAATAAATTTAATCCTGTAATAACGGAATGTAAAACAATTAATATAAATCTGTATAAACATTAATAGGAATATGGACAAATACTTATACTGCATGTACTTTCATCATAAAATTAATATATTTAGTATGTAAAATTAGTTATTGTTATAATAATTAATTGTTATTGAACAATCATGACGACTGTTGTCACAAGGATGTCAGAAATGCCATACTCCCATTTTAAGTTAAATTATAGTTATTTGTAAATAGAAAAAATTAATCGAATTTAAGGAATTTCATTCAATGTTAAATACATTACTACTATTTAATACAAATATTTTCAAGAATCTAATAAGTGATTAAAACTTACTTTCGTCACCCGTTCAAGGTATTTCCGTTCGTGACATTTGAATATAAATTACAATTTAGATTATAATCTTATGACTGTTTTTATACATTGTGAGAAAGGCATAATTCCGATTCAGACATTTTTCCTTTTTAAAACATTACTATCAACAATAAGACATTTTTAAAAATTTGAATATATTTTGAAATTAAAAATCAATATTTGCCACTTAAGCTTTACAAGAAAAAATGTATACCTTATTTTAATTCTAAAGAGAATGCGTCATTTCTCTGAAAAATACCACTTAACTATCTCTAATAATTTTTTTTTTCAAAAATCAAAGTAACCTTCAAATATGAAATGACTTGTTTACTCTTTGATACATTTATCAATTATTAAACATGCTACTGTGTAAAAATGTAGAATGTGGTGTTAGAATAGTGCATTGATATTATCAAAACATAATTAAATTTTCAGTGAATAATTAATTTTTTGTCTATTTTTTCTACACTCATACAAGCCTGTAATTAATAAAAAAAAATCCCGCAAAATTTACCCTCTACAAGTAAAAATTACCTATAAAATATAATAAAAAACTGTTTTATCAAATTCATTTATATTATGCTTTAGGGAAAGAAATCTTTAAGAGTGCTTTTTGATGTTTATGGATCAATGTTGAAGAAGACAACTTCATTAAGAAAAAGTTATTGGATTGAAAAACTCGGGAAACTTAGCCTAATGAGAGTTTTGTGTTCTGGCTAGTGTCCAAACAGACTTAGAAAGGTAAAATTAAGGACTCTTTTAGTGTTTTAATTCATTACTTTTGTAGAATTAGTTGATGAATTCCTTTGACTTACATTAAACATGAACAATTTTTCTGGTAAGTGTAATCACGTGTAACATTGTTTCATGACATAAATATCTAAAATTAAATTCTAAATTGTACATGAAAACAAATATTAATTTTTTTTAATTACAATGTTGTGAATTATTAATTAGGATGTTATAGACTGCAAGAAATCAAAGACAATAAAATTAATTTTAATGAAATTAAGGCAACAAAATTCTCTTTGAATTAAAGTAGTATGAATTTTTATGGAAATAAAAATATTGTATTCAAAGACAATGAAAATAAACATTTTAATGAAATATTTTAAGATATATTCACTTATATACATTTGTAACACAAATGCTAAAATTTAAAAAAAAATGTACTTATTTCATACAAGTGGTTTCTAAATATCTCTTACGTCCGTTCTATCAAATATTTTTTAAATATGATTGTCTAAAATAAAGTACTTCAGAAATGTAGCAGTTATTGAAATATAGTAAAAGAAAAAATATTTCGAAATGAAATACTTTAAAATATTATCATAAATATATACAGTTAGAGGGAGCATTAAGAATTTAGAAAAAGAACTCAATTTCATACAAATGTTTTCTAACAACTTTTACGCTTTAGAAATAATTTCTTAAATAAATATGTCTAAAATAAATATTACCATATAACACTTGTATTTTCTTAAGAAAGGCTTTAAAAATGTTACTATTATTTAAAAAATATAAGTATAAATATTTCAATGAAGTATTTTTAAACGTGTTTACATTCGCATATTCACAGTAAAAATTAGAGATTCTTAAAAAGTACTTATTTTCACGCAAGCACTTCTAAGTTTTCTGATAATTTATCAAATACTTTCTTTAATAAATATGTTTAAAATAAATGTTAAAACATAGCACTTGAAATATTTGCACGAGTAATACTTATTTTATTTGTACTCTCTGATTTTTACTATTTCTTTAACTATTGTATGAATTTGCACTCATATTATTAACACTCTAAATTCAGATTGTTAGATTTTGAGAGTAATGGTTTCAAAATTTAAGAGCTTTTTTATTGTGTATAAATTATTGCAATAATGAATAAATATTGCAAATAATTTTATAGTAATGATTATAAGCCTATAATGTTAATTTCTCGTATGCATGTAAAGCTACATCATAGAATTACTTCATAAATTTTTCTTGAAACTGCAACATTTCTTTCAGAAATAGTTCATGTGTTAAAACTTTGTTTTAAATCACGTTTTATAACTAAAACATTCACATAAATCTACACTTAAATAAATTATTATTCATTTTTAATATTTCTAATAAATGAATAAAGCCTTAATAGAAATGTAATTTGCATATCAGAAAAATTACAATATATCTTAGGTTAAATTATGTAAATTGAAGGTATATTGTTTCAGTGAAGATTATTTGAGGATATATTTATATAATTTACCAACTCTGTTTTATTACATGTATGTAATTATTGAAGAATTTTTTTCATTGTATTGAAAATTGCATTGAAATTGTACTATTTATATTAAATTATTATAAGTATGATGTTAATTGCTATTCACTGAATTAATTGCTATTCCTTTGAAATTTTCAATTTATACATTTAATGTTAAATTAAATTGTGATCTATCAATATGTATTTCGGTTAATGTAAGTTATTAAATGATTGACAAAATATTTTGCGAGAAATGAAAAATTCAACTTAAGTATGGAACAACAAAATCTTCCTTATACGAGTTAATTGTATAAAAGATTGTTCCTATATTTAGGAAATAATATACTCATGCTGATTTCATTAAATTATTGGCACAAAGATATAGTTATGTGATACGAATATATTCTCTAGATATTTTTAACAAAATACATGTGTATTACAAAACCTTTAAATACAAAATATGTACACTTAGTGTTAGAAATACTTACCCATATAAATACGAATCAACTTATACAAGTTTTAGATATTTTTATACAAACAAGGAAAACTTAATTTTGGAAAATCTAGTTCTTAATTAAAATATAAGTATGTTGTTGTTGTATAATGCCTGGCTATTAAGATTTCCACATTTCAGCTGAATTGATGGCATCTTATATAGTGAAGCACCCAGTATAGTAGATATGTGATCGTAGACCTGAAAGTGGGTCTTCTTAATTTAGAGGCAGAGTCCAAGCATAAAGCCCCCAAAGGTATCATTTCACGTGGAGGACATTGCGATCATAACATATTTAACGTGTTACAGCTGTTATTTGTAAACACGACGGATGTTTGGTTTGGTCGAGATTTGAACTCACAATCTTCACATAATGAAAACGACCAGGCTACCAAGGCTGAATTATAACAAATGTATTTATTTGATAAGGTGATCAATAAATTATGTCCAACTTACTAGACATTATGGCTAATAAAATCAAAGTTGTGACATGTATGTAGTTCAGAATTAATTTGATTTTCAGTATATTGCACTTTTATTAATAATGTACTCAAATAATCTTAAATTATGGGAAATTTAAAAAATAAGGTCTTATCACAAAAATGCTTATAATCAAATATAAAAACTTATTTTCAGGGATTTTAATTAACTTACATGATAATATGATGTATTTAAAAACGATTCATGTATTAACAAATGTTAGTTTTTGCTTATCAAAATATTTATTTGATTGTGTATGTAAAAGTTAAAATTGTAATTAATTTATTTACCACAGAATAAATTTGGCTTTGTAAAACTAATTTATTCATGTGGTAATTTACTCTTCTGTAATTTCAGTGAATACATTTTATAAAGTAAATTTCATAAAACCAAATTTTATGATAATCAAGAAAATTGGAAAGGTAACTGACATAACACATAATTAAAATACTCGTCTGCTCATAACCTCTGAATGAAAATAATGAAATAATGAACTTTCATACCTCTGATGTTATAGTCATGTCATGATAAAAAGTTTTTTATAATTAAAAGTTTTTAAAAGATGTTAAAATTTTTTTTTTTTTATTTTTTAATAACATTGTTGTAAGCTAAAATATTTGAAAACGGATAAAAAAAAAACCCATAGAAGCTTACTGAATTTGAAGCCATTTTAGTTTAATTTTAATTAAAAAATACTTTTGATATTTAAACTTGACTTTTTAATAAAATCATGAATTAATCTTTTTACATCAACAATTATGTAGATATTTATAAAATAAGTAAAAATAAAAAATGAAAATAGCCATGTCTTAATTCTAAATCGTGATAAAAATTTCTTGAGTTACCGTAACTAAGGAATATTTTTGCAAGTACTTTTTTATTTTACAAATATAAAACCTGCTGCAATATTAATAAATTTTAACTTAATACTCTGTTCTATGTTTTTACCGGGTATTTTTATCAGATTCCTAAAAACTGGAAGAATCATGATTTTAATCATATAATGACTACAATATTGTTACAAATTTATAAATAATTATTGTATATATCTTAAAATATCTCAGACAGATCGAAAATGCTCACATTTTGGGCAAAAATTGCGGTATTTAGACGTGTTATACTTTAAAAGCGAGTTTCTAATGATTTGGTGACTTGGCGATGGTTTGGCGAGAAACCTTGGTGACTTAGCGAAAAATAGATACTTCTGGAAACATCCATAGACATTCACCTAAGCTCAAGGACCAATATTTAGCGAGATAACCTAGAAGCTTCTAGAACCTTGGCGAAATTAGTAGATTTCTCCGCCAAGTCAGGTATAAATACCGCAGCCCAACATAGTTAGGCAAGGTTTTGTATAGACAATCAGTGAGTGAAGATGATTAGTCGTGACTGCTAGTTTAGAGAAGCTGTTCTCTGCCTGAGGTATTTGAGACCTGCGATTGGAAGCTGTTACTTATTGTATCCGACGAATTGTAGCTGTATAATTGTGATTATTACAGCTGGTATTTCTAGTGGAATTTTTACGAATAAAAGTCTTGTGTTCATTGAGTGGTTGTTTTCTTCAACTCTCAATCCACACGGACCCCGAAGCTCGGTACAACTGGTGTTAGAATCGGGGTTGAAGAGTTGATGCAGCGTGTCACAAGAAAAATGGATATGGATTTAATGAAAAATCTTCTCGAAAAATTAGCGGAGCAGATGGTTGAGATGAAAGCTGGACAGGAAGAGATGAGAGCTGGACAAGAAGAGATGAAAGCTGGACAAGAAGAGATGAAAGCTGGACAAGAAGAGATGAAAGCTAGTCAAGAAGAAATGAAAGCTGGACAAGAAGAGATTAAAACCGAGATGACGAAAGAGATAAAATCTGGGCAGGAGGAGCTTAAAAAGGAACTTAAGAAGGACATTATAAGTGTTAAAGAAAATTCTCCAACATCATTCAAGAGAAGATGAATGCAGTGGAAGTTAAGGTAACTTCAGTTGAAACTAAGGTTTTGGAGATCGAAGAAAATGTTGAAGGAGCATTAGACAACGTGAATAAGAAGACTGAAAGCTTGAAGAAACAAATGTCAAACAGACATGAGGAACCCAATGTGGCATTTATGCCTTACCCAGCCATGATTAAACTCTCAACATTCAATGAAAAATCATCCTGGCAGGTATACAAGACCCAGTTTACGATGGTAGCGGAAGCTAATGGATGGAATCCCCGGGCCCAAATTTTTCACCTGACTGCTTCTTTAAAGGAGACGCGGCCAATATTCTCGAGACGCTTCTTGAAGAGCAGAGGCATGATTTCCAAGCCCTATGGAGTGCGCTTGAGCTGCGGTTTGGTGAAAAGTGCAATAAAGAATATAGCAGATTACAGTTAAAATCCCGCTATCAAAAAGCGGGTGAAAGTCTGCAAGAGTTGGCTGCCGATATTCCGCGTCTTTCCCATTTAGCATTTTCGGACTGCCCAGCTAAAACACGTCAAGATCTGGCTCTCCATTACTTCATCGATAGTGTGCGGGATCCGCAGATACAGAAGGGACAGAAGGGGATCGAGTTTGTGAGGCTTAGTGCCGGAAGCTGAGGCTTCTATAACTAATTTTCATACCTTGCAACTCGAAAGCTTTGAACTCGAGTCTACCTTCCAATAGCCGCCACCTGCCTCGGTAGACGAGCCACAGAACCATACCTTGATGAGGCGAGAAGTCTCACCGGCACCCACTCACTTATTCTGGCATACAATCTCGTAGAAGACTTGTTTATCAATTCTTTTACGAACCGTCAAATCCTATGCTATTCCTCTATATCCCAGCTCTCGACCGGACCATCGTCGGTGACACGCTGGTATTCCATCATTGGAATGTCATCCGACGCAATGGACATTATTCTTTTCAAGATAGACCAGTTGCGCCGGTCCAGGACGGTACTCAAGCTTTCGCTCTTGCACAACAGCTTGCTCCTTTCTTCCGAGGTCCTGGTACAAGACAGCATGAAATGGAGGCAATCTCCCACCACATTGCACGAGCGACATAACTCGTTAATCGGATACCCTCGTTTATGAAGGTATTCCGGTACACGTCCGTGTCCAGTCGCTGTTTGGGCAACGATAGCATTACCGAAAACTCTTTTATCAGAGACAGTTTCAAAGAATCTGTTGGTCTGTCGACCCACTTCTTCACTCTCCCATCTCAGCTGCCATACACGCAGTGCTTCCTTATGCAGCACCTTAGTCAGGTGCGACCTTGGACACTACAAGTCCAGCGTTGGCTTTGGTAAATTCGCAGCCTCTTTGGCCAGTACATCGGCTCTTTCGTTGCCGAAAGTGCCTACGTGTGCGCGCACGTAATGTAAGTGTACCTCTCTTCCACTAATGGCTTCCTGGTATGAGTCCTTAACCTTATTAACCAAGATGTTATGGTTGTTTGGATCGGCCAGGGAGTAAAGGGAAGACAACGAATGTATAAATGACAAGTGTTGTTGCCTGGGTGTACTTTGAGCCAATCGATTGCCAGTCCCAGCTCCGATATTTCCGCCTGAAAGACAGAGTTCTCATCACCGAGTCTAGCACCATATGTTTCAATTTCTTGCCCAAAATACATGATGGTGAACCTTTAACCAATTTTACCATCAATGCCTGATCCATCAGTAAAGATCTCAAGACCCTCACCAGTAGGCTTTTCGCTGTCGAAAGGCACACTGCAACGCTCCGCTGGGTGACATTTCAGAATGTCTACCCTCTGTTCAACATCGTCTAGCCGCAGATTTACCTCGTTGAAGATATATGGCCTGCGCTGTATCAATACAATCAGTTTTACATACTCTATGCCTGTATTTATATCTAGCGGTAGGACACCCGCCAGCACTTGTACAGCAGACGTAGAAACTGTCCTGTAGCATCTTGTGAATGCCCTGAGTGCCGGCCTTTGAACACTCTGTAGGTGGCCACAGAAGGTCTTGCATTCCAATCTGTGTCCCCATGCCCCTACACCAAAAAGAGCCATTCTTTCGGTTCCACTCCGATATAGGCGTTTGAGTAATTCAGGCTCGCGCCCGAAGAGAACCCTTGCCGTTCATTGGAGTGCCATTGTGATATTCACAATATTTTGCCTCACCTCCTTAAGATGGGAGTTGAAGGTGAGTGCGTTATCGTACATTACACCCAGGAATTTAAGCTCCTGCACAGACTTTATGGAGGTTCCGTCCCACCGGAAGACGGCCGATCTCTTAAGTTTCTGCCTTCTGGTGACCGTAAGGGCCACCATTTTGTTGGGATTGAATACCATCTTATATGTCTTTCTCCATTTGCTGAGTGCATTAAGGGCGACTTCCGCACTTTATCTCGAGATACAGAAAGCACTTAGGCTCGCCGATGTCAAAGATATCGGATCTGCTCTAGTCTACGCACTTAAGGTAGAGGCTGCCCAGCTGGCCGCGCGTTAAGACCTACACTCATTCAGAGCCGTCTCTGCTACTGATACAGACTATGATCTAAGAATACAAATTGAAGAGATCTGCGGCGAAAAGTCCGTAGCTTAGAACTGAGTAAAGGTGGCAGAAACACGAAAATTCAGTGTTGGACTTGCGGTGCAGTCGGACACGTCCGAAGAGACTGCCCAATAACAAAAGATGGTGGAAATGATCTTCCACCACAGCAGGGAAGGATTCAACAAATCCAGGAGTTTGAAATACGTCATTACAAAGGAACTCTTCATGGAAATGCTGATGCAGTATCAAGGAAACCGTGTAATGGAAGCTGCCGTAATTGTTCTAGAGTAGAGAAGAACTATCAATTAGTAAATCCTTCGGTACGACAAGTTACTGGTTCAACGCCATCGAAACCAGACCCCATGGGGTGATGAAGGACTTAAAGAAGCATAAAAAGAAGACCCAGATATAAATCCAATTTTTGAATTAAAAGAATCTTCCAGTATGAGACTATGTTGGCAGGACATCTCCACCTACAGTCCTGCTACTAAACAATATTGGCTCTTTGGGACTCACTCCATATTAGAAATGGTGTGTTATATAGGAAATGGGAGTCCGATGATGGACGTAATTTCAAATGGCAGCTTGTTCTTCCAAAATCAAGAATTTCAGATGTTCTGAAAGAACTGCACAGTAGCTCAACTGGAGGCCACTTCGGAGTAATGAAGACTCTACAGAAAGTTCGATAACGCTTCTATTGGAGCAAAACTAGACAAGATGTAGAGAAATGGTGCCAATCTTGTGATAACTGTGCAGCACGTAAGGGACCATAGAAACGTAGCCGAGGAAGGTTGCAGCGGTATAATGTAGGAGCACCATTTGAGCGGATAGCGTTGGACATTTTGGGTCCTTTACCACGATCCTCAAATGGCAACAAATACATTCTAGTTGTCATAGACTACTTCACTAAGTGGCCTGAAGCATTTTCAATCCCTGATCAAGAAGCGACTACAGTAGCCGAGGTTCTAGTGCTGCAATAGGTTTCCAGATTCGGCGCACCCTTACAAATTCATTCAGATCAAGGGACAAATTTCACCTCTACTGTGTTTAAAGGAATGTGTCAAATTCTCGGAATAGACAAGACTCAGACCACGCCCTTACACCCGCAATCGAATGGCATGGTAGAGAGGTTTAACCGAACCATCTTAAATAATCTCTCACTTGGTTTCCAGAAATCAGCAAGATTGGGATTTGAAGCTACCGTTGTTTCTGCTTACATATCGCAGTGCTGTCCATGAGACTACCGGATATACTCCATCACAAATGCTCTTTGGTCGCGAACTTCGTCTCCCTTGTGATCTTCAGTTTGGTCGTCCAATGGATCCATCTTCATAGCCAGAGGAATACCTTTGAGACCTTCAGGTACGTCTTGAAGATGTCCATAACTTTGCTCGAGACCGAATCAACCTGACTACCGAAAGAATGAAGACAAGGTATGACACAAGAGCGACAGGACATGAATTTCAGGAAGGTGATAAAGTTTAGCTGTGGAACCCGATTTGACGTAAAGGACTTTCTCCAAAGTTGCAAGCCAACTGGGAAGGTCCCTAAACAGTCCTAAAAAGACTGAATAACGTCGTGGTTCGTTTTAAGGAAATCATCTTCTTCAAAACCAAAGGTAGTACATTATGATAGATTAGCTCCTTATCGTAATGTAAAGTAAAAATTAATATACCATAGTATCTTTGTAAATAGTATAGATAATTTTAATATTTTCTATTTTTTGTATTTGTATTTTTAATTGTTTGTGTATGTAATGTGTTCTGTATCCCCTTGAAATGTAAATGCTTTTATATTAAATTTGGCCTCCTATCAGGGGATTGTACTGCCCGGGACGTGCAGTCCTTGAGAAGGGGGCAATGTTACAAATTTATAAATAATTATTGTATATGTCTTAAAATATCTCAGACAGATCGGAAATACTCACATTTTGGGCAAAAATTGCGGTATTTAGACGTGTTATACTTTAAAAGCGGGTTTCTAATGATTTGGTGACTTGGCGATGGTTTGGCGAGAAAACTTGGCGACTTAACGAGATTTTTGGCGACTTGGCGACAAATAGATACTTCTGGAAACATCCACAACCTAAGTTCTAGGACCAATATTTAGCGAGATAGCCTAGAAGCTTCCAGAACCTTGGCGAAATTAGTAGATTTCTCCACCAAGTAAGGTATAAATACCGCAGCCCAACATAGTTAGGCAAGGTTTTGTATAGACAATCAGTGAGTGAAGATGATTAGTCGTGACTGCTAGTTTAGAGAAGCTGTTCTCTGCCTGAGGTATTTGAGACCTGCGATTGGAAGCTGTTACTTATTGTATCCGACGAATTGTAGCTGTATAATTGTGATTATTACAGCTGGTACTTCTAGTGGAATTTTTACGAATAAAAGCCTTGTGTTCATTGAGTGGTTGCTTTCTTCAACTCTCAATCCACACGAACCCCGAAGCTCGGTACAATATAAATATTATATTGAACATAATTATTTGCAAAAACGTTTTATGAAGAATTATTCATTTTCTTAGTTCATCTAACAGTTAATTTTGTAAATAATTTTGTACACATGCTTTCATTTTCTCGACACATATTATTTTAATGTAGTAATAAATATATGATACATAGTAATAAATGTAATTTTTTAATGAACATTGCATTTATTTTAACAACTATTTACATATACTTGTTATATTTGACAGAAAGAAATAGTCCCGAATATATTCAAACACAAGGATACAATTAAGTTAAACAACGTAAAAATAAAAATCATTTAATGAAATTTGTGAACAATTGTTCAATTATAAAATCGTTTAATGTAAAATGTAAAAATCGTTTGATGAAATTAATATTTGTAATCAGAAACAGTAGCGCTTATGAACTCTTAACTGAATATAAATTAAATATATTAATATTTAACTCCAACTGAAACAAGTACATTCTACGCGGATCAAAGAAACAATGTAAGTATTATGCAAATGAGAAACTCTATTAATTGCTAAAGCATATTAATACTATCCAATTTCCTACGTAGCTTAGAAAATATCAATTATTTTGTGCGCTCTTTTAAAGAGAGCAATTTGCCCCAGATAAAGTTTAAAATTATTTGTGGGAAAATATGGTTGGAAAATACGTTCTATTTAATCTTGAAAGAGGGTTTTCTTGATTTCGATAAATAATTGGTGCTTGGTGCATTTTATACAAACAAACAAATGCATATGAAGGTAATTACAGCCATTATCTTCTACATCTAAATATAAAGCTCAAAGGTAGGGAAAGAAAATTTGACATAGGTAATAATTATTCCTTTTGCTAATATAAATATTAATTTCAGAATTATGAGATTTAAAACTGTACTTTTAAAAAAAAATTAAAGGTTTGGAATCCAAGTACTCTTAATATTTTTTTAAATTTTACATTAATATTTTGTCATAGCTAAATACAAATGTGAACAATGGACAACTTTATCAGACTTATAAAAATGTAAAAATATTTTAACTTTATCATCAAACTAAAATGCACAAAATAAAATACATAAAAACTTTTTTTTAATTATAAAATCTATAATTAATAATTATTAAATTTTATAGACTAAAATTTATCTTAAAATGAAAATAAACTATTTATTTATTAAAATATTATACATAAAAACCGAATGTTGCTTAATAATTAGTTTACTCAAAACCAAACAATAATTAACACTTATGGATACCTCACAATTAATTTTCCGTTACTGTAAAAGTTTATTGAACAATTTATTCTTTTACTTTTACAAATTATGACAGGAATGTCATTTGTTATTTAATATAAATGAAACACATACTTTATTTTAAGATCGTTTTGACTTAGTTAGTTGCAAGTTCGTTTTCATTCCCGGTAAGAAGTGAGTTCGAATCCTGGCTTAACCGAAGATCAGTTGTGTTGGCTAGAGGACGCTGGATCATGTTAAATAGGTCTTGATGACCATGTTCTCCAAATAAAATAATATCTCTGGATTGGCAGGAAGTCATTTTAATCTCTACTTCTAAATTACGAAGATTCAAACCCAGCTATTTCCTCTAACTAATAGAGTCTAACTCAGGGTTAGAGAACTCAGTCCTAAGTACTGGTAAACATGCTTATGAAATAACAACAATATTCATCACTTACATGATGCCATCTACAAATTACGGGGAAGTATTGATTTCATGTTAAAATATAGAATCTCCAATTGCGTTGCGTCGTAAAACCTCAAGAAAAAATCTTTCTAGAAAAAAATAAAATATATATTGGGCAGACGTTTGATATCATGTGCATTAAATAATTTCTCCAAAAGTGTGATTTTCTAACAAAATAATAATATAAATAAGTGGCCAAAATTTTCAATTTTTGGACCTCGAAACAAGTCAGCGTCTGAAAATATCCTTCTCTAAATCTGTATGCAATTGAATATAATCAAATAAAATGAAATATTCCAGATGAGAAATAAAAGTCTAGGCAGAGCTGCCCTATAATCCAACATGCCAAATTCTGGATTTTTTTTCAGTGAAAAAATGTTGCCAAGATGGCGTATTATAACGTCACGCCGTGACGCAAATACTATGGTTTTCTAGACAGAATCTTCAAAACTTATAGATCTCCATCTCTATGACGTAATAAAAGTCAGGTTTCCAGATAAACAAGAAAATACAACAAAAAAATCACCAAATTTAGAATTTGGCATTCTGGATTATACAGAAACTCGGACAAAATCCATTTAGAAAATAATATTTTTGTTGCTAAATTTAAAAAATGAATACAAATGTAATAATAAAAAGTTGTTGAAGTAGTAATTTATAAAATCATGAAGCTAAATTTAAATTTATGGAATTAATTGATGATACTGATAAAAATATTGTACTTTATGTTATGCCGAACAGCGCTAATTAAAAACTGGCACAGTTATATTTTATCGTTAATACTCATACAAACGTAAACAATAATTATAATTAAAAATGTCTCTTTTTATTCAAATAAAATATTTTCGGACTTCTAGATTTATTTTAAATAAAAAATAAGTTTTGAAAATAAAAGATGCGTTTTGTACCGTTTTGATGTTTGCGTTTGTGATGAAAATAAAAGATGCGTGTATTGGAGCGCACAAATTTACTTATATTTTATGTAAGAAATATATGTAATAAATATAATCACATTATCTAATTAATCTTTTGTATTCAATAGATGAAAGGAAGAATATTTAATTATTTCACCTGATGAAAAAATTAAAATTTGCTAAAATTATTTCTATAACTTATTTTGTTCTTTTTGCATATTATTTTTGACATACATTTTTTATACATTCAAACATTTTTGGCATTTAACAATAATTTTATTCTTTTTATAAAAGAAATTTACAAGTATTTATAAGGTAATAATCTAACCATTAGTTTCAAAATATCAGTATTTCTAAATTAAAATGATAAAACTTAAAGGAAATTTAAGCATTTCTTCTGTAATCACATATCGTTACAAAAATTTTGAAGATTTTTGTAAGATTGATTTTGAATACAATAAAATTGTAAGGAAATGAATTTGCATAATGCATGTGATAGGATTTAAATATAAAGACATCAAGTAAAAAAAATGTGAATATATAATCTCGATGCAAAGTATACTTCAGAGCGATGATTTGGATTAATTTTCTTTAAAAAATTATGAAATTCAAATACTCATTCGTAATTTCATAAAAGCTCAATTCAAATTTCCTAAAAAATTTTAATTATAATTAGATTTAGATCAAAACAATTATTAACGAAATATAAAACATTTATCACATAAAATACTTTTTCACAATTTTTTTCTAAATTTTATGGAATTAGATTTTAATTTCTCTTCACTATTTAATATTTGATAATCTCTTATTTTTATATGATATATTATTTTCCCAAATAATATATCCTATAATCACAATAATATGAATATAACCTTATTAATAATAATTATAAATTTAATCTAAAATAATATATAAAAATAAATAATTGTATATAATTCAATAAAATTTATGTATGTTATTTTCCTGTATACTTATTATTAAGATTTAAGAAAGCATTTAATATTGCAAAATTTGGGATTCAGTAGCTTTTTATTATTAATATAACTAAATAATCGAAAATTTAGCTTTTCGTTATAAAAAAGTGATTTTGATGAAAAAATGCCAAAAGCATTTGATTAATCTGAGGATGCGTAGTAAATTTTCAAATTCATTCTTCGTGGTGTCCATTTTAACTTTCGGTTTGAATATCATAACAGCTTAAATTCTGTCTCAAACGTTAGATTAAACTTACATTAGTCATCATGTATAAAAAGTTATTGTGAATGATGGTGTAGGTGGAATATTCGTGGTTGGCCCATAAGTACAACGAAAACTTTATCTTGCAACAAGTATAAATGACAATAGAAATTATTCTTATCACAGATGGCTAGTGAGACTAAAAACGGGGAAAATCCCTTTTCGAAAGTAAAAAAATTGTTGAGATGGAAGTTGTAGTTGTTTTTTATACAATCAATTACAATAAGTGTATATGATCACCATAAAGTTATTGTAAAGCTTTATCAAATCAAGGAAGATAATGAACATATATTTGAATGTTCGTAAGCATGTATGCTTGAACAATATAAATGAAATTTTAAATGAATATTTTTTTAAATTACATTTACTTTTGATGAGTTTCCTTTTAACAGAAACGGAAAATTATTGAGGAAATATTCACTAATTAAAATAAAATTATTAAATTCTTAAGGAAATACATAAATAATCAGAAATCATGTGCATAGTCAAGTCATTGATAATTTACGATATTTTCCTGTAATCAATTGTGTGTGTGATCACGAAACAATTAAAAAATATTGTCTCCATGAATTAGGAACATTGAAGCAACATTCTAATATCTTTATATTCGATTATTAAGCGAAGAGTTAATATTTTAATATATTTATGAAGCAACGATGATATAAATTTAAATACTAATACACGAAATATTTGATTCTCAAATTTATAATCAAAATAGGCTTTAAAACGTAATTTTAGATAACGTTTTAAATCACTATATTCATCTGAACTATTATAAACTGATTTCCTGTTTTTCTGTAAAACATGTTTATGATATATTTTAAACTTCCTTACTATCTTCTCCTAGAAGCCAAATGTTTTATCATATTTTTATATTTGAAATCCATAACTGTATTTTTCTTCTTTTACTATAGTAAATAAATGCATTGTTATTTCTTTTACTGCTATAAATAAAAATAAGAAAGCTCGCAAGAAACGTAAAAATAGTGTTAAGATCTCAAAACTTGGTAAAAGATTTTATTAGACAGATATTTAATTTTAGTTGTATCTATTTTAAAGTATTTTAAGGCATCACAAAACTATTGTTTAAGATAGTAAGCTGAAATGCATATAAATTTCTATCATAAAAAAGCTATTTTAAACTAAACTGTACTATTTTTAACATATGTTTAAAAAAGTCTAACTTATATCCTAATTATTTTTATAAGATGGAACTGTGGTGGTCTCGTTTGTTAAGGAGTTCATTCTCATTATAAAAGGTAATGAGTTCAAATTCAAACGAAGGTTTGTCATGTTCGGTAATGGCGGCTGGTTGTGGTCGCAATGACTTCCGGGAGAAATGATAGATGTGGGTATGTCAGGTTATGTCAGAGGACTTCAGTTTGGTGATTCGATCTAAATCATACTTTAGTCAATTTTCAATCCTTGAGACACCTCGTTCAAGTGAAATGGCATATTATCATTATGCATGGAACAATGCTCTTTTGCGACGGAATCTGTTGGATTTTACATCTTTTAAATAAGTAACAGCATTGTATAATTTATTGAAGTATATGCAATAAAATATAAAGTATGAATTATATTTGTATATTTCTTTTCATACAGGATATTTGAAATGTTGCGTCAACAAAAACAAAGTATTTAACTAAATATGTTGCATTCTGTTTTTAATAAATGAATTATAATGCATCATACTTTATTGCAATTAATTTAAACTCGTACACTAAGATGAATCAACCATAAAACAAATATTAAGTTTTCTTAATTAAAGAAAACAAATTGACGCCATCAAATTTTGCAACAAAGAATGAACAGTTATTCCTTGTGTTCCTTAAAAGAGGGCGCTCTGTGCAACAAAATTACGAATTTTCTAAGCGAAAATCGCAGCCAGAAGAGAAAAGTTCTTTTTTCTTCGTTATTTATTATCGCAAAATTCTTTGGCTCCCTTTTCACACTTATGCGGAAACTCTTTCAAAATAGTTCAGCCAAGAGTAAAACTTTGACGCTATTTTGGAAAATAAGATTAGCGTCTGGTATCATGCAAAATTAATGAAATGCCAGCGAATTTAATACTAATTTATTTCTTTAAATCTCTCCTAAATAACTCAGATATAAAAAAATAGAGTAAGTTGCTACATTTTTATTTTGTGTCATCTTTTTATAATGTTAAATAAACTAAAAAATATAAATTATAGCCAAAATATATAAAAACGGTTATAATGATTATGTTATTAAATATTTAGATCAAACACTATTGAATATTGACCATAAATCTCTATAAATTAATATTAGTATTATTAGTTATTAACATTAGTATATATTAGTAAATTATACTTTAATAAACTTATAAAAATTATAAGGTTGTCCTGATAATTGTTCTAATGTATTAATATAGTAATAAATATTTTGTACAGCAGTATATATGAATATATTCTTAAATTCCTTGTTAAAATTTAATAATAGAGATTAAAGTGTAATCAATACCCTTTAAAGAAAGTAAATTAACTTGCTCAAAATGTAGGAGTTTACATGTGCAATTTAATAACTAATGGATTAAATTTTGCTTTGTAATTTTAAAGGACTTCTAATTAATATTCAAAAAATCGAAACTATTATAAAAAGATATTATTGAAATGAATACCAATTTATTAGTCAAAAACAAATTTTTATCAGACACGTGAAATACACAATTTAGATTCTTTAAACACAGAATTAAAAGAAAAATATGTATTTATTCCTAAATTAATAAGAGATATGAATAATAAGTTAATTGTGGTACAAGAATTTTAAAAACATATTTGTATTAATGAGCAGAAAAATCAAAAGATTCCTGTTTAGTATGATTCTTATAGTAAAATCAGAAATTATTTGGAAAAACTGAATAATGATTCGATCTCATAATGTTTAAATAAAAAAATATGTCACATTGCAATGTATTGGTTTCAAAATGCTAGAAATTTAGAGAACATTTAATGCTCCAAATGTAAAGGCATTAAAATTAATATAACTGTATTTTTCAAACATAATTAAGTAGTCAGAAAGAAATAAAGTTTTATTTATTAATTCCATTTTGAGATACTTTTATTGCATCAAATAAACAAAAAATATAATTTCTTAATTAAGACTTGAAAAATACCTTGAAAGATCAACGAGATTTTTTTTTTTCAAATTTTGAAATTATGATATCAACATTAGAAAATATTAAATACTGTTGAAAATTTTGAATAAAATAGTGAAAAAATCATAATTTTATTGCAAAAATAGCTTTTTTTATGTATATGGAATTAAATATTAACTTAATTCAAATGTAATTTAACAACTAAACATTTATGTGAGCACATTAATTTTAACATGACAGAGTAAATAATTGTTTAAAGCATTAATGCTAAAATTTTAAGCTATAAAATTCATTTATTTTAATCCAAAATATTAGTGCAATTTTTAATTTGTCTATACAGTTTTCAACCAAATTGTTAAATGACGCCTTAAAACAATTACATTATACTAATCAAGTAGTTTATTATTAAAGGGCAAAGGATGATTTTTTTAGAAAAAATGATATATTATAAATAATTATTTAATGTAAATGAACAAATTATGTAAAGAAATTTATTTAGACTTCAACTATATAACTGGTATTACAGATTTATCTAAGTTACATGAAACTATTTTTCAAAATAAATTAAGAAAAATTGATACAACTTTTTTATCTGAATCTGCATGCATTTTCCATATTATTTTATATTTCTTACAAATAAATTTAATATTTTTAATTGACTTTTACGCATGAAAAAGATTTGAAATAAGCATTTAATATTACACAATTCTTTTTTGTATAATAAGTTACAAGAATGTTGAACCTAAAAAATTGGAGTTATTTCTCTTAAAAATTTATATTGAGCAATATGTTGAAATCTCACTCTTATGTACAGTTGATTGTAGATTATAAATTATTTCTATGTAGATATTTTCAGTAAAGGTAAGCAAATTAATTAATGATATAAAAGATTCAGAAACATGAAACAAATTCATTCATTTTTAAAATTTATATTTAAATATTCTACAAAATTCCTTTATTTAAAATTTGAAAAAATTTCTGTTACTATTTATAACTATATACTTTTCTTGGATTTTTTAAGTCATTTAAAACAGGTGATAACATTGATTTATTTTTTTAACCAAATAATTTAAAATTTATAAAAGTTTAGTCTTGTAGATATGAATCGTATGGTAGAACTAATCAAACTATGGTATAGATTTTCTTCGAGTCATCATAAAAATTACTAAATTTTTGAGAAACAGAATTCCTTTGAACATATATTTTTAAATATTTATGATGTTTTCCTTTTATAAATATTATGAATATAGTTGTATTTTTCATGATAATAAATATAAATATTAATCCTCTTAGAGTTTCCATTATAACCTTTTATTACTTTACGTGCAATAAAGTAAAACTATTTATTTCTTACTGCAACAAAAACTAACGAAACATTTATTCTAACTAAAGATTATAACAAAAATTAACTGATATTTTAATTGTTTGTACTATGCACATACTTTAATCAATTATAATGATAAAAGAATGAAATTCTAAAATAAACAATAACTAGATATATTAAAATAAATCACTGTGCTGCAAAGGAAAGAAAATGCATTAAAGCAAAAGAATAGAGAGAAAATAAGTTACATAGTAACCCAAACCATGTTCTTTGATCTTGTAACAACTGATGCAGGAAATATTGCAACATTTATTAGTCAGCTGTATTGTATTTCTATCGTAATTTAATTAATGTCATATCTATTCTTGCTTAAATTAATCATATTTAATCTAAATTGCTTAACTGCATAAAACTTTTAAATTAACAAATTAGATTTTAAAAGGGTTAATCAAAATATTACAAATTTTTATCTCCATATTTATTTTAAATAAAAGAAGGCCTCATTCTACCCTCATTCCACTTTAATAAAGAATATTATAAATTTTATTCATTTATAACAAACATTAATGAACATTTTTGAAAAGATATAAAATTTTCTTTACATTAAATTATACATACTATTTGTTAATATGTAATTAAATACTAAACAAATATGTCTTTGCTAAATTTTAAAACTCCCATTTTAAAATATGCATTTTTCTCATTTGATACTTTTAAACACTTCGTTCGGTTTGTGGGTAAAAGTAATAAAAAATAAAACAATACTTTAATCTCTACGTATTTCATATGAATACAATTTACATTTAAATCTACATTTACGTATTTCATACGAATACAATTGAAACACATTTAAATTTTACAAAATTCAGTTTTTCTTATTTTTTTATTCTTTCTATCTAAGCTACAGAGGATAGAAGGAAGAAAATAATTCAAACTTTCATTCCGTTGCGTTAAACAAAAATACTGTACAAAAAATATTTGCTGGTTCGGTGCTAGACTGGCAATCTAATTGTAGTACAGATCATCTAATATTTGCATGATGCAAGTCTAAGCAGAAATGACCCGAGCAAGATGTTTTCCTCACTGAATTACAAGAGCAAAAGTTACAAAAATTATTCAGTTAATGCTTTGTTTTTTGTTTTTTCACTTTAAGAAATATATCTTAGTTTCAAAATTAAAATTGTTTAATTAAAGAGCTTGGTTGGAAAGTTGAAAAAAATCAAATTTTTGAAACAACAATGTATAATTTAAACGTTTGTCTCATTGCACAAATTGTTTCACATTTAACATTACATCACGTTGAACGTTACGTTCACATTATTTAATATTTGAAAAACTTATTAACAAATTTTGAGAGTGTTCTTCAAATACGATTATTGTGTACTGATAATTTAGTAAAGAAAATAGTAACACGATATTGATAAAATCTGAAAAAATTACTTTTTTAATTTTAGAATTGATATTGCTTATTACCAATTTGTACTCTTTTCACATAAGAAAGAACACTAATGTTATGGATTTAGCTTAATATATAAAAAAAAATTGAACAAATTTACATAAAAAATATATAGTGTTTATAATAAAAAAAAATTTGTTTTTATTTCTTAAAAATTCGTACTTCTCATAACTTTTAATCAATCGTAAGTTTTATTGTCTTTGGCATTGACCTTCAAAACTTGCCACATTTTTATTTCATAAGTAGCATTGACTCTTTTCACACATCTATGTTTAATTTTTAATTTTTATCATTTTTGTTTATTATTTTTATCATTTTTAATTTTTATCATTATTTTTAATTTTTATTAGATGAGTAGGTGATTGAGTTGAATTGAGATTTTATCCAAATACATTCACTAAACGGATATTCTATCATCCATTAATCAAATGAAACTAAAATGAGTTTATCATTTTCGTCTCTGTTGTTATTCGTTTACCATGAAATAATCTGGGTTAATAAGCCTTGAAACAATTTGGATTTGCTCTCCTTGATCAGTAAACATGCCTCCACAAATCAAAACTGGATAAAATTTTCTTTATTTTATTAAAAGAAAAATTTTAGTATTGATTTTGACTGCAAGCGACTGATATAACACAATTATATAATAATTTAGAATTAATTAAATCTGTACAAAAAGATGTTTTAAATTGTTTCTTAAATTTTAATTTGCAATGTACATGAATTTTAACTCTTGTTTCAAAATCAATCATTAATTGTTTTGGTTTAACATCATCTTCTATTATTCGAAACAGACTATTTAACACATTTGCACTCAGGTAAATTTTCAATGAGAATGGTGAGAAGTGTAACGCATATTCCAATATGATAAGGAGTAAAATATTGCTTTAAAAACCTTTATCTTGTCAAATATTTTATCGGGACTTTATATTTAATATATTTTTCTTTTAACAAAAAATATCTGACGATTCAATTAGATAAATAGAAGGAGCACTCTGGAGGATACATAAATGAGCTTCCATCATTCATAAGTATATTCATATAAAATCTAATATACTAATATTTATGTGTGTCATCTTAATTTACTATTCACATCCTATGCTTCCCTCATATAGCTTAATTTATAACTTCATTTATTACTCCCTTTCTCCAATATATATAAGTAATTTATATAGAACCAAGGGATTATAAAAAAGAACAGAGATCACAATAAATATCAGGTTCTTTAAGCAAAAATTTATGCCAAAATCATTCTAGAACATTTACCGGGCTATTCAACAATATTTTCTCATCATTTTTATCATATTTTGGGAAATATTTATTTCATTCTATTGTAAGGATAATTATGAATGATTTTTTTTGTTTAATCAAAACTTATTTAAATTACTCTCAGAACTGCTAAATATTTCAAGTAATTATCACAGATAATATTATATTAGTTAAATACGAAATTAAGGTTAGAAATAAATCTTTTTTCCCAGGAATGACAAAAAATTCGGAACTTTAAAATTTAATAGCAAATATAAGCTTCTCCAACTTTCTTTAGTGTTTTAATATTTTGAAGCCTATGTAATTGAGCATACATTACAAATTTTTTTATGTTATTTATTAAATACATTGTAAACGAAAACCATTTGTACCACTCTCATTCAGTACAATCTCTTTACTCATTTAGGTGAAATACTTTGATAAAAGCAATAATTATTAAAAGGTTAATACCTTTTCTCACATCATAACTCATTTAAGGAGAATCTTCTGAAAAAGACCTGGCCGTTAAGAACAGCCTAGTATAAATATAGTGTATTTAACATTTTTCCCTTTTCTACCCACTAAGTAATCAGAAAATTATGCATTCTATTTGATTAATTTTTGAACTCTTTGGTTTTCTAATTTCTCTGATGTAAATTTTAGAAGATAAATAGACTTGTAGCAAAATAAAGATTAATTTACTTTGTATTACAGTGCTACAAACCATACATATTTTATGTAATTACTCTCTTTCAATAAGTTGCAAATTAATCGGGTAAAATTTATTTAATAAGTAACAGAAAATGAACTAAACATATGATTTATAAATTTATAATATTTTACTCATTTATTTCATGTAGATAATTTTATAATATGCATACACGCATTTTTCTCGGTGAAAGTAGAAACAATCTCTCCTAGTTTTTCCTTTGACAATGTAACTTTTTATTTAGGTTAATTAGAAGATTAATATCACAGAAATATATTACACAATATTAAATAAAAATATAGCAAATATTTTCATGGTGCCTATTATTTCCAGTGAATTTATAAAAAAAATATTACACTTAATTGCATATTTCATTCAATATTACAACACACACAGACGATTGATAATAATATTACATCTAAAAGTCGGTCTCACAATATCTATGTCAGCGTAACTGAATGTAATTCTTACTATGCAATGATTGGTTTGCCAGTCTCGTAGCTGAATGGTCAAAATTCTAGCCTACGTTAGAATATTTAAAACCCACTTTGGTGTTATAGAGTTCGAAATCAACTTTCAGCCGTATATCTGTATTTTATTAACATTCGTAAAAGAAAAATACTCATTATACGACTAATCAACTGATAATAAACAAAAGTGCATTTAATAAGCCATTAGCGATAATAAGAGATTTGAAAGATAAACTATAACCATAACTTTAGTGAGATCCATTTTATTTATCTGATTCCTTGTGCAAACTTCAATTTCTTCAGGATCTTATTAAACTTATTTACTTCCTCTATGTTCACAAATATTGTATTCTCTGAAACATTTGAGGAGATTCTCCTATTTTTATATAAGATAATATGATATAGCGCAATGTATATAACTTTAAACTATATAACTTTAAATATAACTTTTACATAACTTTAAATATACACTTTAATTAGAGCTACAATTTAAATATTGAATTTTTTTCTAAAAATCTATACTGACACTGAATATGAGTTCAAAATACCTAAATAAGTTATTAAGATATTCAATAATAAAAATAAGATAATTTTTGTTAAAAAAGTGAAACATTTTTGTAAAAAATAAACTTTTATAAAAAATGTTATAACATTTTTAAAGTTTTTGAAAATTTGGAAAAATATTATGAGTATTTTATAAAGCAAATTTTAAATGATATTTTAATATGAAATCAGCTTTTAAAAAATGATATTAAATTTTATAACTCCCTATTGACTTATAAAATGAAATGGGATTTTAAATCAAATATCTTTTTTATTTATTATTAGGTTATTGCCTTATAAACTCTTAAATCTTGATGTATGAAATAATAATATAAAATCCTTGCAAATAAAAGCATTGAATTTCTTTGAAACAAAATATGCTGTATGTCTTAAAAACCAAAAGGTTATAATTAAAAACAAACCATAAATAATTAAATTTCACTGTTCAAATTATTTTTAATCAATTAAATAGAATTTCCTGAAATCTTTTGAAAAGAATAAACTTCCACAATTTCAGACCAAAAGAATTCAATTTCCTGTTTTAATTTAATTTAATAACAATCTTAAATATAAAAATATTTTACTGCTACTATTTAATTCATTTCAATCACATTTGGAATTTTTTAAAATGGAAACGAAATTTACAATTTTTTTGTATTGCTGGTGCAAATTATTTTCTTTACTTTGATGTAAAATAATTAATATTGGTTTAGAATAACCATATTTAAATATCTCTCGTTGTATTACAACATATTTCTACTTTTATTTTTAATAACCGTATTCATTTTTATATTCAAGCATACATTGTTCAGACAAAACAGTATTCATAAATGTATAATAACCCATCTTCTTCCCAAATTAAACATAAATACTTGCATTTTCTTAGTTTCATATAAAACAAAATACCTCTTACATGAATTTAAAAGAGGAACAAAGAAATTTTGGAAAAAAATTCTTTCTCACCCTTCAGAAAATAAAATAAGCTTCAAGGAATAAACTGTCAAAATTTCCGTTTCCTTAAATATAGGTTTTTTACTACAGAGTATTTTCACTTTTTTACTTCGTATATTTTGGACCTCTAAAATCTAAAACTCGTGTCAATTTAAATTCTTTTAACTAATCTTTCCCTATTCGTCAATATTTTTAAATTAAATTTTAAAAAAATACTGTCTCTATTCTTAGCCGGTAAAATCCATTGATGTTTCTAAATAATTGAAAATATTATACATTATAAATACCCACTTTTACTAATTATAATTTAAACATAATATTTTTGAGAAATAAATCTAGAATGAGCATTTTTTATTCTTGCGAAAGGATTTCCTTAACAAATAGAGAATCATAAAGTTATCATCAAACAGTCATACTAAAACTGTTGTCAGGCTACTCAAACAAAGATAGAAAGAATATTTATCATACACTTTTTTCAACTCAATCAAAATATTATTCATAAAAAGTTCTCGGTCAAAGACAAATGAACTCTTTATATTTTAAGTACTCAAACTTATCATCTTCACTCTCGTGAGTTCCTTGAACATAACAAAACAAGTTAAAGAAAATGAGACTGAAACATATTCTTCCTCTAAGAGATTTCATTAAACATTTTGTAAGAAAAATAATCAAAAAAATAATGAATTTTGATTCCTTGATAAATAAAATATTCAATGTGTTATTTTAAAAAGAAAAGCTGTCTTCTATGTTGAAAGAGAAGGAATAAGTTGAATAAGTTAACTTCAATAATTTCTTTCTATTTATAAATTTTATGAAATTTATTTGCTTTTTGAGTAAAAGCTATTAGCTTTCATTTGTTTCAAAAATATTTTATTACGTTTTATTAGTACAAAGTTTATAAAATCTAATTACTTTTAATTTAAATAATAACTATTAAGAATTATTAGGAAACAAAACTAAAAAAGAATAAAATAAAAACCAAACTAATCAGATGACAAAAAATATTTTATGCAAAGTATGTATAAACTTTTATTTGATGCGTTTTCCATTATTAGAAAAATTGTACGAAAACATCTAATTCATTCAAATAAGCTGAGTATATTTCGATTTAATTATCTTCTTATAAATCTTATATTTATTCTTCAAATTCCATCTAAAACTATTTGAATTTAAGAAAGGAGGGAAGTAAACGTAGAATAATTATGCAAATGCAAATTTTATAATTAAGCTAAGCAAATTTATGACTTGAAATTTTCCGTGTAACACAGAACATAAGTTATTCTTTATTCTTTCGTTAAAATGTAGTTTCGTGCAGCAAAATTACAAATTATCGTGAAGGAAAATCTAGGTTTGAAATAATCTTTTTTTCAGGTAATTTTTCATGGAAAACTACGCTATACTTTAATTTAATTTTCTCAAACTAAAGTATAATCTTAAACTAAAGAACAATTTCGAAGAACCTAATGCACTACTGAAATGAATAAAAAGAGCAACATTTTTAATTGGCTTAGCATAATTTTAGCTCAAATAATGCAAATAACAAAATAAAAAATGATTTGTTAAAAATCCATGTATGTGCGGTTTATTTTTATATAGTTAAAATGTTTTTCTTGCCATTTTTTATATCATTAAATTGTTTTAAGAAATATTTTAATCGACAGTATTTGAAATAATTTAACTTGGATATTATCTTTTGTAATTAGTATCTGACAAATTATTTCCCAAATTGTCAACTAAGCAGTTGATATATTCCTTAGATTATTAATTATCAGATTTTTTTAAAAAGATTAATTATATTTTTAAGAAGCATTTTCAATATATTAAGTAATATTTCTTATGACTTTTCAATAATAGTAGCAATAATATAAGACAGATTATTTATATTTATTAAATATAATTACAGTTCAACCATTAATGATAAAATTTATCATGTATTTTCAGAATATATATTTCAAACCTAAAAAGATCATTAAACTCTCTAAATTCTTCGAGCCAGGAAAATTCAGTTCACATGATTGAATCATAAAATTTCCCTTACTATTCAGTTTTTTAAATTTTTTTAGTATTAGAACAGTGTATAATAACACAGTTCTGTAATTTTTAATTTAAATATCATTTCCTAAATTTACATTTTATAGTAGTTTTGCACAATTTCAGGATGAAATTTTATTGAATTTCCTAAAATGTTTCTTTATAACAGTAATACATATTTCACATTTTAAATTTAAAAATAATTGCCTAAATTATGATGTCTATATTTTTAAGAAAGCATAAAAATTTAATTCTTTTAACTATTTACCTAACTGTCAAACATTAATCAATAATTATTTTAAAACTTAATTCAACAAATCATTCTTTTTTATTGCAGTTAAATCTCTTTATGTAAAATCAACTCAATTTTTAATTTATAAATTCATATTTTAACTCTTTCACTTTATGTCACTTATCCAATACTTCAGATAAAACTTATTAATTTTTGTTATTTTTTCACGTTTCTTATTGTAACTAATAATTCAAATTTAATCTATCATGCAAAAGTTTATAGAGAAAAATAATGTTTAAAATTTCAGGGATCAGTTTTCTAAATAATTTTCTCTTCTTAATCTAATACTTCAGCTAAAATTTATTATATTTTAATAAATTTGTTGTACTTATTATTCTTGTGGATCAAATTTTATATAAAAGATTAAAAATATGTAATATTCATTAAGTTAGAAAAACTCACGTATCTCTAGAATTTTAATTAAATACTGAAATATATGAAACTCGTTTCTTCATAAAAAAAACTTATGCAGGGTATTTAAAATGAGACGAATATATCGATTATCTAAGCTGTACAATTTCAACTTATACAAATGTCTATTATTTGTGCATGCAAAAGAAAACACTTCAGATTAATTAATTGTGTTAAACTTTTTAAAGTATAATAATTTGCTATAATAAAGTTGAATCTATCGCTTCCTCCTTTACAGTTCAAATGATAATGCAAAAATTATAAAATTTGTTAGTTATTAATTAATTCTTTCCATAAGAACATAGAATACATTATTATAATCACTTCACTTTTATTGATCTTAAATAAAGCTCAAAGTTTAAAATTTATCATTAAAATGTATGTTTTTTTACAATTGAATGCATGTACTTTAATATTTAGCAACCAATTTCTCTAAACTAAAATTAGGAACAACTTAAACTGATATGAACTATAATAAGACTTTTGAATTTGTTTAATATTTTTATTAGCAATCTTCCGTGTATTTGGAAAGAATTTTTTTTATTTACTTACTTTTTAGAAGTTCATTACATATCATTTTTAATTTTAAATATTTTTATGTGCATAAACTAATCATAAAGCTATTTGTTATAATCATATACTTACTGCTTAAACTGAATTTTAAATAGCAATTAAAACTACATTAAACACGTCTCTGGACAATCATGAATATTGATTACTTGAGCTCCATTATTAAAAAGAGAACTGAAAACATTGTCTGGAGCGGAAGTTTTAATTCCGTTATAAATATTATTCGTCCCACAAAATTTACTTTCAGTTTTAACTTAATGAAGGTTTCAACTTTCAGTTTCAACTAAAAGAAAATAAAAAAAAAATTTATAAAAATGATAGATTAAAGAAATATTTAACTCCTTTAATCTATCAGCTCTAACAATACATTCAACAACAAAATATCATTCCTCTAATCCACTTCATTGGTTCGAATTTTTTTTAAAATCCTCATTCAAACCAGGCTCAATCTTAATTTTTTACAATTATCACAGATGGGGAAACTATAAAAAAAAAAAAAAAAATTATAATGGTTAGAGAGATTTTAAAATATATCCTAGAATATTTTATATATATTTTATCCTAGAAGAGACGATGTTTAATTGGTCATATGCAAAAATTTCGTGAAGAATAAATTTTAGACAGGAGCAAAAATTGAATGCTGTAAAAACACTCTCATGTTATCCTTTTCTATGATTTTAAAAGCTGATTAAATTAAGAAATATACATTCAATGCACATAATTAGAATTTGGAAATGAGGGACCATCTTATGTCGATACTACATTCATTGGATTTATAAAATTTCATATTGGGTGCCAATTCTCTTCAAGCTGAAGGACACACTGTAAGGATATTGTTATCTTAATTTCAACTTGTATATCTGCCATATACAAAATGTTAATCGGTGATAATTATTGTATCTAGAAAATGATACAATGACTTTACATATGTAACATTGGATCTATGGCTGCAATATACAAAATATTCATAAAGAATTGTGCGTGAAAAAAAAACTGTTGTGTTTTGCACACTAAAGCTAAAAAAAAGAAGCATATCACAACCAATAAAAAATAAATCCTTAAGATGATGACTACCACAATATTTCTGAAGTCGTAACTAGTTATTGAACATATATACCATTTATTTATTTACATTTAAATACTTCGAAAATGCAGGGGTAGGTTTCAAGATTGATCACATAACCACAATATTTAAAAGGGACTGTCCCATTGAAAAAAGTACTGTCTTTTCTTTAGAAAAATAGGAGTGAGTAAATTCAAGATGCAAGTTAAGTCACGACTAACTGTTACACTACCGAATGTTTTCGAGAAATTCCCTGAGAAGTTACTGTTGGAGGACTTGTACTCTGTCATGGTATTGTATTTTATTTTCATTCAGGTGCAGAATATGTAAGAGATTGGTTCAGAACAATTATATGAAATTTCGTTTTGTATATCAGTTATCTTCTATTAAGATAAGAGACATATTACATGCATAGCTTTTATAGATCTTAAAGCCACGTCAAGAGCAGTGAGTCAAGAGTTCGACAATTTGAAATTCAACAAGTGTCTGCAGGAATTGTTCGACAATGTTTGGAGCCACAATGTTTGGAATCGACAATGTTTGGAATTGTTCGACAATGTTTGGAGCATGCCACTATGTGTCAGTGGCTTCGGCTACACACATCGCTAAATTCTGCGCTGAAATATTTCCAGTGATGTGATCAATGATAAACTTTGACACAGAAATAACATGATGTCCTCTTTCAGAAAAATTCTGATATAATTGTAGCACCTTGATGGTTGTATCCATGTGACTAAATCGTAAAAATCACACATTGTCATTATATATTTGATATCTTTATATCAAACACTACTAGAAATGACAGAGCCCTTTGATGCCATTTCACTGCAGTCCTTTATTCACATAGACTGCTCTTCACCAAAATACTCTTTTATATTCATATTTATGTAAATATGATGCATTCAGTATGCTTTATTTGAATCTCACGAAACGCTAAGTTTCATCAAAATAAATCCCAATCATGGTTGATGATATTTTACAGAACTTTTTTGATACTAAAGATATTTTTCAATTGAACTAGTCATCACTTTCCCTAAGTCTCTTGCCAATTTAAAATATTTTATCAGCGGCTTCCTATCATCTAGGTAATGTGCCATTCACAATGATCGATGGAGCCATGTGATCGTGTTGGAAATTCATGGGCAGGAAAACTTGTACCATGCCATCAAATCTCTGTTTTTCCAGTGAATATTAAAATGCCTTATAACATCATTCGTCCATTAGGCTTAATATTACACTGTGCAAATGTCTTTGGCTCAATGCCAAATATATAAGTGTTACTAATATAGGTAAGGATACTGAATTTTTACGATCTATGCTTCCAAACACTTTTCCAAAGTTTAATCATTTGTAATTTCTAACATAATATATTCGTCCAAAAAGTACTGTTTTATTTCAAATTCTATCGGCATTTCTTCTTAATGTGGTAATTTTAATGCCTATAACAATACTTCTTATCTTTCTTGATATAATAATTTTGGTGGATTAAAGCAAAGCAACTTTTGATGACAAAGCCAGTATAAAAAGTATTAAGAAGAATGGCTTAATTTTTGTATAGGATATGAATTCTATTTAAAATTAAAAAATTCGAAACAATTCTTCGATATCACGTTTGTGTAAATAAGATATAGTTTAATCCATTTGTATAATAATTTCAGGACTATTTGCTTAAATCATACCTTTATGTACTTCTTTTATTCTCTTTTATTAATATCTTTACTTATTCTCTTATTAATATCTTTACTTATTTTTACTTCAAATTTCGACAGTTCTCTATATTTAGGCTCGCACCCAAAATTGTTTCTTTAAAAAAATCTTTTAAACATTCACAGAGCATTGCTTTCCAGGTGAGTTAACTAATAGTAGAGTATTCGCTTTCCACAAACTAGAAAAAGGAAAATTTCCCAGAATCCAAATACGATGATCTTTATCAAACCTAGAATATTCCTCTCAGCTGAGCATGGTCTTGTGCTTATAGTTTTTTGATGTGCGTGTTCAGATTGTTTCGGTTTAAATCTTCATTATGAAAGAATAATATTTATTTTACATATGATAAGAGATATAAAACGTTATATTTTATATTTAAGTATGAAGCACAACAATTTACATCTTTGTATACAACAAAATCATAATGTATTCAAAACAGTATTATTTACAAAACACAAACTTACAGTGTTTATATTTCGATTTCTTTGTTGACAAATTGCTGTTGCCACATGCTTAAGCATAAATAAAATCATTTTTAATTTTAAATTTAAATAGCTTTATTCGTTTAGGATATTTATGGTACATCATTTTCAAAAAGGATCCATTATATGCACCTCAAAAACTGACACGAGAAAACTTTACGGACTTATCAAATCAAAACATAAAACACAAAAAAATTTATTTTTAAATTCATAAAATTTGAAATAGATAAACTAGATATTAATTATAAAAAATTTTCAAATTTTTAAAAAATACTTTATAGAATATATGTATATGAAATTACGGGCACAGTTATCTCATATTATTTACATTGAAAGATATCATTACGTGTAGATCTGTTGATTTTAAATAATCTGGCTAAATATCAATATGCAAGCATTAATTCCGATTCTACCGATTTTATTTTGATAAAGGTAAGAACACACATCCATAAGCATTTCTAATTATTTATTTATTTATGCACTCAAAGGGAATAAAAAAAATATCGTAGATTTTGGGTGATAATGCTTCTTTCAAAAGCAATTCATTCAGTATCCATCCTCATTAGTTATCTCAATAAGTAAACAAAATAAATCGTCTGTTTCTTATTTATCAGCGAGATACTAATGATTTCTGGTGAATGGTGGTGAATAATTCCACGAGAAGCCGTTGAAAGGATATTTTCTCAGCTTAAATAACCATGAAGAGATAACTGAAGTGGGATTGAAATTGTTGTTTAATGTGCATTTCTAAAGCATCACGTGGATCTGAATAACCGGTTTAAGCAGATCAAATGATTCAATATTCAATTAAAGATATAATACCATCTTAATAAAAATAAGCAACATTCAATAAGCGATGTTGGAAACTGGACATCATGATGCTACTATATATTTGTGCATTTACCTTATAAAATATACAAATTTCATATTCTATTCCAAGAATTATTTCCAAATACGAAATATTAACAATATCATGTTTGTTAATTTAAAAAATAAATACTATTTAAATAAAATATTAATAAAAATGTATTTATTATAACCATTTATTTTTGATTTCTTCTTGAATTTATAAGTATTTTTTATTACATTTCCAATATACATTTCTCTTATAATAAAAATTTTAATTTTTAAAATAAATTATAAAATAATACACAATATTACGAAGGATATTTAAAAATATTTCTTTTAAATATTTAAATGGTCTAGCAGATTTTAGAATTTACTTCACCTGTTAAATTTTTAAATTTATTATATATTATTTTTTTACTCTCTTATCATTTCTTTACCTTCAAAAAATCACCATTTTTCCATCCGCCGAAGCAAAATTTATTAATAAATGGACTTAATACGAGACAATACCCATAAACTTGAACAAATTGTGGGAACTTACCTATTCTGGAAATGTAGTTGCTGGTTCAATACACTTGAATGATTTTTTATTTTTCATATTTTCCAGGAATTCTACCAGAAACAATTTCTTGAAGAATTATAAATAGAATGGTTCTGAATTTTTTTATACAATGCTAAAATATGAAAATATTAATTCCTTTAAAATAATAATTTAATCAATTTCTTTTAAATTTTAAATTGAAGGAAAAATTTCTATTTACAGTGTGAGTAAATGCTAAGTAAAATAATAATTGAATAATAAAAAACAAGCATGTTTGCTTCATAAAAATTTATTTTTAAGTGAAATAAACGATACTCATTAACATTCTAATAGGATTATTACTTATAAAATGAAATAATTGTAAACATCTAGGAATTTAATATGTTATTGCTATTATAGTTTTTTTTTATTTCTATATCTTATATTGTTAGCACTTTCGAATAAATTGGATGTGGGTAAATTGAGTGTTAAAAATACTAAGATACATTTGATAGTTTAATGCTGAAAATTTTGCTTTTTCTTTATTTTATTTCCTGAGCACTTGCTTCCGGCAGTCAACTAAAAAAAAGCAAAGGAAGGTGACAGCTGACATCTGTGAGGCGCACAAAGAGGTTAAAGACTGAAGCACACCTGAGAATGATCTCAAGGCCGTTCCCCCAATATGAAGACCTACAAATATCTCCCCAGTTTCCCGCCACAATAGCGAAATGGAACGATCCGACGTCTGGTGTCACGTGGTTATCTGACCCCCCACTCGCTGCCTCCTCCACCCGGCAATCCTTGGCGCGAACACAGCGAAAAACTGGAAATAGTAGAAACTAGAAAAGCGTGGTAGCATCATTTCTGTGCGGGATTCTCGGACATTAACATCGTGGGCGGTGAGCGGTGTGTGTTACAACTTTAATTATCTTTCTGCTTTTATCAGCCGAAGTCAGTCTAAGACTTATCGATCACTTCGTTTTCTTGTGATAAATTATTATCCAATTCCTTTGATTCGAGAAAGGATTTGTCCGTCCGTTTCCGTGAAATAGCGAAAGGTCAGAATCGCACGTTTTTGACTCCTAAGTGCGGCTCGGGGTACTGAAGGTAAGTTTATTTAGTTGATGTCTCCTTATTTTCACTTCTCTGTGGTACCATATTCTCGCATATTAAAAAGACGGATATTTTATTTTTAATACAAGTCTTATGAATTGAAATTTATTAATATTTAAGAATTTCTATGGTAGAAATTTATTTTAGGAAATATTTTTATTCTATGTATAATTAAATAAGGATACATTTTGAAACTTTAGCAATGAATTTGTTTTTAATTAGTTTGTATTGAATATTCCGTATAAATTTGCTGATTAATATCAATTAGAAAATTTTGATTACTAACTTTAGAAAATATTCATCTATATATACATGAAGATAAACATCAGTATATGTTCAAATGAATTGTGGCGGGACTGTCAGTCTTTCATAATTCCTAGAAATTCATAATATGTTAAGATTTTCGCTATACTATCGAATAATTATTAATTGATAAATTAAGTGTGTAAATGTATTCCTTTCAAAGTAAGTTTTTAAATATTAAATCGAATTTCTTACGTAAATTTATTTGACTTCAAGGAATACGTATATTTGACTGATTTTTTTTTCTTTTTAATGAATTTAACATACTTGAAATTTTAATTTTAAACCGTAATAGTTTAAGTTAACAAATTCTCTTGTCGTTTACTTATTGCAGAAACCTAATTATTCCTATGAACACAAAAAAAAATCACTGACATATGAAAAATTTTATTTGATTTTCTCTTTGAATCTTCTATACAATTAAAAAATGTAGCCATACATCGAATATAAATACGATACACAAAATTAGATAGTATTTTAAATATTTAATTTAAGTCAAAATTTTTACTTTCAAAAAAGCAAAAAGTTTACATAAATTTTTCATGATAACTGTAATATATTAATGAACGAATATTTTTCTTTTATTCCTGCTTATTTTATTTGTTAATAAATTTGAAGAAAAATATAAGATCATATGTTATCAAAAAGGCATTCAATTACTTCTGAGCTACGCACTATGGAGTTTAATGTGATTCACAAAAGTAAATTAAAATACATTATTAAAATTATAACATAATTTTTATTTCTATAGTAAATTTACGCCTATATATTAAAAATTTTATACGTAATTTTGAAGTCTTTTACTAAGCACAGTACTTTGTTATGGCTTTTTAACTATTTTATAAAATATTTCCCCAAAATTATAGATATTTTACTTTTTCAATAAAAAAAAATTCTACAATTTTCATTATTTTAGAAGCACATTGTCCATCATTATTATAAATTTTATTTTTAAATTGAGTAAGGAACAGAATTTTAGTTCACTACTAAGAAAACTATAGTAAAATAAATGTTAACTTATAAAGGATTTTGTGGAACCATAATACTTAGAGAAAAGCATGATGGAAACAAATTTGATTCCAATCTATATTAAAAGATCCAAAGTTTCGTGCTGAGATAGTATATTCACGTTAAAAATCTGTATAGCTCTGTTTCCGTCTGAATGAGTGATGTGAGGTGGAAAAGATGCTAGCTCAGTTATCAACCTCGTCACTTGACCTCCCTTCAAAACTGCAAATATGTTTGTTGATGTAACATATTTAGTTACCAAAAATAGACATCTAGGTGCATGTAACCAAATATATTTTCGATGTACTAAATAATATGCTTCTAATAATAGTATAGTAATGTCAATAGTTTTCAAATAATTTTATAATTATGATTGATTCTCTAAATTTGTCAGATTATAGTGCAGATAATTGAAAATAGTATAATTTTTTGTCTTTTTCATAAGTTAATAATAAATTAATATAATTTATAATTTCCAATTTTTATTTTTCAAACGTACATTTGCATGTGTTTTATGTATTCACTTTTTCTTTATTATTCATTGATTTTTTTTATTTGATAATTTTATTGATGTTAATATTTTGGTAATTTAATGACGTTAATAATCTATATCCTTTTAGATTTCTTTACTTATTAGACTTTTTTGGTAATACAGCAAAATATTTCATATTTGTGATAAAATATTTAAAATTACCAGAGTAAATTTGAAATTTTTATGTAGCATTAAGAAAATAACTATTAAATGTTGTTAACTGTAGTTTACTCAGTCTTATAACCTCCGGATATATGATAATATGATTTATTCAAATGTAGAAACTAGTGTAGAACCAATCTGAATTTCCTCATTTTACAATCCACTAGGAGATTTTTCCGCTGCCTGATGAGGAAGTTTTAAAACTTAAGAGAGCAACTACTTTATTGACCATTTGCTTGCACGTGGCGTTGAATTCGCTCATCTTAATTTTTTATTTTCTTACTTTAAAATGGAGAAGTGAATGTGAAATAAAATTTTCTCATCGTCATCATTTACAAAATTAACTCTTCTGTATTTTAAGGAATTGAATTTTAGAACTTTCATTTCTGAGAATAATTCAATTTCTTTTGGGAACTACAGAATCACAATATTCTAGCGGATTTACATAACTAGCTTAGAAAAAATATTTCAGTTATTTGATATGTATACAAGCATGACAAATTTACTTAACTAAGTAGATTTACATAATTAATTATGAAAAAACATTATAATTCATAGTTGTTTTAATATACAGTGTTTTTAATATTAATTAACAATGTAAACTAGGAAAATTGTGGTTTCGCGTTTATAAAATTTTTTGTTATTTTATCCTAGTACATAACTAACATCTGCAACTTTAACTATGTATTTTTAAGGCGATGTTTTTTAAAGAAAAGCTTAAAGCTTAGTTCACACAAAAAAAGCTTAAAATATATTAATGATCTGAATTCAACAATTCTGCATGTTCTTAAATACTTCTAATATGTAAATGTAAATTTTATGACATATTTTTTACTTATTTCATTTTTTTTTTTATTTTCGTAAATTGTGTCACCATATTACTTACATACATATCAAAAGTTACAAAAAGTTATCATCAATTTTTTTTATTCAACGAGAATATTATTAATTATTTAACTCTATTAAATACAGATTTTTGTTTTAAACAAGAATTATTGCAGAGAACTTTCACAATAAATTTCAATTATATTGACTAGCAAAAAATTTTTTGCCTGATTCATATTACAAATAGTGAATAATTTTAGAACTTGTACAAGTTAATATTGCAAAATTACATACATTGAAATTTTATAGCTTATTTCTTTTCATTGATAAATAAATTCAGCATTAGGTCAAGTACTATTTGTATTCAAAATTATTTAAAAAAATGTTTCGTAATACAAGAATCTCATGGATTTGGATTTTAATTTTAATGCATTTCTTTTAAAATTTAAAACAATTAAAAACTTGGTTTTCCTCAGCTTATTATTTCATAAATTTTATTACAAATAATTGAAATTTCGGACTAAAAATATCATACTAAGGTTCGATCTTCGTGTTTATTCTGAAAAATACATTTACTATATCTGGGGTAATTAAAGGATTTGGTGCAGTTTTAATCGCAACCAACTATAAATCAATTTTTCAAAATCTATATAAAAACATACACCGGAAATGATGCTGTTCTAGCCATTTATAAAACCCTTTTTTTATCATTTCATTGTATTCTATTGTTCACCAACTACTTTGCGGTAAATGTTGGGTGGTTGGTGGTCTGTGTTTAGACAGTCAACGCCCTCCTCACCCTTCTCAAAGCAATTGCGGTGAGGCGTGGCGCCCCAAGGATGGGGCAGACTCTTTCAATTGTCGGTTGGGGGTATGTGACAAAGTATTTATTTTCCGGCGGGATATAAAATGAGTACTCATATCATGGTACTGATTCTTAAAAACTTTTCTCCTTTTTTATGTATTTTAATAGCTTGGCTCTTAAAGGATCTTTCCTCCCTTTGGTTTATATTCCAAACTAGGCGTGCTCATATAAGTGAAGTGCGTAAGTTCCTCTCTCTCTCTCGGGATTTTTATTTTCAAGGAGAAAAAAGAGCATCTTAAACTCTTGGGGAAGGGTAAATATACAAATAGGAAAAAAATGTTGGGAGTGTTTTCTGGAGACTACCTCGCGTGCTTTTCATTGATCGATAGCAGCAATCGGGGAATATAGATTTTGTTTCCATTTGAAGTCGAATTTTGGTGATTTTAGATGCTGGTCTAAAATGCAGAGTGTTCTGAATTGATATAAAGGTGTATGCATCTAAGTACTTTTGTATATTTTATAAACATTCTTGGAATTTATGTCATCTTATTCTTACATCTGTATAAAAATGAATTTACAACCTTAAAAATAATACGTTGAATTTCTACTTGGGATTATTAAATTACTTTCATTAATTTCCGTAAAACTTTTGTGTCCGTTGTTAAAGCAATTAAAACTGTAAGCTAGTATTCATATCTATACGGGTGTATGAATAAAACTTAATTTTTTATATTATTTTAATGCAATCAGTTGTGGATATTAAAAAAATTTATTTTCATTTTTTCCGTTTTAAATAAACATGTGTACTTTGATTGCTTAACAATTTTTGATTTATGTATTATATATTAAATTGACTTATCCTTATGATTTTCTCTATTCATTTATTTTTTTTCAGTATAAAAAAAATTTGATATTGTTTCTTGCTAAAAAATTTTTTAGCAGATTGTTATTTATTTTTCCCAATATTTGTTATTGATTATTTTATTTCTGTTAAAGATAATAAAAGGAAGCTTGTAAATATAATATTAATTTTCTACGTTTTCACTTCAATTAAGTGTTGAATTCTTTTGTCTTGATTAATTATTTCAATTCATTGATAATTTCCTGTTATTTTTAAAAAAGTTTTATTTTTCATGTTTTCTACTATCCATTTGAAAGAAATTTTCCTGATATGCATAAATAATTATCTTGTCAGCTCAATGCTAATAAGTGACGATGGCTATACTTGCTATGTTTTTAAAAATTAGTAATAATAATTTTATTGAAAGTCCATCTTACAGAAATAGCCTTTAGAATGTTATTTTTTAATTTGAAAGTAGTCGTTAAGCATACTTATATGAAAAGATACCAATTTTTAGTATTTGGAATCAAATTGAACCTGCCGGAATGGAAGTTTATACCACCGCCATCCAATACAACGATTTTCATTAGTGAAAGTCAATTGCCAATCTATAAAAGTGATTGGTTCATGAAAATGTTAATGTGTACAAAAACCTCACAGCCCATGTCTCAGTTATGGCAAACGAATCTGATACATTACCCAAAGGGCTTATTAAGTATCTTAGTCAACTTATGAATTCTGAATTATAAAATGATTCATTTAGCTGATAAAAATAGTTTGCATGAACTACTCAAAATTTTTTGCACCTTCAAAGAATAGTAGCAAAGTAATCATTATTTTGGTGAAATTTCTGCATTACTGACAAATGGATATTGTCACGTTGTCTTTTCCTCCCTGTTCTATTTACAATTCAGGATAATCATGATCGGTAGCATTATCATATTGACCCATCTGCTGGTGTAAAAGTTTGGATATCCAGTTGGCATATGTTTGAATCATATTTTGTTTATATTGCTGGCGTTTTAAATATTATCAGTTTCATATCAATGAATATCTGTCAGTGCCCATAAATCTGTTCTATTTTTGGAAACTCTAATTGTTACCATTTCAATAAAACAACCCATCTTTTTCTAAATTCAACTGATATTCCTAGATAAAGAGCATACTTGACTGTCTTGTATTTCAAAACACATTATTCTTATCTATGTCACCAAATGGAATAGTCTAGCCAGTGGTTTTCAAGCTATTAGCATGCCACTATGTGTCAGTGGCAACGCATGACGAGCTGTGGCACACTGAAATTGCACTGATGATAAGCTTATACATGGCATCCTTTCTTTGTTTTCTCCCTACCTTGCAGACATTTTTTTCCTTGTTGCGAAGGGAAGGGTCTTTGTGCACTGAATTTTCATTATCAATACTTGATTTCAAAAATTTAATAAGTTGTTTTTTCTAATTATAATGTTCCATTCCAATAAATATTCCATTTTTGAGGGGAGAACGTAAAAATTTTCATAATGTAAATCCTTTAAAATATGTATTTCTGATTTTATTTCTCACGACTTACCCTAAGAAATTGCTTTATTTATTGCATTTTAAAATTAAAAATTATAAATTGACTTAATGATTTAATGCTGATTTAATGATATTATAAAGCTCTTTGTAGCAAATATTGTATTGTACAAACATGTACTTAAATCAACGTTGTTTAAATCAAATTTCGCTTATAAATTCAATTTTTTAAATTTAACTTATAGCTATCATTGTAATCTTGAAGCTTTTTTAATTAGATTAGAAACAATAGTTTGTGAAGATTATAATCTAAATTAATTATAAAATATACTAAAACGTTGAATATTTACTGTAAAAAAAGAGCACAAAAATATAATTGAATTGAATACTATTTATTGACTTTCAAACATCATAATTAAATTTTTAATAATTTATAAATGATTTCTTATGTAATTTTGAAGGATATACTCGCATGCTGTACAGCTAAGTTATTAAACTTGAGTGCTTATTTTTATTCTACTTTTTTATTCCGATAATTTCATTAGAGAGGAAAACTTAGTAAGAATTTTCTTTTTTTAATATTTTATGAATGACAAAACTGATGACAATTAATGACCTGCAATATAATTAATTGTGTTAAATCATGGAAGCCATTTTTGCGCCTGCTTACGATAATAAAAGAAGGTAATAAATTACATTGTTTCTACTTTGTTCCAAGCTTAATTTGAAGTAATGGATGGAAATCCTGCATTTTGGATAGTTATGGACTTTCTCGGTGAAATGTTTTGAGATTTCCAACTTTTTAATGATTGCAGGTTTTAGAAAAATCTTTTAATAGTGTATTGCTCGTATTAATTATAAATATATATATCAAGATAAAATACGTTATTATTTTTAAGAATATTATATTTTAAGTGCATCATATTGCTTGATTAACTGAACATTATCCATCTTGACTTCATAGCAAAATTTGTTAGTAATGGAAAAATTATATAATTGATGTGTTGGGCAAATTTTATACATTTGTATTATTAGACAGAGATAAGTTCACCTCCCATTACTGTTTTTTTTAAAATATCAAATAACTTAAATAAAATGTATTTCTAATAAATGTTTCGATATGTTTTTTCTCTCTATGAGGTAGTTTTTTTTAAGTATTTTCAATTAAATTACCTATATTGTAATAAAAATTATTTTCTCATTACAATTTTTCTTTCTAGTTCGATTGTATTGTAAATTCTTTGATTGTTAGATTTTAAAAAATTGCTAGATATTATCATTTTGTATATTAAATTTGCGTTAATAGAATGCTGCTTAAACTATAGTAAATGTATTATGAAAATAATTAAACCCAAAGGCTATTTAAATACTAAACCTTTCTAAATTTTCTAATTCTTTTTCCTTTCTATCTATTATAATTTTTTAAATAGAATTTTCTCTTATGTGCCGGAAGAAAGCTCGAGTTGCCCTATCTTTCTTTACAATCCTCTTACTCTGTGAAAGCTTTTCCCACTGGTCTCAATGCAAAAATCGATAAATCCCTCCCCCACGCAACAAAAGGTCCTAGCTGACTTTGATAACAACTTGTTGACAATTTCCTTAGGCACAAAGAGCTGGTATCTGTTGTACTATATTAGTTTTAAAGGATTTTATTAAATTGCCCGAGGAAAAGTTCTGAAAAGACTTATATGGACAATGTTTTGTTTTCCAAAAGGAAGAATTTTATGAAGATATTTTCAAGTTTACCCAGTAGACATTAAATTGTCTTTGTATACCATGACATCCTTTCACCAGAAAATATGAAATTTTATTCAAAACTTCCAAAATTTAAATGGTATACATAACTTACATTTGAATAACGTTACGTGTTGATATATAGATTTGTTTCAGTTCGTATATTGCTAGAGTGAAAACTATAAAAATTAATATTTTATCAATTTGGCGATTTGGAATTTCAATTCAACTTATTTTATCGATTTAGCTTGTATTTTGGGTACTCAATAAATTTTTGTTGGCAATTATCATAAAAATCTGTTTAATGCTTTTCAAAATAATGATTACATAACCATATATGTGTTAACAAACACTTGTAGAATGCGCAAGTTAAATTTTCGAAGAGAAAGTGTTATATTTTTTAATTTTATTGTGCTTTAATTGTTATATTCACTAATTCTTGGAAAAATTGCTCCTTTTATTGCTCTTAATTCCATATAAAAATTTTTATCACGGTTTTATTTATTGCTAAAAAAATTTTATTTATTTTTATGGAATAAAATATTTGTGGTTAACTCTCAAAAATTTCCTAATGTAATGAAAAATGTTAATATTAATTAAAATATTTACAATTATATTTATTTAAGTTCGTCATTATTTCATAGCTTTTGATTTCTACAGAAATTTAAGAATTCAGGAATCATAAATCCATTTTTTGTCTAATGTAGTGCAACAGATACACAGCTCTTTACACACAATTAATGTATCAAAGAAAAATATGATCAAATTAAAGATGTTTTATTTTCAATTAGAGTGTTTTGGGAAAACAATCTTATTACATTCCACTTTATAGCGTTCTGAACATAAATAAATCTTAACTATAGTCTTGATTTAATAACGTCTTGATATTTAATATGCTACAAAAACTACTATTCTTCATAAATTTTTCATTAAAAATCCAAGTTTTGGAAAAAAAGTTTTCTGCATTTTTGAAGATTTAGTGTAAATAAAGTTCTGCATAAATAAGATTTTGTAAAGCAAAGCTATTATGATGTTAACATCCATCAACATATTTTCAGACTCCAGTCAGAAAAGCCATATTTATGTGCCATTTTATATCATTTATTTTTTTTATTAATAATTTATAACATTCAATTCAAAATACTTATTCGTAGATTCTTATATTAGCAGAATGTGAAGAATGTAAAATAATATGGCATTATAATTTTGACTAGAAGAATTGTAATTTTTTTTTTTTTCTTGTCAATATTACATTAAAATATTCCAATCGAGTACCTGCAATTTTTAAAACTTCAATCACTACTAAAAATAATTTTTATTCTGCGTGTCTTTATTTATTAATCTCACAACAATAAATTATTTATAACTTAAGCTCATATTTACAGAAATATTCAATACTTATTATGAATATAACTCATTTAAATATATTAACATTGGAACTTTTTCACTTTTTTTAGTGAAATTCATAAAATATCTTAATATCATTCACGATTTGTAATAAAATTGACATTTTTGCAATAAGTGATATTTATTGTAAAATCAATTTATTTAAATGTATTTGGTCATTCAACAATGCTTGTGTCGTAGAAATTTAATATATAGAAATTTTTCAGTCTTAATTATTATTGCTCTGTGCGTTCTGCATAAAATTTGCTTGTAAACTTTAAGTCTAATTGATTTAAAATTTTCAAAAAAAATATCACTGTAAAATATGAGCTGTGTAGAACTGATTTAAATTAATTTTAAATATAATTTTAACCGATTGCACATCTGCATAGAGTGAACGTCTTCTTTATCGAAGAAGAAAATTTTTCATGTTAAGAATAAACTTCAAAATATTCCATTGCTCTTTGTACTACTCTTAGTAATTTTAAATTTACATAATCGAAAGTTACTATATTATTTAATGGCTCATTGTTAAAAAAAAAAAAAAAAAAAAAGTTTTTTCTACCCAGATTCACTATGGTCTCCTTAATTGCACATTTTAGTTGAACGATTCTGATAAAAGTAATAATCATTAAATGGGTAACACCTTTCCACATACCTATACTTTTCTGACGAAAGTCTTTTCAAAAAGATTTGGTCATTAAGAACAGCAATTCTGAATTGTCCGTAATAAATACACCGTAATTAAGAATGCTTTTTTTTTCTCTTTTTTACAAAAAAAAAGGTATCAGAAGATAATACTTTTTCAATGTCTGCTTTCTTGTTGGAAAACATTTCCCGTATTTAATTATGTACGGTTGCTTGCCTCCTCTGATTTATATTTTGGAAAAAATAAGCTGATATAAATAAATTTAAAAGCTACTTTTACATTGACTTATATAATAAAGCATATTTCGTGTTATTTATTTTCAATCAGTTTCAGTAGACAATGCTCTTGCAACAAAAGTCCCTTAATAAAGTAATGAAATAACTTCTAAAATACTCAATTTGATAATATTTTTCGATTATTTATATAATTTTTACTCTTCCAGAAGCGCTTCAATCACATAAATTTCATTTACTTAAAATTGCAAATAATAATTTTTCGTTTGGATTAGGTAAAAATTTTAATTAAAGTATATCTGTATTATAAATAAAAATATTTTATGTTCTAATAAAAAATTATATTTTTAAATATTTTAATTAACATTATAGAGTAGCTAATAATATTAATAAGTCTTTAGCACCAGATCACTATTTTTAAATTATAGGGGTTCTGACAAGAGTTTGACAAAATTGAGCATATTTGTGCAGATTCGCATCAAGTGTTGCTTAGCAATAATGAATGGGTTATTAAGTATTATCTAAACCCTCAGCACTAAATAATTAATTAATTCTGGGTTGTTAGACAAAAATATTTTATTATTTAATATTTTTATTTAATGTTTCATTTTTAATAATAATAAACATGTATATATTTTTACAAATATTATTTTGAATATAGATTGTTCCATCAATATGTACAACCTCTCTTCAATTCGAGTTATTCATTAATGCTGTCATTAACATAATTACACCAAAAAAAATATGTTACGAGGGTGTAAAAAGATGCGCAGAGAATTTTTAGAAACAAATAATTCTTTCCTGCCCTGTTAAAAATAGGATGCGCTTCATGAAGTCCTGTATAAATTTCCGCTCCTTTAAAACAGGTTTCACAGCAACAATGTATTTTCACATATTCTCTTTTTTTATTTACTGTGTCTCTGCACGCCAAATGCTCACGTGTGTTGTAATTTAACTTTAACTTTTTTTTCTCTCTACTTCCCATATTTCGTCGGACAGATTAAAGATTAAAATAAAAAAAAATATCTCATTCTATACAAAAGGATGACTTGACTAAGAAAAAAATTGACATAAAAAAAAAGAAATTTAAAATTGTCACATTTATTACAAGCTGATAAAAAAATATAATTTGTAATAATTTAAACGTAATTCCTTTCTTTTAGCTTTTCTAAAACTATTTTTAATACATAGAAAATCATTTTAATATTATATTAATAAGTTTTTTTTATATTAATAATAAACTTTTCTCCCTAGTTATATTTATTCTAAATTTATGAAAAAGAATAATTATTTAACAAATTTAATAAGGGGATATAAATTCTTTAGTAGGCATTGTGAATTCAGATTTTTAGCGGTTATCAAATATCAAGCCTTCCATTTTATCGTTGGTATCTCTTTTAATATATTTCATCAAAACTAGATTTCATTCAAAACTAAATTGGCTAAATTTTGATATTAGTGACTGCTTGAGAAGCCTGTTTATCCTAACTTCAGCATTGTGATGATTGAAAAAAAAATATTCATTCTTGTCATTTTAGAAATACAAAGATATATTTTTAAAACAACTTATAAACAAAAATCAAATTATAAGCAGTGGTTAACTGAATATGATTATGTCTTTAAAATTTTTTTACTCGTTTTTCAATGATTTTCCTTTTTTACCCTTAAGTAAATCCCCCTTTTCTTAAATATAAACCGCTCCGGATCTAATTCTTTATTAATCACCATAAAATAGAACAATTAATCAGTAACGCCGGAGGGGGGAGGTAATTTGTTCTGTACACCCTGCAAATTTCTTGACCGTGTAACGTGATTACTGTAAGGAGGAAGTAGCAAAAAATGTTGACGCAGCTTTAAGCCCATTATGTTTTTCATGTTCTTTTCAGGGCAAGTAATGATGATGGATGCACATTACCATTAGCCACTTGTTGGCTTTTGTTAAAAATTTCTCTATTGCTCCCTTTGTATGGTGCTGTTTCGCATTTTTAACTTCCATGCCTTGAAGGGTCCTTTAATGATCGTCTTACTCACCAATTAAATTAACAACAAATTCAAAAGCCCCCCCCCCATAATCGATTTAGTTATTCATTTACATTGGGAGAATCGTATTGATTCCTTTGACAATGCAGTTAGATTTTATAGAAAATTTCTGTACAGTTAGTTTGGTTAAAAGTAAGGATTTTCAAAACTAATTAATTTCAAAGTGTAATTAAATTACATTAAGAATTCTCTTATTGATTCATCTAGTTAATTATTAGAACTTATTATTAATTGAATTGAATTGGATGCTTTTAATTGAAATTATCAAGTATATGAGTTCTTGTATTTTTTAAAAAAACATGCAAGGTTTTTTTTTAAATTGTTATTTTTCATTTTGGACTTTATTTTAAGTCAATTTTCCACTAATTTTTATTCAAGTGATTTCATAAGCAAAGACACATTATATGATATTGCTGATTTTCAAGCATTTTATGACTTTTTGGTTTATATTAAGAAAATCTTAAAAATCTGTAGTTATAATTTTAGAATTGTTTTTTTGAAAAATGTATTATTGTGAATAGAACTCTGCTATCGAAACGCGTTTGGCTGTTTTCTACTGATATTTTAAATTACTTGAATTCTTGCGTTTTTTCTTGTTTTTATAAACAGTTATTTCGAGTTTCGTTCAGTTTTTTCTTATTATTTGTTCTTTTCTTATAATTTAAGTTCAACAGACATTATCTATTGGATTCATTGTTTCATATAATTCTATTTTTTCCCCACATTTCAGTTTTTATATCAAGAAAGTCTAACATATTCGCCATCTAAGGCTTTAAAATTTGTCAAAAGTAAATTGTTATAAATACCGCCTTATATATATATATATATATATATATATATATATATATATAATATATATATATATATATATATATATATATATATATATATATATATATATATATATAATATATATTACTAAAAAAAATTTCCGCAGTGTACTTGGATTTGTAACTAAAATTAAAAATACTATACATTATGTTTTAAAATCATGAGTTTCATTTTTATAAGATTTTATTCAGTTAAATTATCATTAACATTTTTTTAATAAATGCAGTTTCTATTAAAACAATGAAAACTGATTTCATTTTCTCTCAATTACTACTTTGTATTTGTTAACTCAATGTTATACTAACATTCTATGTAAATGTGTTTGAGAATTTTCCTAGAAATTTTGTAATAAGAGTACTTTTTTGATATCGTAAATTAATTTTCTTTATTAGATTAGTCTTTATTCCGTTCAAAGTAAGTTTTGTGCGTCTAACAAATTATATGTTTGCAATTCATTTTTCTATACATTTGAATACTTTTATAAAACACATTTTAAATTTAACGAAAGTTTAAATTTAATGAAAATTGGAAAATTTGATATAAATATTAATGAAATTCATATATACGAGACAGCTGCAGTTGTTTAACACTAACATTTTGTTAAATTCGATGAATAAGATACTAAAATATCACTTTAATTTTAAAAAAAAAATGAAAAATTTGCTTGCAGTAGATTGTTAATAGTTTTGAAGTTGTTTAAAATTTATATTATTTTCATTAATGTACGCTAGTTCTATTGTTTTACAAAATATTTATTAAATATAGATATTATAACGGTTACAGGATATTTTGGAATGGCGGAATGGTGCAATTTATTGAATTCTTATGCGTTAAATTTCCTTAATACTGGCAAAAAAAGATTCTTAATGAAGAGAACCGGTTATTATATTATTCAAATTCTAACACTGGTTTTAAACCTCTCTATTTTTTACTTATGTTATTTTTGTGGATCAATATTTATAAGTATATGACATTTGGTTTGTATAGGTTAACAACTTGCTCATAATTTTTGGGAAATACTCCATTGAAAATGGGAATCCCTTGCATTTCGATGAATAATGAAGAATTAGCATAAATTCAAAACCGCATGAAAGGGACTTAAATCATGTCCTTCTCATCATATTAGTTTTTATTTGTATATATTAGTCATTTATTAATATTCATCACATGTATACGAGTAAGAATTTTATCTTGTATAATATAAAATTAATATTTGGTTGCAGTATATCCCAATCACTAAATCACAACATTTTAATGCGTCGCAAAAAAAAATAATTGTTGATTTATGGCAAATTTTGCGATTCTTGTTGAGCACATTTGCAGTATTTACTAAGCTTTTGAATTTATTAAAAAATTATGAGGAAATTATACGTTGATTTCGTAAGTAGACAACCATCTTTATGAAAGTACAATTATGATTACTTATTTTTGTAAAGATGTATTTCTCGCTTTGAGAGTTACAGCACATTAATCATGCAAGAAGTTTAATATCATTATGTATGGCTAACGTAAATCTTTAAATTATCGTAAAATATCAAGAATGAAGTAATTGAAATGATTTCTGTATATTTTTATTTTGAAAACATGAAGAGCCTTTTCAGAAAAGTTATTTTTAGTGCATTTTACATTTCTATAATCATTTACACAAATTTAATCGGATCAATAATAAATAATACACAGTAATTCGACTTAACAGATCAAAGAATACTCGATACTTTAACACAAAGTAAGTCAAGAAAAACCGTTGCTGATTAGGTTTGTAGAAATTTCTATGAACTTAAACCTACATTTAAACTATTGACTAAAAGAATTTTTATGGAAAATATGTGGCCAGATCAGAACGCTTACTAACAATTAATTTAAGGTTTGATATTTCTGCTTTAACGTAAATAAACAACTGTAGATTTTCATATGAATCAATTCATAGTTAAATAGAACAACACTTTGTATACTGCAAAATTGTACCTTATTTAAAGACTTGTCTAAAAGAAGTTGGAATAATCTAATTAGAACGAATCCATCAAATTAAGCTTTCCTTGGATTTAATCATCTTTGTAAGTCTTGGCTAAACATTCGCCTGCAGCTTTTCAAGCTGAATTATTCAATAAACTAGCGAGTTGATGTCAACATTTACATTTAGATTAATCGTAATGCGATATTAATGTCTTATTTAATCTGTAAAATTGAATTTAACATCATTGATTTATATTTGAAAATTTCTTTTTCTTTGAAAACATTTTAATCCACACATATTTTTCTACTTAAACTGTTTGTTTGTTTGGTGTGATTCCTATTTCTGGCAAGTAAACGTCATACTGTTCAATTTGTTAAAATCTATTGAAAAACATAATTTCATAAAATTTAAATTCCTTAAAATAAAGTTTTATTTTTCACAGTTATCTTTACACTTTGTATATGGATCTAAAAACCCTTACATAATTTTATCAAAGTGTTATCAAATTTTTTTTTCATAAACACGAGCTAATCATATTTAATCGATCTTCCTTATTTTTTATTTCCTAAAACAACAAGGAATTATTTTCTAAAACGAAATATAGGGTTTTTGAAAAAATTTTGCTTGTTCTTTTAATGTACACATTCTGTTTCCAATCATGTGGCTGAGGACTTTTCTACAAGCTGTTATATTAACATTATTAAGCTATAATGTAAATTTACTGTCAAATAAATTGTGTAATATAAAACTTTTTACAAAAGTGTAATTTTTGAAATATGACATTTTCCATTAATGATTTGTATGTTAAATAATTAACAGTAACAGATAATTGTCAAGCTTTCTAATTAATAATTGGAAAACTTGACAATATTTTTACAAAATTTTAAGTATATTCCTAGAATTGATATCAAATATTAATCTCAATTTGGGAAAATTTTACTTGACTATTTTTAAGGAACGCACTTCACTTATTCTCAAGATAAATAACTTTTCTTGAAAATAATTTTTTTCAGCAAATTTTTCCCTGTTAATATTCCCTTTCAATAAAGTATTGAATTTCATTCTTTTTACTCGGGATGTATTTATGTAGTTTGAAAATTAGCATATTTACTAAGGCACTAGAATTGTAACGCATCGTAAAATCTTCTGAATATTAAATGCCCATGCTTGTATTGTTTCAGAATCTTACAATCATTCCATTTTCTTCCTTTATGATTGTCTAGGGATACCACGCATGCCTGCCTGAAAAGTTGCTTATCTTCTCCGGAGCATAAGGCAGAATTCTGTACCACAAGAACTACTGAAACGCTTCATTTATCACGAATTATCGTATATCATGTTTTACCCGACTTCTGTTTACCCGATTATTCAGGTATGCCGTGCCTGCCGTTTTCCGTAAAAGATGCATGTGCCCCTTCTTTATTGTCTTTAACCCTCATTCATCAGAAACGTGGATGATTCCACCCCCAAACCACGATAGCGGTGGATAAAATGGCTCACGCATTTCCTTGACCGCGTCTGCACGGAGACAGGTGCTACAGCAGATGCAATGAAAGTGACTTATTTATCGTCAGGGACATCATTAGGATATCGATTTCAGTGGGCGAGAACTTTTTATTACTTTCAGCGAAAGAAATTACTTGCAAGAAATCGAATATGCACTGAATGTAGGTGATAATTTTTAACAGGTTAAATCTTTGATTTTAAAAGTTTTTTTTTTTTTTTTTTTTTTTAATAAATTGATGTAATATTGCTAATACTTTTACAGATGGAAGTCACGCTGTTAAAAAATAAATTGATTTAAAATTAACATTATATGTGATCAGTCACATGCAGTTAGTGTTATTAATTTTCAAGACAAATCTTTGTCTCCTTATATTATAAAAAATAAGTCTTTGTTGTTGTGGTTTTTCTCCAAATGTCTGACCATTAGATCATTGACCATAAGGAAATCTTAACTCAGTCATCCTAAGGAAATTTAAACTTAGTGTTTGTAAAAACATCAACTAAATTTCCATTAAACAATACTTATTCATATAGATGCATGTATATGATGTAAAACTTATTCACTTGAGATAATTTGAGCAATTTAATTCCTTGTTATATATCTTTAATTTCTAATTTTTTACTGTAGCTAATTTGTTTTTCGTTTTGACAGATGGGGTATGGCGTAGAAGGTATAACCATGAATTATACAAAAGTTTTTTAAGTGCATTGACGTTGTCAAATACATTAAAATACAAAGGATGAGATGTCCTGGCCATATTATTCGTATGCCAACTGAACGCACCCCTAAAAAAATCTTTCTTGCAAGGCCAATGGGAAAGCATTCCAGAGGTAGGCCCAAAATCAGATGGATTGATTGTCTTGATAGAGACTTTAACACTATTGGAACATCTAATTGGAAAAGTGCTGCTGAGAACAGGCCAAGATGGAATAAGCTCATTGAAAAGGCCAGGACCCACACAGGGTTGTAGTGCCATTGTTGATTGATTGAAAAAAGGTTATATTAAACCAGCTTGTGTGTACAGCGTTTTCATGAATGCACTTAACTAAACTTAGCATCGGATTGAGAATCCAAAATTATGTAACAAACTATCTTTAATAAAATATTCATTCAAAACTTAATATAATTTCTCGCGCGCTTCTAACTGAATATTGACAGATCATAAGGTATTTTGCTTATAATGAAAAATTTATTAGTCGGTCTCATATATTATTTCTTGCTGTTCAAATATTTTTTATGATGAAGAAAATTTTTATTCCCTGTTTTCTTTTATTTCTTTTATGATGAAATAAAAAAAAATGAAGTACTTTTTCCGAGAAAGTATCCAAGTTTCTTACAGCATTTAGATTACTGTTTGGGCATTTTATGATGGAAAAATATGAAATATTTATAAACAGCCACATTTCTCATGTTTGAATTTTATAGGAAGAACAAAAATACTGAAACTAGTTTGTTTGAAAAAGTTTCCATTCATAAAATAATATAAATATTATATACCCATAAACTTATTTGATAAATTTCAACGTGGAAACTCTTTTATATGTGTGTTAATATGTGTTTTTAATATGTTTAGGTTTCTAAAAATAAAACGACCTTTAAATTTATATTCTTTATGTGAATAAATTGAAAAATTATAAATAATTTCTCTCTCTTTTCTCATCTCGTTTCTGCTTAAAATTTTAGTTTTTATTGTAAAGTTTTATTTGGATTTGTAAATTTATTATTTATTCAAGGAAGTTAGTTACTTTTAAAGCATATTCTTTCAATACTTATAAAAATGTCTAAATAAAAAATTACAAAAAATAAACTAGTCTGAATATATTTTATATTTTCTCCAATATATAAATTCATGATTCATTCAACTAAAGTTTGTTTCCTATTTCAAAATAATTTTTGTTTCTATGAAAAAAATTGATGAAGGACATTTGATTATTTTAAACGAAATTCTGGTCCTAATTAAATAATTTTATTTGGTGAAAATTATGAATAAATTTCTATTGAATGTAACATTGAAATATTTATTTTTTTAAACATGGTTTTAGGCTTTTTTAAATGACAAATATTTGTGTGAAACGTTTGTCACTAATATTTAAAATAGAAGATTTTGTTACAAAAAGCTTAAAAAAAATAAAAAGAATTTTCAAAATCTTCAGCCTGTTTTTCCCTCTCCTAAAATCCCTAGAGCATGGGGATTTGCATACGTTAATGACAATCTCAATTATCCCGCCCATGGGGATTATCTCCCATATCACTCTCTCCCTTTTCCCCATTTTCTTGTCACTTTCCGCCAGAATAAAGAGAGTGAAGAAGAAGCCTTGCCAGGGAAATATTAGCCCAATTTGAAGTGGGAGAAGGGATTTACACTTGGGCCACGGATAACGCTGACTAATAAGGATTTTCTACAAAGGGCGTGAAAAATAAATCAATTTTTATTTTTGAAAATTAAAATTTCCTAGAAAACAAATTAACATTAGTGGAGAGGTTCTATTAATTTAAATAGAATTCTGTATGCTTAAGGTGTATTTAAATTGTAATTAATACCGCAAACAAAAAGCAACTTTTGTAATTTAAAGGGATATGTTAATAGTTTTACTTATTAATACGTCCGTTTATATAGCATGAATTCCTTTTTATTGTTTTAAGTTTCTTTTAATAAAATATTTTTGTTATCTTAAATTATTGCATTTTTTTATGACTGAAGATGGTAATAAAAATTATCAGTTTTTATGTTTATTCTATTCAAATAAACATATGCACGGTGAAATTTTAAAAGCATTTTTAGAAATATATCTAACAAGATAAGTCATAATTACAAATTCTTAATACTTAAGATATGTTTAAATTGTAATCCATATCATAAGCAGAAAAGAATTTATATAATCTATATATATATAAAAAAAAAAAAATTTCTGTATTTATAGTGCGTGCAATAGATATATATTTTTTATTGTTAGTGCGTCTTTTTACGTTCCAAGAGTTAGTTTTTATCATCATAAATTTATCTCAATAAGTAAAATATCTTTATCTTCATCTTAAATCGTAACTCTTACTTAATATTTAATAGGATAAAATCAATGGTGCTTTACTTGTAAACATTTGCTCGAATTAGAGTGTGCACAACGAAATTTTCTTCTTCTTTGTTGGTAAAGAACTGAGTTCCTGCTCAAAGGCATTCCTACTCATTCATCTGAATTTAGTAGAATTGAAATACAAAGCTTAAAATTGTAAGTTAAGATTTGATGCTAAAAAAAAATTAGGCTAAAGCCTTAGAAAGTATTGCATCCGATGTGAAACAGGCCGCAATAGGTCTGACTTGGGCATCCCCTGGGAGAATATGAGCATTAAAAAGTTTGTTAAAGTCACCAGCAGTACACGTGGATGCTTGCTTGTAAAAATTTACGTTCAGTTTTTGAATATGATCGGTTAACTCTTCAATATTAAGATTATATCTGATATTTTTGTTGCGAATGAAAAATGGAGCGTTGACAATTTTTCTTAGCAGTTTATTCTGAAAAGTATTTAAAAGTTTGATTTGAAAGAGAACACCAGGCAGGGAAAGCATAAGTAATGATTAGTCCGATAATGGTAATATACAGTAATTTTTTGAGCTTGAGATTGAGTTTTGACTGAGGTCCAATAAGAGCTTTAATTTTAAAATATGAAGCAAAAGTTCCAAGCAGAAGATATTTTTTATTTAAGATGATCAGTCCAGGTAAGTGGGCTATTGATGAGTAATCCAAGGTATTTTGCTTTATTGACTTTTTCTATTTGCTGGCCGAAAATATAGAGATGATTATTGACTTTAAGTTTTCGTGGTTTTCTGCTTATAACTATAAGTTTTCATTTTGATGCATTAATAGCAACTTTCCAATTATTACACCAATTTTCAATATTATTAATTTTATTTTGTAGTTTATATATGGCTAAATTTTTTTTTATCTTACAGCAATTCCAGTATCATCTGCATAAAATGCAGTAAGGCTGTGTATGTCATCATTAACAGGAAAGACTACAGTAAAATAAACGAAATTTTATACACTATTTTTAAATATATATCTACTGAAAATAAATTATAGTTGGTAGCAAAAAAAAAAATCTCAACTATATTCTAATTGGATATTAAAATTTATTTTTGATTATTAAAATTTATTGGTTCGTTTCCTGGCATTTTCAAACAATAAAAGATAGATACTGTGCTTCTAACTTATGCATATTCTTTTATCAAAATGGGCGTTCAAAAGTATTCCTGTTATCTCCTTTGCGAAACGAGAATATGATCCACTTATTATTTATGGGAAGTCCTTCATAAAGGTAGTTAATATGGTGGATATTAAAATGTCTTGCCTTAGGTCATTTAGCTTCCATTTTATTGTATCAAGATATTGTGTGGTTTGGACTTAAAAACTATAAATTATCCGTTTAGCAAATATTTAAGTATACTGATTCCTTATTAAACAGGAAAAGAATTATTATAATTATAATGAACATATTTTTCCAACAATTTAAATGTTGGAAAAATTCAGTGAAATTAATCAAAACTAACTTTTTTACGAACAAAAATTTTATGTGTGTTTTTAATACAAACTACTGGAAATTATACTGAATCGACTTTACATAAAATAATTTTTTTTTTTTTTTAGATTTATGAAAAGTTAGAGAAGAAAAATGCATATATTTTAGTTAGCAATAAATTTATCGCTAAAATTGAATATTAAAACATATTACTAATGAAAAAGGCTTATATTAATAGTTTTATCAACCTTAAACTGCATTTCTGTTAAACCTATGTTCATTATTTATTTGTTTGTTTATATTGTATTTGGTAATTTCAATGTTTCTTAAATCCCTGCATACTTTTATGAAAATATGATGCATTAAATAGAATTTTCAGTTATAATTACTGAAACAAATGAATTATAAAAAATTTCTTTAAACGGAAAATTATTATTTTTTGTTATTTTAGTTTTGAAATATAGTATAATTTTTTCCTCTTCGATTTTTATTATTTATTTTAAGAGTAATATAGGTGAATTTATACATTCAAATTCGTTTTATTACATAAAGTATTACTCGAATGTTATATTATATTAAAATAAAAATGTTATTAAAAAACTACGTTTATAAACATATTATTAGAAGCAAGTAACATCCTTTTTTTAATTGAATCTTCATCAGTATATTACTAATATAAATAATGTTAAAATTAAACCATTTCTGAATGTTTTAAAGTAAAAATTTTATAAATTTAACTTTATAAATCTAAATACTACCCAAAATATTATTGATTAAGATGAAAACATTCTTATAAAAATATATGATATTTATTTCAAATGTCAAATTTAAAAAAATACTCCAAAACAAATTTAACATTTAAAGAATATTTGTAAAACAATTCGTTATTTATTAGGGTCAGGACCATAGTATTATTTAAAAACAAATTAAAATTCAAACGTAACTAAGCAACTGTCTCAACTATTTGTAGAATTATCTTTTATGGATTTTTAAAATGTTAAATAATTCTAGCGATTATTGTTATATGCGATTACGATTTATTAAAAATAAATTCAAATAAAATTTCGTCTTAAGAAGTTAATACAATACTGGAAACGTGAAACCAGAATCAATACAGAAGATACGTATATATGAAAGAACAGACGAATTTGATTTGCGACAGATAAAAATTTGAGCCCTGTAAGTCTTTTTGCGAAATTTATTTCACATCCTGTAATTTATTTTTCAGGACGCTCCTGCTTTTCACTATCATCCTTTTGCTGATTTTTAGTATTATGCATAAAACATGACCAAGAAGAGTTATTCAGGGATTGTAGTCTGTTGCTATAGAAACCGGGTGAGTTATAAAAGAAAGAAAGAAAGAAAAACAGGCACATGGCCACAAGTGGCTCAGATAATAGCACATAGTTGAAAATAGATATAAATCGTTTGCGACCACTTAAAAAGTTTTTGTTCTGCATTTAAAGTGATTTAAGTCATTCGGATAATTATATGTCATTCTTGCCACGAAAAGAGTCGAATGTCAGTTCTTTAATAAGAGTAAGATTCATAAACATGTTATTGATTTAAATACAATAACAAATGGTATTGTGGATGAAGTTAAAAATACAAAATGATACTTTTAGGATTTGAAGTGATCCACCGTTTATTATAATTTTTGAAGATTGTAGGAGTTGAGATTTTTATACTTTATTATTTTTAAGCTTTTAAATTTATTCAGAATTTTGTTTCCTGTATATCTTCTAAGCGAAATTATTTAACTTTAGGGTCTATAAAAATATAAATAGAATTCTACTTCAAGTGTTACTTAATTATTGTTATGTAATATACAAATGAAAAGAAGATTGTAAAATTATTCATGCCTTCATAGCATACGGTGTAAAGAATTTAAATAACTTTTTGAAGAAAATATTTAAAAGTAGTAATTATATTGCAATTAAATGTTTTTCTACAAATAAGTCTTATAACACATATTAAATAAAGAAAAAAATCTCTAGCTTCCGTTAAATTAAATTACCAGTACCAGTTTCTTATGGAGTTATTTTGTTTGCTAAAATTAAAAAAATGAACTTTCGGCAGCAATTATCATATTAAAATATGAAAAACATTACTCACATAAAATTTAGTGTTTTATTAATCTTGGAATTTATTTTTAAAACATAAAATAAATTTAATTAAAAGTAATATATTCAGTTTAACTTTAGTAGAATAAATGATTTTCCAAGATTGATTGTTGCATCAATAGTTATTTCTAATCTAATTGTAATTAAACTGACTTATGTGTATAACAAATAATAAGTATTTTCTTCAATCAGATGCAAAAATTTACTTAATATGTATTCCTGAAATGCAATACACTTATTTATTTCTAATTATATTTAGGCCGTACTGACAATTAAACACATTTAATATCGTATGAATCGTAGAATATCGAGGTAAAATTTAAAATGTTATGATGAGAGAGGAAAATAAAAACAGAAAGAAAAAATTTTTCTCTTCGCTTATAACCTATTCCTCTTTTGATTTCGACCGTCTTGTTCTGACTCATCGCCGAAACGAGAACATGATTGCGCTTATTTTTTATTCATATTTTTTTTCTGGGAGGTAAAGAATTTCATCTGGTCTCGCAAATCGAGGATCTCTCTTAAGCTTGTGGGGGTGCATATAAATGTTCTCCTCTGTTGTTTCGTTGCTTCTGAAGTTATCTGTCAAAATCTGTCATGGAAAATCCCTTTGGATAGGGACCTTTGGTGATTGGGTCATGTATAAGTTTATGAGTAATGGAGTCTCCGTAAGGATATATCAGTCATTTTTCCCTTTGCTTTCATCTTAGAAAATTTTGATTAGATTTTTTTGCGACTGCATTTTTCTTGATTTGATGGAAATTAAATAATAATTGGAAATTTTTAGGTCGAAAGTAAAGTCAAGAAATATTTTGTACTTTTCGTCCATAATAATAAAAATTAAAAATAAAATTTTAAATATGTATTTTATTAATAAGATACGTTATAATTTAACTAGTAAGAAAAGCTTATGCTCCAATTTTAACAAGTAATACCGCTTTAATATTTATTATTAAATGGTATTACTATGGTATATTTAAATGGTATATGTTATTCACATAAAAGATTTCATATATTCTTTTCAAAATATATTGCAATTTAAAATTATTTTATGCAAAAATATAACTATATATCATGTCCTTATACTGCTTTCTAAGGAAATGTATTCATTTTAAACTAAGTTCATATATCAGACTAAAATGAGTAATATATGCGTAACAAACTTATTTCTATTCCATACTCTAGTACATTGAATTTCGCCAACAAATTCTTTACTTTTTTATGATAATTTTATTAATTATTCTTATCATGATCTTATTAAGAAGTTTCTATGAAGGAAAGACATTTTATACCTAATAATAATAATTTTTCACATAATTTGCTCCACAGCAGATATTTTTCTGTCTCTACAAATAAAGATTTACTTTAAAGATGTATCAAATCAATATAAAAATAATTGCGAGCTCTTATTAATTAAGAAGACTCATAAATCTCAAATAGTCCTCATAAACTGCCTTTCAGGTTCCCTTTTTTAAAGAAAATAATGCAACTAAAGTCCATTACTTCGTGTTTTATTTTTCATGTGACCGAATTTCTCACGTAACGATTTTCCACTAAACTGTTCGATAATAACTCAGAACGAATTTCTGACATTCCACGGTGAAAATGGTACGTGAATGGGCAAGTTCATGGGACATGAATTCTCGGCATTCCTTTCTTAAAATATACTACGAATGCCTTTCGCTGGGAAATGATAACGCGGTGATTTCCGAACCCACCCTTTTATTGTGGCGATATTTATTACAGCATCGTCTGCGAAACCAACTGATGGGATCGGGCGGTTCGAGAAATATTATATAAGGGAAGCAAGGTAGCTCGTGCGCGAATTTCGATTACTTTTCCTTTTTCGCGCTATTTTCAGACATAAATGAACTCAAACTCACCACCATTTCGTTAGTTGGCATTGTCATTTAAAATGTATCTTCCAGTATGCAAAATTTATGAGCTTCTCTTTTGAATCTCTATTTACATGAAGTTGAGCGCGGTTACTATAGTACAGGATACACCTTTTTTTCGTTTTTTAGCTCGGTGGAAACACGTACGGATACGGATATTCTTATTCATACCTGATCATGTGACATGTAACTTGAACACCGGAAAATCATAAATGTGTGAAATATTTATTTGCTTTTTCTTCTACGTATTGCCTTAAATTATATTACTGTACAAATGGCAAACTTTTAGTTTATAATTTGTAATTTTTCTCTAAAATGATGTTTACGTTGCTCATAAGTAGATTTAATTAATGCCATTAATATCTAGCAATGCAAAAAAGAAAGGTTTTGCTTAAAAACAAAATTTCTACCCTAAATTCATTATTTTTAGAATGTAAAATATTCTTCACTAGCTGCTGTTTGTAGAATTTTTATGGATTTCAATTTTTCCAAAATATTAGGAATTTTTTATGTAATATTTTACGATCACAAATTTATAGAATTTTCAATGAAATTGGATAAGATATAAAACTAAATTACAAATATAAAATTGATTCATTAATCACGTTATTTTGTACAAAACTGTGCATTGCATTTAGATTTAACTTATAAAATGTAATAAGGTTATTTTTTTGGGCGCTTAAAAGAAATCTTGATAATTGTACTTTTCTTTCTAATTTTAAATTAGCTTTTATTTTTTTTTTCTTCTGATTTCAAATTAGTTTTATTTTTAACTTAGTTTTCTTCTATGCATTAAATAATAATACAGTTTGATGTAAATAATATCGCTATACCTTCGGTATTGAATTATTTAAATTGATTCCAATATTTTCCTAATCTCTTAAATTTTGCGCAGTTTTTTTTTAATAATTTATTAAATTATAATTATTGTGACATTCAAATCCTTTCTTTGAAATCAGTTCTATATACAATTTTGATTTTATTATAATCTTTCAGGATGTAATTTAAGAAAAAATCTGATTCTGTTTTAGTGACATTAAAACAGAAATTTATTCTCTATAAAAAATTCTATAATCAATTAATTAATTAAAATATTTTTCAAATCAACTGTTGCATTAATTGCAAAACGAATCAAATTTTATTATTTGACTTATGAATCCCAAGTGTTATTCTGCTGCTAATCTTAAAAATTCTTTTATTAAAGCTCTTTGTATTGATTTTCTTAAACATAGGAATTGTAAAATCTGTGAAAATGTATACAAAGAACTTCCAATAAGTGACTAAGTACTGAAAAGGTAAATCTGGTTCAAAAGAACCACCAATAACTGCTCATTTCCACAATACATCATGTTAAGACTCACTTTCTCAATTGAAAGGAACGATTGATGTGACAGTTCCAATTGATCGAAATGGCCAGTTCCGCTCAAATGTTTCCTTCCCTGAGAATGAACGATTTAATCAAGTTGATATCTGTCAAGCACCCTGATATTGCATCCCGACCCCTATTCCATTCAGTGAATAACTCTCAGACCGATTTATTTAGAAGAATGGTCCCCCCACCCCCCCTTTTTTTTAGATTATGTTGGCATGGCTCTTTGAACTAGTTTTGAAGTAGCAGAATTCCCACTTTTATTCATGTGTTTTATTAAAAGTATTACAATATACCGTAAAAAAGGAGATATTAAATGTAATTTTAATCAATTTTATTGTATATTTACTTATTAGGAATAGAAGTTTCGACTATGGATTAAAATACAAAAGTAAAAATGTATCGATAACTTAATATTGATTAATATTTTTTCAGTTTAAAGAATTTTCTAATATAATTAAACATAAAATCGAACCACTTTATCTAATCATTGTTAAAAAAAATTTCTTGTTTTTTAATTTCATTTTTATTATTTAATGCGATGAGTGTCACTTATATTCGCATATGATTTTGAAAAATTATTGTGTTTAATAATAACTTAAATTGTAAATGAGAAAAATTTTAGTGACATAAAATTATTTTGGCTTAAGTCTTCTCATTTTAATTTAAACTGATCTAAATACCTTAACGTTGTGATTAAACATCACACTAAAATATCACATAACTCAAAATAATAAAAAAAATATCCTAATGAAATTAATATTGAAATATTATAATTAAATTGAAATGGTTTTTGAAGTTAAAACTAGAGAATCATTTGTTTTTAAAACATCTTTTCAAATTCCTTAGATAATTATTCAGATATGATGTTAATTAAATATATTTGGTGATTGAGAATTTTCTGATTGTAACGATGTAAACGATATCAATTTTTTTTTTCCAATTCCCGTCTTTAAATGACATTTTCCTTTTCATATGTTCTTAAAGAAAATTCAAGTCCTGCCTTTTACATAATAAACTACATATATTACAGTAGGGATTTGTCATCTATGTTTGTGTCAATGTCTGTAAAACTAATTACTCAGCAGATAATATTAGTGTTCAGGGAAGAAAATATTAAATATGTTATATTAAGTTCACATTTCATCTATAATTAAGTTCTGATTTAGATTTTCAATTTTTCTGAAATAAAGATTAACAATTACAGGTTTCCTAATAATTATCTTTTATCTTAAAACTTTTATTTTCATTTGAAAAAATTTCTAAACCTCTTTTTTTCCCATTGGTAATATGATTCCTCCAAACAAAAGTGATAAAAATATAAATAAAACATTCTTAAAAAAAAGATTCCTTAAATATAATCAAATAAAAGTCCTGTTGACTTAGCGAATCATGAATCTCCTGAGGTTTAAAAAACTGAATCATATTATCCTTCTAACACCTACCACTTTTATTTTTTAGCATTGTTTTTTGCGCAAACCAAATAATAAAAACAACTGGAAGTGCCAAAACACCCACACCCAATACACTCCATTGTAATCTGAAGTGATGTCACTTTTGTTGTCGAAGAAATTGCTTTGCTTAAATGAAGCTGTTCGTGTTTGCCAGGAAGGATGTGATATCGCATTTTACTCTTCCGCATTTTTAGTCAATGATATAATTACTATTTATAATTCAGCTGTCACGCAAATGGCGTCATGGTTACATTATAATAATAGTTAATAATGTAGTCGAACATTGTTTTAATATGTGAATATGTTTGGTACATATTTTTACGCATAGATTTACTGCTTTAACTTATTATATTATTTTTTCTGTCTTAAGGCAGTTAAATTTTATTTGATAAATTGTATTTTTTATGAATCAATAAATGTTTTAGTAAAATGTGTAGTTATTTGACTTAGCGAAATCAGTTTGAAACAGCTAACACTCTATTAAAAAATTGTACTCATTTTTTAATTTTTTTCCTAGTTTTCAACTAAAATATTTGGTGATGAATTGTGTACATTAGTTTATCAATGTTTAATAACATGAAAGACCTAAAAAATGTATGAGCTGACGTACCTAAAATTTTTCTTGAAACAGACTAAAAAGTTTGCTTAATTTCAGTGCAACAATATCATAAACAGTTCTTACATGTATATTCATTTTCTTTCTATTTATCATGTAAAACTTATTAAAAAATGGAGCAGATAAAAGGAAACACTTTTTTAAAGTAAGCTAGAAGCAGAACTATTCATGCTAAAATGTTATCCACAACTTTATTTCCCAAAATTAATATTTTTATCTGAAGCGTATATATTAAATGTTAAATCTAATTTTCAATTTCACTGTGTGTGTGTGTGTAACCTGGAATAAATATTTTCTGTATATTTCTTTCAATTTATATTTTCCAGCTAATAAACATTTTCTAGAAATGCTTTTTGCTTGCATTTTACATATTGTGTATTTTCTTCAATATTTTCACTATAAAATTGTCATGTAAAAATTGAAACAAATTTTATAAATTTTTTATTTTTAAAAATATTCAAACATTATTTAAATTATATCCTTAAAATTCATCTTTTATTTTTAAAATTATTCTCATAACAAGATTTTTTCTTGATATTTTTTTCAGAATCGTCTTTTTCCATTTGAGACTTATTCAATGAAAAATTTTATCTTTCTAATTACTATATTATTTTGTGAAAGTTAAGTTATATATTGATTTTTATTGGTATTTCTAATGTTTTATAATAAATTTTGAAGAAATATTACTTTTATGATTCTGAAATGAATTTTCTTTTATTTTCTTAGATTTTAATTGTTAAATTTTTTTCTCACTCGAAAATTTCACCTATTTATTTATTTATTTTATTTATTTTTTTAAGTAATTTTCATTTACTATTATTTTATAATTTCTTTTGCGGAATATTTTAAGTCGATTGCACATTATTTGGTGTTTTCTTATACATAATCGATTTATTTTTTCTTCACATAACTAATACATTTTTATTGCTCATTCTTGAAATCAAATATATATTATCAATATATAGATGTATATCTGATACTTTATACATAGTTGATTAAAAAAATCTATAATGTCAAATAACTTTTTTAATACAAAGTTTTTGTTCCGTCTTCCCAAAATAATTGTCCTTTATTCATAGTATAAACATCTCAGATGTGAACGAAAAAGTACAGATTTGATTTTTCCATCCAGTCATTGAGCTTCATGAAATAAAGTCTATGCATGTTAGATTTGCTGTATTTAATTTTAAAATAATTTGTGTAGTTTGGTTGGTTGGGTTTATGGTGCTATGTCCAGAACTGAACCTTTTGCGCCAATTTTTTTTAACCCCAAACAACATTAAGAATTTAAAAAACAAAAGTGAGTGTGTAGAATAATATTAAAATCTATATAATTGTATAAAAAAATAATCCGAATTGTTATATACTTACAAAACAAAATATAAATTAAATAAAATGTAAAAAAACCTATTGCCATTGAGAAAGCAACTAGGTTTCTGTGGAGTGGTTTCCCCTGCAAATCAAACATGATTAAAAGGTTTGTTTTGAAAAATTTTAAGTTATAAACGTTAAAAGCAGGACGTGAGATTAAAATATGAAACACAGTATATGGTTCATCACACGTATCACACCATTGATTTAATTCACTTAAGAACAAATGTCTGTGTGTGAAACGTGTGTTTCCGATACGAAGGCGAGTTAATCGGACATCAGTACTTCTTAACGGTAAAACCATTAATGAGGTAAGGGATGTAAAAATGTTATGTAATTTGTTTCCGACTTGCATGCTCCATGATTCTTCCCAAAGAGAAAGAATAAATCTTTTTATACCCTTTTTCCCCTCAGAGGGCGGAACCGATGGTAAGATAGGATTAATTTGATGAATGGAATTTTCATCAAATTAATTATTATTAAAGAATTCTGTTACAAGAATTACAAAAATAGTATAAATGAACATCTTAGAATTTTTTAATAAATCACATGTCTTTAAAATGAAAAACACGAATATTCGTATATATTGATGTAAATTTGCGATTTCTAAAAAACATTTTATTTATACCCATACTATGCATTTGTATACACTGTATTCTGCTTAAATTTATTTCAAAACATGCTACGTGTTAATATCTTGAACATTTATCAATGCAGCAACTCATTTCGGATATTCATTAACGATAGTAATATTGATTTACTTCCAGTCTTTTCAATCTTGAATCTCTGGTGATTAATACACGTGAGTGGCATCGCTGCCATCAGTAATATTCAAATCTTTCCTCCATCAAAATCCTTATATTCCCCTAATTGGCTCCTGGAAATGACAGTTATCGTGTTCAGATCTCCATATCTTTTCACTTCAACTAATTAAACTCTTCAGGTAGAATCTGTAATGAAGCTTCTCCAAGTCCTTGCCTTAGCTGTAAATTGCTCTCACTTTAATTTTCCAACATTAATTTGAGGAGCTTCTTTAAAGCAAAAAACTTTCTTCTAATAAGGATTATTTTATATTTCTGTAATTTTTGAGATGTTCTATTTTATTTCAAATGAGAGTGGAAATGGGAATAAAAATTATATTGCTGTGCTTATATTACCAATTAAATATTCTCTCATAGTTATCTATTATTTATATTATACATGGTTTAAAACATTTTGAATTCGCTTTATTTAATACAATATTTTAAGAAAATCTTTTCATGCGTAACATTCGTGAGATAGACAAGTTTTCCCCCAAATAACTACAATAACAAAATTATATTACGTTCGTTTACTCTTTGGTCCTTGTTTGGAAACTTATTAGCTTTGTATTATAACTATTCTATAGTTGAAAATGCAAAAGGATTTAATCATATTCTTCAATTAGTACCCTTGTTTATAAATTTGAGCCATAGCCGAGAAAACCACTTCCTCACTTACATTGAAAACTTTCACGCCAGAGCGAGCGACACATAACTATATTGTACCCTTCAATTAAATAATTATTGACACTTTCGTACAAGTAAAAAGAAATTCTTGTTGACAATGTATTTGGGGATAGTTTTAACTGGCTATGTAATTATGTAACTAAATAAAATTAAATATGTTATAAACAAATTATTGTTACCATAATTTGTAAATTATAGCTGAAAGGAATTATATATATTATGTGTGTGTGTTGCTTTGAAACCTGAAACCTTTTTAAGCAATAACAATGCATAACACAAGAACAATTGAATAATTATGTATGCATAAATACAGAACACATCAATTAGGATTTAACACGGAAAAATAATCTTCACCACATGGAAGCTGGAGTAAGATATACTGATCGTTGTTTTTATCGCCTTGATGAAGGAGCTCAGGTACATAGGTATATAAGACAAAAGTACAAAATATTGTGAAGCTTTTTTTAAATGATATAGAAGGCCTTGTCAGCTTACATGTTGTGCAATGTTACTGCGTTAATTTGGTGTAAAATTTCTTGAAAAGTTATTAAACTTGTTAGACTCGTCATTTGGTTATTATTCAAAATTGAGGGAAGTAGTCTAGAGACATTATAGGATATATCTAGACAGTCGCTAATAAATCATTGTTACGCTATTGTGTTTTTTTTACATTGTGACTGTCGACAGTATTAAGTGAATATCAATACTTTAGGTTTAGAAGGAAATAATTGTAGGAAAGAATTTAATGTTAAATGTTGTGCATAATATTTCCCCAAAAAGAATGCATGATTACTGAAAATGCTTAACTGTAATGAAAAGTCAATATCATTTTATGTATGGAAATAGATTACAAAAATGTCGCTTACTGCAGGCAAAATATTCGTTATCCTCGGTTTTTTCTTCCCTTTAACAACTTATATAATATTAGTTCAACTACAGCCATAAATTTGGTGCAGTTGATTAACATTGGTGTAATCATGTGTATTTTTTCCATTACAAAGTGAACTAATCAAGAAATTTTGTATATTCTCAGTTCTTTGTTTTTAAATAAAATAAATACACTACAAATGAAAGCCTAGTAGTATTTTAGCTTAATTATTGGCTCTATTAAAAGATAAACGCAAATTAATACTAAAGGATCATCATATTCATCAACTAAAGGCTATATCAATCAATTGGAACTGTCACATCAATCGTTCCTTTCAACTGAGAAGGTGAGTCTAAGTGTGATGCATTGTGGGAATGAATGGTTATTGGTGGTTCTTTTTAATCAGATTTACGCTCTGAGTATTTTGTGAGTTATTGGTAGTTCATTGCATACATTTTTACAGGTTTTACAATTACTACATTTAAGAAAATCAATACAATATTTTAATAAAAGAATACTTTTTTCTTTGTTTTCACTACAAGCAAATTTTCTGAAATACCTTTCTTTAATCTATTTTTCTTCTATTTTTCTTTAATATTTATATTTTGTTTTTATTTTCATTGAATATTCATAAGCAAAAAGCCCTGTGGCTGAGTCATGGTGGTTCATGCTGCCAAGGCACAGGTCCGAAGTTTGATCCTCGAGTTGGGCAAGATCGACTCAGACTTTCATCAGTTCAATGCATCAATAAACTGAGTATCTAGCATGCTTGGGGGTTTCGCGCTGGGCTGAACATATAATCAAGAAATTAGAATTTAACCCAAGTCCTCTCGGTCAAGAAAACAGGGTTGGGTGCTGTAAGCCTTGTGTGTGTGTGGCCCACATGAGCTCTCGTGCCTCAGAATTTAATTCGGTTAATAATAAGCAATAAATACTTTTCAAATATATTTATCATTATAAACTTAATATAACTTTTATTACTGTCAAGAATAATTTTATCTAACTTTATTTAAATTCCGAGAAATTTCTATTTGGATTCCTCTGCCACTTCGAAAAAGTAAACGATTCCGGAACCTCTTTCTGTTAACAGCGGAATTCTTCCGCACAATTTACGACACATGCAGTTAAGCCTTAATTCAAACAAAGCTCCCGTTGCTGCTGCTGCTTTTTCCACTTAGCTAATAAGGAGAGCGCAATGTACACATAGGGAATATAAAAAAGAAAAAGGGAGGTTCCATGCAGTGACATTTACTCTAGAATTAACTTCATTAAATGCGCTTGCACACTTCATTAAGAAGGATTAAAACTGAATGGTGCTTTGGCGATTTCATTATGTACTTAGTTTATAACTTGTGTTTAAAATGGCAAAAATGGATTTAAGTTTGTTTTCTAACGCAAAATTTTTAAAAATCTTTTTTTTTTTTTTTAAAAATTTATATGATAATAAAATAAATATAAATAAAAACAATAAGTGTCATTGGAATATTCGTTCTTTTATTGACAGAGAAAAATTACTATGCATCACTTTTATGTTGATAAATATATGTTTTCATTCTTATTTATATAAAAAAAATAATTCATTTTTATACAAATCACTTGAAAATAATTCATTTTCATTCTTTATCTGTGTAGAAGGGTGCTGATATAGATAATTCTTATTGAAAATATTCAATGTTTTCACTTCATTTCATTCTAAAAAAATAGTAAAGTTTAATACAAAATATATTTACAATGTGTACTTCATACAAAAAACGTAATTTAATGTAAATATTTAATCTCCTTAACAATTCGATGACAAAACAATAATGTTAGAAATATTTCAATTTTGTTTTGTTACTGCTGTTTTTTATAAATAGTTTAATATTTGTGTCTTAAACAATTACAGTTTGATTTACTATTCATTAAGTATTATGGTAATTTTTTAAATTTAATTAAAGGTACCTTAAAGCTGTTCACTTTAATTTTATTTTAGTGTTTATTTAAATAAGATTGGTCTACTGTATGATATAAATAGAAATGTAAAGATAATAAATCGCTTAAAAATTAATAATTAATTTATTGTGATGCAATTAACTCGAATAATGTGTGTCTGTAATATGCTGTGTTACACCACGCCAAAATTTAGGGTTAAAAAACTCATTGGGCCAAATCCAAATGGTAAGAGACAACGGCATTGTTTTAGAATACTTTGATTTAGAGCATTGTTTTTAATAGAAAGTTTTATGGAAGTGTTTTAAAGGTACTAAATTTTAAGAAGTACTTATATATTTTTATAGATAAAAAATTCAACTGAGAAATTCAGAAAAATTGTAATCTATAAAAAATTGTTATTGGTATCTTTTACAACAGTATCATAACGAGACATTTTTGAAATCATAGATACATTTAAGAACAATATAGTTACATTCATAAAAATTTGGTTTGAAAACCGATTATAATGTGGAGAACAAATTTAAAAAAAATTTTCGAGCAACTTGCATATTGCATTACTGAAATCAGCATTCATAATTAATTTTCATATTTGCTTGTCACTTCGCTGTTATGTCCAAACTCAGTTTGATTCAGCAATTATTTTCCAGTATATTAAATATTTCAACGTGCACTATAAAGAACATAGTGATAGGTAGAACATACATTTATTTTCTCTCTCTACCTATCAACATTAAAACAATTAAATTATAATTTGCATTTATTCCGACATTAATGTTAGAGATTAAAATTCTGTGCTTAGTCAGAGAAATCTTTGAGCATTTAGAACTAATTTTATACGTGTAGGTAGTACAGTACTTAGTATTCAAGTTCTTTTTAGAATTATAACCTAAAAATTGGGAAAATATAGTAACTATTCTATTATATATTTTAATTTGCTACGTATTTTGAGAGTAATATTTTTTCAGAAATCTGACAAATATTTTGAAATTTAAATACTTCTTATAAATTTCTTTACATATAATACCAAAAATTTAAAAAGAAACGCCATGAAATAATTATGAAAAATATTACACATACGGATAAAACTAAAACAATAAAAATGAAATAATCTTATTTTAATAATTTCATTTATTGCTCTTTCATAGCGTCTTGTTTTACTCTTGTTCACATAATTTTCTTAATTATGTGCAAATAACAATTTGATTTATAGGTATAAATTACGAATTCGGAATGCCGTATTAGTCGTAAAATACGAAGAGGAGAGATTAACTTTAAATAGCAGGTTTTAATACCCAATATATCGTAATTTTTATAAAAATATTATTGTTAATCTCTTTTCAAATATTATCTCTAGTATTACTTTAAAATTAATAAGTTTACGTAATATTTTTAATTTAAATAATAATCATTTTAATTTGAATTTCATATAATAGCAAGAAAAATGTTAATAATAAAGAAGAATATTAATAAAAAGAGTTAAAAATTTGTTCCAGCTTAATTAGATTTCACTTATTGCAGTAAAGGGAAAATTTTATTATTATATTTGTTATTATAATTTGGAAACTAAACAGAAAAGGAGAGAGAGAGAGGTTATTAAATTTCATTTATTTTTTCCTGTATAAGATTTAACATATGTAATAAAGATTTAATTTTTCTATTAAAGAATTTTAATTTCCAATAGAAAAAGATTTCATTAACATTTTAGAAATGAAAGATTTGAAATAAATAAAAAGTGGTATTAAATTAAAGATATTAATGATAAGTTTAGCAATTATTTATGTAATTAGGTTAATTACAACATAAAAATGGTACATTAAGAGTAAATCAAGTTTCAGAAACGGTTTTTCAACGTTTATAAATAAAAATATCTTTGAAAAATATAATTTTTTTTCATACAGTATTTAATTCCCTTTAGCAGCGTCTTTCAAATGTGTTTTACCATCCGAAAATCATTACCAACTAATAGAAATTTACACTACATTTTGACATTACGCGAAGCTAATAGACTGGTATTTTTAGTTTTATGTGAACATTTTATCATACTAATTGCCTTCATATTGACTTTAATTAATATAATTATATATTTTTGCTTTTAAAATTTTAAAATTATTTTTATTTAAGAAAAATTTGTTCAGTATTTGTAGTTTTATTTATACCAGTATAATAAAAAACTGCAAAAAAATGAATGCGGTAGTATTATACTCTGTTTAGTTGCATTTAAAAATGACTACACCAGATCATTTTCAAAAATTTCTCGGCCAAACGTCTACTAATGATTCATATTCATCTGTAACGTCAAAGAAATAATTATTTGTAATTAACTAATATATATATATATATATATATATATATATATATATATATATATATATATATATATATATATATATATATATATATATATGAGCCTATAACTGTTAGGTTGTCGTATGGTGATACTGAACTCAACATTCGATAACTGCTATTAACTTACTCAATAACACTAGCAAATTTTCATCCATGTATTTTTTCCATGGTATATTTGCAAGAAACATATTTTAAATAATCACACAGATACCTGCTAGCCAGAATGCCAAATTCTGTGTTTGGTGTTTTTTTTTTTTTTTTTTTTTTTTTTTTTGGCAGATTTTTTTAAGCATCTGGCAACCTGGTTTTTATTACATCATAGATATAGAGACCTATATTAGTCATGCAGAAATTCTATTTTGGGAACCCTAGTAATTACGTCATCAATCGTGTCACGACACGTCATCTTGGCAACATTTCTTTATCGCCAAACAAATTCAGACTTTGGTATCTGTGGCCGGTCAACTTGTCTAGTGGTCAGCCTGCCTGACTACGGATAGGGAGGTCCTAGGGTTCGAATCCCGGTTCAGGCATCGATGTACTTTCTCCCTCTATCTATCCTGTCTTTGTCCTTTCCTTGTGTGAATGGTTGTCTACCCTATAAACGGGTCCCTATGGCACGTGTGTGTACTGAAGAAGTCGGACTCTTCACCAAATACGGTTCAGTTGGGAAAGTGGAGCAGCGCACCCAAATTTGCCAAACTTGCTGCCACACGAGAACAACAACAACGGTATTTGTGCCAAAATAGATTTTGAATCATCACATATTTGTCATGCTTCCTAAATCAGAAAACAATTTTCAAATCTTCCTTCATCAAAACATCTCCCTCTCACTTGGTTTATATTTTGAAATAAATTGCTGATTACGTGACAGGCTATATGTATATACATTGATCAAAAATTATACCAACTCTGTTTTTTCCAATATCTCAAACAAGTTGTTATGTTCTGGATAAATTTTTGACATCATCACATATTCAATAGTCATTTTATTCATATTTTTGCATAAAGTAAACGAGAACATATAATAAGAAGAAAATCGATTCCTTGTTTGTGAGAAAAATCGATGGAATAATGCACAATACCACCAGCATAATTCATGTGCTGTGATAATTAGAGGGAATGCACAGCTGTCGGATCTTGGTAATTATCATCGGAACTCCGTACTAATTATGCATTAAGAATTTGATTTTCGCCTTAATAAAAAGATGACAAAAAGAAAAAATAGTAAAATTTGGATGTGTGTGTGTGCAAAAATTTTTATAAATAACATGTTAGTGTTTAATATTAATTTAATTTGAAATTGATTATATGCTAATCCATAAAATATAAAAATTTTATAATAATTTTGTAGAAATGCTTAAATTTAAACATTAATTTATCACATTTATTAATTAATCGAGAATTTATTTGTTATGAATTTTTTTCTTATCTAAATTATATATTAATTAAATAAAGCAGAGGGTTATTTACTTTAAATATTAAATACATGTATTTATACATTTTAGTAGCAAGTTTTGACTTCTGAATCTGAAAATGTGGCTAATTACTTTTTCTAATGCATTGAGTGCTTCACTTTGTAGAAAATTAATGATCAAATTTTAGATGTAAATTTTAAAAAATTAGGATTTTTAGAAGTTTCTAATTTATGTCATTTTTTTTCATAACATCATGTTCTTGAAATTACTACCATATAAAAATTTCGAAAAAGATATAATAACATTTCCTTGCCTCTAAGGAGCAAAAATTTCTTAATATGTGATATCTTCTTCTTACAGCACAGATATGGCTCCAGATGTATGTAATATATCTGAATATATACATAAGTATCTTAACTGTTAAATTTAAAATCATCATTGTGTTAAATTAATAATCAGCGATTCCATTCAAGATATTTATATGCCTATAACTGCACACTGTTATCTGTACCTTACAGCTCCTGTTAACATGTCTACTTTATTAATTGGAATTCAGTTATCAGCCTGTACTGTTGTGTCAAAGTATTTAATTTAGTATAATAAATTGTTCAGATTCAAAATTCACTGAAACCGTACCTCAGAGATTAATGAGTTTACTTGTTCGATAGCTGCAGTTGAAATTCGCTTTGCCTCCAGCTGCATACACACTAATAGACGTTAGCACGAATTTGTGCTATCTGCATCTTCCATTAAATCAATAACGCCTTGACATTCTGTTAAAGGTTGGTGACCTGGCTTTGTTGAACTCAGTAACGTATCTGGACAAGGCATTTGATTGACAGACTTTTCCGCTCTTATTCAGTAAATCGATTACGATTGTTATTACGTAACAAAATTGATTCTATTGATTTTCTAACAAAGCCGTTATTCCAAATATATTGTGCTTGTTTAAGACATATTTAGCATAAAGATTTTGCAGAAGGATTACATCTTGACAATCAATTTTAGATTAATAGTTAAACAGTTGTTTTTTATAATTTTTATGAATAATTACATGTAATAATATTAAAGCTAAGAGATGCAGTTAAATGGAATAAAATTGATCTACTATAACAGAAACGAATAAAATCCTTAAATAACAAAAACCTAAGGATGTTGAGGGAGTGAAAGTAGGTTCATGTATTAAAATGAAATACATAAATAATATTTAAATTAAATTATAATTAAACTTAAGCTACTAGGTGAAACTCTAGAATATTAATTTTATCAGTAATGAACTAGAAAGATAATTAATTTTATCAATAACGAACTAGAACATTTCTATTTTATCCGCAGAAGCATCTGACTATAATATATTTAATATATTTTAAAGTCTTCATTACAATTTCTTGTCAAAATTCATCTTAAAATCATATATAATGGTCCTTATGTAGATATCATATCAAAACTTTTGTGAAAGTGAAAGTTTAAAATATTCTCCTCAAAGTTACATACAATATATATATATATATATATATAACCATTATATTGAATTGAAAAAAATTAAATATTTCAAACATGCACAAAAGTGTAAATTCACAAATGCACAAAACTCGTATTCATTTATTTATAATTTTATTTTCATACACATTCCTTTATTTATTTTAAAACAACTTATTAGATTTTTTCTGCCTCCCGATATTTATTGCTTGTTTATTTTTCGCAGTCATACCATCTAGTGTAAAGGGTGCTCGTATTATTTACGAAGAAAGAAAAAACTTGTAGTCTCTCACAAGTTCTTATCCTTGAAAAGAAAAGGAACAAAAGTTATTTTGAGCATTCCTGCTCTGAAAATAAAGAGGCTTGTATTAAAAAAAACTTTAGTTCATAAGATAATTTTAAAGACATATGAAGATGGATCGGAACGTATATTTGTAGAGTATGGCAAATAATAAGCCACGAATAAACGGGTGTTATTATTATCATTGCTATAGTAATGAATTTTGCAAAACAATTTCCCTTTACATAAAATCTCCCTTTTAAATTATTAATAGATTTTTATTTTCATAAATTAGTGTTTTATATTTATTTCTTTAATTAATGTAATCTTTAGCATTGATGTATTAAAAACAAAAAATTACTCCAACTATATCATTAACAAATTGATTAATACAGATAAGTTGAAAATATTGTTCTTTGTGATTTTTTTCTTTCTGTTAACAAACATTCTTGATTTACAAATGCAAAATCTTTCATCATTGATTTATATATTCTTAAAGATTATGATTACTTTACTTTTTTATTTTGATCAACGTAAGTATTTATGTATATCACTAAACCTTATTATAATTATATATTATAGCAATGCAGTTTTATGAAAACATTACTTATATAAATATTTGTATATATGTTAAACCTTCAACTATTCAAGAGAAACTTGGAAATATATATTATCAAAAAAAAATCCTTTATTATAGAGCGGGACGAAAAATGAATAATCACAATAAAGAAATCAATTATTAAAGTTAAGAAAAGTTTTAAGTAAACGCAAGTGTTAAAAATGATTTTCATTGAAAATGAAACTCGTAAGTCTTACGCAAGTTATCATACTTAAAATTTTTATTTTATTTTCAGAAGAATATGTGCTACGATCCTTCTTTCAGATCAACACTCAATTTTTTTAGAAGTTTGGCACTGTTCCAAATGTGAAACAGAAAATGCTTCTTTTCAAACAGTTCTTTCCCCATTTCAGTAATATATACGCTTTTTCATAGAATAGATAAACGATAATGTTTAAATGTGTACCTGCTTACAAGTATTTTTATATAAATCTTTATACCCTTGAATAATTATTTCTTCGATTCAGAAAAAGTATGTATTCTTTAAATCATCTATCAATTTTTTCAGAATTTCATTGGCTAACAATCATTTTACGGTGATATAAATTCCAAATCTGTGTAAATAAAATTTCCTAAACATTTTTATTCTCATACTTTAACTCTGTCATTGAATAAGTCTAAAGAAGTCATGAAATTTTAAATAAAAAACTTCAAAAGGTAATTATTAAACAGTTTTAAAAACCATGAATAAATCAAAATAGAAAACATTCAATGGAAAATACACTGAAATAATCACAAAAAGATCTTAATAAAAATATAAAACAGATCAATGACGTATGACTATACGAATAAAAAGTAGATGATAATGCCTTAGATAACTCTAAAAAAGAACTTCACTAAGAAGTAACTTCTTTCTCCATTTAATTAGTGGGAATTAAAAAGGTTAAAAGCATAAGTTCCTCTTTTTGATTTGAAAGGTTATGGGAAGAATCGCTTGCAATTAATTTCAATAAAGAGGAATTTAATTTTTATTCAATTGAAGTAAAATTAAATTCATGAGATTTTAAGAAAGTAATCTTAAGCGGTTATCAACCAATGAGTTCTTTTTTGGAAAACCGTTCGACCGCAATTTATTTGGTCATGATTGTTATCAAGTTCAAGTACTTTGAGTTATTTCATCCATACCAATGAACATAAGGTAAATTTGAATCCAGTGTATAATTAGTACTTAGAATCCCCATTCTCACTGCAAGTTTCAAGGTGAAGTAATACTTTTTATAGAAAGCAACCCTTGTGAGAACAAGTTTTAACAATATAAACTTACAATCTAAGTAAAAGCCTCTATGTCTGTTGGTATTCGTGTGTGTGTGTGTGTGTGTGTGTGTGTGCGTGAGTGTGTGCGTGCGTGCGTGCGTGTGTGTGTGTGTGTGTGTGTGTGTGTGTGTGTGTGTGTGTGTGTGTGTGTGTGTGTGTGTGTGTGTGTGTGTGTGTGCGTGCGCGCGCACACACAATTTTTATTTACAATACCTTCTTCAGATTTTAAGTCATACTTTTGTCTTCAAACAATAAATCTTGAAATTATTTTCTATTTTATCTTTTTTTAATTTATTTTATTTTATTTATTTATTATTTTTTTATTTATTTTTTAGTATTTTATTAAGATGAAACACTTTTTAAAAATATGCTGATACGGTTTTTCTTTTGTTACAATTTTTATTTTCACTTTTTTAATCATTTTATTTCTGAAAAGTAAGCATTTTTCCCATTTCTAGTTTATTGCATTTCATTCTTCAATTAAAAACAAGAATTTCATTACTGATAGATTTTAAATCATTAGGGAAAAGTAACACAAAATTAAAAACATTCAGATATGTTTACTGGATTGCTAACTCACTAACAAATTTCTAATATTTACATACCTTATTCATTTAAAAAGTGTAAGTGATTTTATTGATTTTTAGTATTCTCCGTAAGAAATCTTCAAGTATTTTGAACATTCCACAATTTTCTCAATTGAGATACTTTGTAAATTAAAATAATATATTTTCTCGTTAGCGTTAATTTGAGTTGCCATATTTCGTATAAGATTTAAGAATGGAAAAGCAGCACTTTTTATAGATAAAAAAATAAAAATAACTCTCTCAAAAATTACGATTTCCTTCTCTCCTTTTTTTATATTTTTTTTATTTCCGGATCATTAGCGTTTTTCCGTTTTAAATTCTCCGCTACATTTGCTGCCAAAAAGTAATTTTCTATTCGCATGGCATACTTTAGCGTTTCAGGATAAATAGACTTGTTGAGTTTCCCTCATGTAATATGTTTTTCAGTTAAAATCTGTTAATACTATTTATCTAATTAAAATACGTACCAATGTTTTAATCGCATTTTAGATTGAAAAACACTTCAGTTATTGCTTATTCTCCTAAAGTATATAATCAAAATATGTGCTTTTGTTTTCAATTATAAAATACATATATCAAAATTAAAAATTACATATTTTAAATTGGGGGATCTAAAAACGAATTGTTTTGTTTCTATTCACAGTTTTAAATTAAAAATCAAGCATTTCATTGAGTAGAGGGCTGTCTTTAATACTATTTTACGCTTAAAATATATTTTTTCTTTTAATTCTAGTCTTTAGAATATCTTACAAAATTATAGAAACTTTTAAAAAGTATTTAATTCAGATATGGTATAAAGTATTTATTTAAGCTTATATAAATTCGATTACAATCACCTACATTTAATGCCTTATAAAAATTTATTTCATAAAAGTATTTCAAAAAAACTTAAGTAGTAGTTTATAAAAATAATAAAAGAATTTTATATTCATGGATAATATATAAGAGATGTGGTCTAGAGCCTTTTAAATGAGTGTTGTATGTCATTTTAATATTAATATTACAGACTTTTAAATGACTGTTGCATGTCATTAGAATATCATACAACAGGCTTTTAAATGACTCTTACATATCATTAGAATATCATACTACAGCCTTTCGACATTTAGGATTCTAATGACATACTACAGCCTTGATTGTTATATGTTATTAGAATTCTGAATGTCGAATAATCATTATTTCACCTACAGAGTCGACTTTATGGAAATTTTAGTTGCTGGCAATACATTAATGTTAGTCTTCACATGTAAACAAATCCACGGAAAGGAAACAATATTTAAAAATAATTTTGCTAGATGCAGCTTGGAAATAGAAATATTAAAAATATTTTCATTCTTTATAAAACTTAACTTAAAGCAAATACAATTATGTCAGAGCAGTGTAAAATGTCGATTTTATGGATTTCCGTTATAAAACTTCTTGGACCTTAAACATCTTCATAAAATGTCCATCACTGTCATTTCCGAAAGCTGGTTTTACCTTTTCTCTTCAAGTTCCCTTCCGGACCTTGATAGAATGCCCCAGCTAGTAGCTTATTATCTGGAAACCTTTTCTGCGACTTGCCGATATTAATTACATACCTAAAGTAATTATTTGCCCGTTCTCCCAACCCACTCCAGAGTTTGGGGGCTGTAAAATGAGCTTTCCGGCTTTGCTCATAGACGCATTCAACGGGGTTAATAGCAAGGAGTGAAGGCCCCCGTGTGTGCTCACCCGGAGGGTTTTGGGGAGTGATTCTCAGATGTTTGCCGACAGGGTTGGGAAATAATTTAGAGGATGAAACTGTGTTGAATTTGTGGTCGCGGTGGATGTTTTGTTCCATCAACACACCAAGTTGGTTGGTGCGCATGAGCGCTTCTCTCTGCCGTAATTGCTATTTCGCTTATTGTTATTTCTCTCGTTATCCGACTATTTTATGACTTGTCATAAGACTAATTTTTTTTATTGATCAATGTTTGGGTAATATTTTCCACGAATTACTAATTGACTCTTTATGACCAGTCATTCGACATCTCTCTCATTTCGTTTTCCTATTTCCCCAGAAACTGCTTTAAAAAGTTTGTGATATTTGCGATATTTTTTTTCTTCCTTTGAAGAATTCTTTGATTCAAAAAACGTTTCTTTTTTATTGGGTTGATCTTACTTGCAAATATTTGGGATAATATTATCGGATTAATTGGTAACTTAAAATAATAAATCAATAATCGCATTTCCAAAATCTCAAGAATTAGAAATACATTATTAAATGGAAATAATGATTATATTTCGTTTTTCGTGCAATTAATTAATATATAAAGCTAATGATTTAGTGGGGTTTTTTCTTAATTGAAAAAGAGCTGAATTCAAGACTTTGACTCAGTAATATTCTTCAGAAGACACCATTAAGAGAGATTACCTGATCATAGATTAAACTTGAGATGACCATCATATGCCGGAAAAAATAATTTTTGATCCTGGAGATTGCTTTTTTTATGATTAAGAGAAACAATAAAAAGATACTCGTTCTAATGTAAAAGTAATATATAAGTTGTAAAATATTTATATTAGCGATTTCAGCTTTGTCACCTTGTTGCATTTTATATTTTGAAGAATTTTTATTAAAATTTAAGGAAAAAGTGAGAATATACCATTTATCCAATTATAAATATTCTTTGATGTAACTGTTTTGTTTCTTTTAGTAAAATTAGTTTTTGGTTTTGAAGTTTTTCATCCATTTCGTATTTCAATTTCATTTTCCTTTATTAACTATTGAGTAAAGAGATTTATATAAATATATAACAATAAGATGGGTGAAAATAGTTTATAAGATGTAATAAAATAAAAAAGCATTCTTTGTATTTATGAATTCATGTATCCATCTACAGTCATTTTTACGAAAAATTGCTTAATTTGTAGAAAACGCAGTGCTAATATAATTATGAACCTTCAATTGTTTATATGTGTATTATGAAATTTGTATTAAAAATTTTTCAACTTTAAATAAAGTAATTAAAAATGAAAAATTCTTAATACAAATTTTCTATTTCAGAATAGTCAAAATTGAAAAAGTATTATTGAAAATATTTATGGATTAATCTTTCTTTCTTTCTTTTATTATCTTTCTTTTTTTTCTGCAATTAATAATTTTGGTAAAAACAAAGAATTGATTACTAATCATATTTTAAATGATCATGATTATTAAAATATTTTATATGAAAATATGCTATTAATTTATCATTCAAAATTTCTAAAAATGAGCACAGTTATTCCTATTATTATAATAAAATCTAATTTTGTGAGGAAATATATTCTTTGGTATATTTTATTCAAAATTATGTGTAAATCATTTCGTTTTGCTCCTAACAGATTTATGCACTTGACTCTTTTAATTATGTGAAAACTATTTCAATTCCTAACTTATTTAAATTATTTGTCTTAAATTTGTTCGGTTACTTAAACTTTTTCATTTAAAGTTTTGTGAAAACTTTCTTATTTAGAATGTACCCTTCAAAAATTTTTTCATGTTTTTTTAATGAAATTAGCTTTTTAACGAATAATTTTAATTCGAGCTAAAGTAATTTTTAATTCAGTTTTAAAATTTTTTAATTAATATTTGAGTTAAATGTAAGTGGAAAAAAAATACTTATTTCGTATTATGCTTGATATGTCTGACCCGTATTTCTTTTTAATTTTTCACTATTAGTAAAAAATTTTTATTAATTTGAAATGCTGACAAAAATTGATTGAATGTTTTTCAATCAATTTTTGTCATTGGTATAAAAATTAAGTTTTAATCAAAATAATCAATTATTGTTTGCTAAATTTAAAATTTTTATTCAAATCAAAGATAATGATAGTAATCTTAACCATTATTAATGTCACCAGCATTGCGTTCTACTTCTTTTCTGCCTTTGAAAAAGATTCTTCATTTAAAAGCATAATCATACCATCTGCACTGAGAATCCGTGTGTTTTTCTCCATTTCAGTATATTTATCTTTACAAATCCATTCTTGACATGCTTACCTAGGGAGAAGATTAAATACTTAGTACCTTCCATATAAGTTGAAATCCTAATAGAAGTTCTCTAATCTTGTCTGAAAATGAATATCTTTTAATTAACTATATATATATATATATATATACAAAACTAAGTATATTAACACATGAAAACCTCAATTTTTTCAAATTTACCAAGACATCTAAGATCTAGTTAATTGTATTGGATAGCTGAGATGTCATCATATTTATACTTCAAAAAGATAATATTCGCTCTCAAAGTATTCGCCTCATCTTTAAATATTTGGAAGAAGTATAATAGTTAAGATTCACTGTGGCCCAGTTATACTATTGCGCGTCGGAGTGTAACAAATAAGTATGGCATAAACCACTATTGAAAAATATAAAGCGAATGTTGTGGTTCTACTTTCAGTATGCACCTCTTTTTGCGTCCAATAGACTGTGCTAAAAGCATGAATAAGTGATTTTGTCACCACATTAATGCAGTTTATGTTACTAATCTAAAGGCCGAATAATGCTGTAAGACATTTAAAATCCATAATGTAAATTACATTTCTTGAGGATTTTCACAGTTAGTGGGTCCAAAGCGCCCACTCCAGTAGAAATGAATGCAAAAGGCAGAAACGCAATTCGTTATTCAATAGTAATTACTATCGAATCCGATACCTTATGCACTGAAGAAACTGTTCTATTACTAGGCCACGGTGAGACCATCTGGGAAGTTTTTCAAATTCCCTCCCTTGCGATCTATAAATACAACCTTCTAAAGTTCTCCCGAAAGCATAAATTTTATGATGAAATCATTTTATTAAAAGAATGAATCGGATTATTAGGGAATGATTTGGAGGAGATTTTATATTTTACTACAAAACCGCCTCATACACATTTGATAACAAAAGAGTAAAACGTGCTATGTTATGATTTATACTGAAATTTTATTTACAATTATTTAACAACGTGGGACTTTTTCTAATAAAGAAATAGAAATTCATATTACCCAGAGTAATTTTATGCATGCTACTTAAAGGCATTTTGATTATTTATAGATAACTTTATTTTTAAGTAATTTAAAAATATTACTAACAATAATTACCACATTATTATTTTTCAAATTCTAGGCATTCTTCATTCAAAAGGTTTCAAAATATAGAATAAACTTACAAGTCAAGAATCATAAAATTTCAAAATGTCAAATACATTCGTATATCCATGAGTGACCTATTATCTCTAAGAAGAATCAATTTCTGTTAAATATGTAATTGAATGTTAATCGATTTTTTGACTAGGTTGTCCCTTCTAACCAGGTCACTGAACTGTTTCCGCAAACCCCTTTTTTATTCTGTGAAAAAGTTGGTTCAGCAAACATAAATATCAGGAATGTCGCCTCATTGTCTGGAAGAGAGGTGCTGTTTTTATTGAAACTTTAGGGAAGATTTTCTCATTACAAAAGCCCCACAAATATCCGAAGGTTAAGTTCCTAATAGTCTATGGCCGAGAACGTCGCGTCGCTTTCTTGTCTCCATAGCAACAAGAAATGACCCAGTCATATTGGCGCGCTTTGTAAGTGTGGTTACATGTCGATAAACTCTAGAAAATTGGCAAGAAGACAACATAATTTCAGTTTGCTTTTATAATTTTTACTAGTTATTTATTTAATATACTTAAATATTTTTTATTAGAAATATTGAATAAAGTCATCTAACATTTCCAATATTTTTTATGGCATTTATATATGAGCAGAATCTGTTATCAAATTACTTTTATTCTTATAAGTAATATGATTTATTCGTACAAGTCCGTCCGAAATAGATATATTAATCGTTTTCTGTAAAATATGAAAAGTATGATTTAAATTTTATAACGCATTATTTGTATAAAAATATAAACTAGTTATCCGATGATCTTTTTATTTAATAATTCTTTCTAATTTAATGTTTTTATTTCAGAAAAACGATTAGAAAAATTAATAATAACTTAATAATATTTATCAGAGTTTTTATGATAAATTAATTGATCGTTTTGAAAAAGTACTTTTCTATAATAATTTGCTTACATAATTTACTTATTTAATGTTATTTTTATTTGATTTAATTAAAATTAAAATAAATAAAATTAATAAAAGAATTATGAATTAATTTCAATGAAATAAATAAGTTCAATGACTCCAGAATGTTAACAGGACTTGACTTTTTCATATTATAGTCCAATTATTAATTAAACACGTATATTCGATTAAATTTATTATTATCCTTAAAATCTTCCAATCAAATCATTTAGCACTCAAATATATATATATATATATAGTTTCTTCGTGTGAATTTTTATTTGGAATTTTACTTTTACTTGCTCTTATATTAATAAAGCTCACTGATTTGTTACGAATGTGTACTGAAAATTCTGTCCTAAAATATAAATATACATAATTGAATTTTGCATTCTCTTATGTAGAAATCATACCTCTGAGTTGCGATGGCAGAGTGAATGATACCTGTTGAAATAAGAAAACTTCCGATGAAATACGAGTAATATGGATAATTTAGCAATTTTTGAGCTAAATTATATTTGTGGAAAAAAATGTCATTTTTCATAATTTTGTGATAATATTTCTGTATGAATACATTATATATATTAAATTATTTTCTTTTAACATATTTTATTTAAAAGCCATTTCTTTAAAGCTTAAAAAATTACGTTCAAGAAAAAATTAAATACTAAAGGTAGTGAAGTTGAAAATGAAAAATTTCCAATTTCAAAACCATGGATATAAAATTATATATTAAATGTATAATTATAAAGCAGCCTCCATAGGCACAGTTGGATAAAACTATGATTTTCCCAGATAAAAAAAGTTCCCTTAATAAATTAATAAATTATTTTATTGTAAAGTTACTATGTGGAATGTAACATGTATATTCAGATCTACCTCTCACTGTGTTTCCAATTTTTTTTTTCATTCTGAGTGTATTTAATTTATATAAGTTTTCAATTAAGATACTTATTTTGAATAATTTACTAATCATATTTCTCTACATAAAAATGTTCCAAAATTTGGCATCGTCGAAAACTTTTCAACATAATATTGATATGAACATAAACGCCTGTTGTGCATATGTTGGATCAACCAGACTACGGTCCTAATAAAACATTTTCACGTGAGAATAAAAATATACAGAATAAACAATTATCATATAGTATCCAAATTATCATATATTGTATAGTTTTGATGTATAATACATTATCTCATATTTTGTAGTTTTGGCATTTCGTTTTTGATTTGCTTTTTTATATAATTGTTTACATAATGCGATTTTTTCTATGCACATTTTATTAGCTTAATTTTTAAAATGTGATTTTTTAAGTGGAACTAATAATTAGATCGTTTATAATTCCTATCACATTTTCTTATATTTTTAAATTTGGAATAATATTATGATTAAATATAGATTTTTTTTATGTAATGCAATTCATTGATTTTATAATTTGATATTACAGATAAACTTGAATGAATTGTTGAAAACAGATGTTATAGACACCACAAGAATCTCATTATGCTTATATTAGCCCTGATTGTAATTTTTCTTCCAGCCTGTAAGTAGGGGATTTATCTTCTTTTATATTTGTAATTTAAATTAATTCTTTTTACAAAAGAATCGATCTCTGACTGTTTTATTTTAATGAATCATTGTGGCTGCTTCTTTTAATTGTAAATAAATGTAATGTTACATCGAAGACTGTTTTTTTATATTTAATGATCCAAAATATTTTTTATTTTATTCTTACACATTATTTAACTTCAATTGGGAGATGCATTAAACAAAGAGTAAAAACTAGTATTGTGTGAAATAACTTTTTCTTCTTACAATGAAATTGAATAAATAAAAATTCTATTTTAGAAAATGATAAAATAGTAATCTGCTTCGAAATATAGAATGTATCAATTCATTATCAATGGTCTTTGTAATCTTGTGAAAGAATGTGAGATAATATCATGCAATAAAACTCGAAATACATCAGAATATAAGCTATAGGATTTTTTGGTGCAAAACTAAACTGTTTCTAACAAATGTACGCATTCCCAGAACAATTATAAATCTAAATTTAAAATAATAATATAATGATAACAATACATATAGCTTGACATAACGTTTATCAAGATTCAAATTTTAAGCAAATATTTTCCATAACTTGTAAGCCATGTATATTCTGCCATATTAATAATTGCAATTAAATTTTTACATTTATTAGATTATACAACTTTTTACAAATACTCAATAATAATAATATGATTTTTTAAAATAAAATCAGTTTCATACTATGTTATATGTAATGACACTGAGCTTGTGATGCTTTTTCCTTGCATATGCATGTATGTATTTTTATTTAAAATAAGATAGATAACATTAAATTTTTAAAAATGTTTGTGTTGTTAATAATTTTTTATAAGAAGATTATGCTAAATAAGGTGAAGATGAGAACTAAAAAATTTGTTTTCACTTAAAAACATTGTTTAATGCAATGTCATGTGAAACATGTGAACGTATGCCAAGATATAAACTGCATCCTAAAATACAATGTTATTTAAAAAAAAAAAAAAAAAAAAGTATGCTAATAGCTTTTATTTAACAAATTTAGAAATTTTTATTAAAAAGATTTTAATAGAATAAATTTTTAATTTAATTAGAAAATATTTAAAAATTACTGAAAAATTATATTATTAAATTTTGCACTGACAGAAAAAATTTCTTCCTATGATTTTATTAGTTCATTTGTTACTCTATAGATGGCAGCAGTAAATGATTAATGCATTTAAAATCTTTTACATCAGTAGAATAACAGTTTTTTTTTCTAAACAAATTACTTTTTATTAAAATATTCCTAAGTAAGAAAGCACTTAGAAAAGTATATCTTTTATTTTTGAAACATAATACTTTGAAACTCAGTCATAAAATATTGGTATTACATTTATTACTAAAAAATAATTATGAATTTTATAAATTTGATACAGTCTTAAAATTTAATTTAATTTTGTAATAAAATATAATGCTTCTCTGTAGTCTTTTAAATTTCAACTCTCAATTTCATAAATAATTTTATAAATAAAAATTTTTATTTTTGTTTAATGCAAGTTTATTTTCTCATTATAAATTTATAGACAACTGTATAATTTAAATTGTATAATTTAGTTAAAAATTTAAAATATATTCAATTACAATCAAAATACTTTAGAAGGAAAATTTAATTCTGCTAAGAAATTAATAAAATATTTCTTCTAATAGAGAATTATTTAAATACATTATTTAATTATTTTGAACTAGAGTTTCTTCTTTATAATATAAAAATCAACATTATCTGAAGTTTACTTCCTAGCATTTTATGAAGAAAGTAACATTTTTCTTACCTTTAATACATATCAAAAAATAATGAAAATGTAAAATAAAGACAATTTTTTGTAATAGTTGAAGTTTCATTGGAATCTGGATGTTTGAAACTAATAAAGGAGAATAATGTAAAATGCTTCACAATAAAAATATATAATTTGAAAGATTCTTGTGTTTGCATTATTGAAAATTTTTATTCCTTACATTTTGTAAGATCAATAATGATCATTGTTCATTTACCTTAATGTGTTCTTTCCCTATTTTTTTAGCATTATCTCATAAGACAAACTGTTACACATGCAGTTATTCACCTAAAGATGCATCAAATGGCACTAGACAATGTAAAGATGAAGAGTTTGAAGGAAATGTGGTTGTTATAGCAGAATGTGATCATGGCTGCCAAACCTATGTTCACACTGATAGCAATGGTACGTTCTGTCTGTTCATACATTGTTCTTTATCTCATGACATTTATTATGAGAAGTACAACCATGTAATTATGTCTCTGAAATCCTAAAAACTTTGAAAAAGATTTAAATAAGTTTTTAAATTGTGTAATGTTTTTCCCTCAAATTATAATCATCAGAAACTAAGCAATTTTCAAAATGATATGTAATCTTTTCAGGGAGCAGTCAACCAAATTGTTTAATTAATCATTTTAATTACTTTTTATTAAATATTGTATCTTTTATTTTAAGTCTTCAAATTAATTTTTAAAATAAATTTATTTTATATGAGGTTTAAAATGATGTTTAAACAACACTGCCTGATTTGAATCAAAATTTGTCCAGTTCTGGTCCAGTTAAGAATAATTAATATTAAAAACTGAATATTTGTAAATTATGAATCTTATTTATTCGTATTTTAATTGTTAATAAGTTTAGTCAGTACTAAGTAGCATATTTCAGTTCGGATACTGAAAAATATATGAATTTTCACCACTTGCTACATTCTGAAAATATTGAACTTTGTTACCTCGTAAATCACTGTTAATAAAAAAAAAACTTTTGTATTACACGAATAATTTACGAAAACAGATTTTAAAACAATATTGAATCAATAATAATAAAGGTTCAGATTTAGGTATAAAATTTCAAGTGTATATATCTTTTTGTTGTTGAAAATCCCTTTTCTGTATGGTATAATATGATATATCGATATAAAAATCACTATGAATACATTTTTTGTTCAACAAATATAATTTGAATATGTTTGTTAAGATACAGAAATTGGTTAAGGATCAGTATTTTTTTTTCAAATAAATTAATGTAAATTTTTCAATTTTTATTAAATTATAATATAATATTGATTTTATTTTCTCAAACAAAATATTGATTTATCTTGATATTTAACAATATCACTGATTAACCTATTTACTATTTATATTCTTTAAAATATTTATATATTCTTGAATTTTGTACTTTGTTTGAAGAAATTTAAATAATGTTTATGGTATTCAATAATTTCATGTAAATTAAATAATTACTTTAAATATTACTAGCACAATAACATAGAATTTTGAATGTCATTTTTCCATTTAAGAAACTGCTATTAAGATGCATGAAATAGAATGATATATTTTCTTTTATCTCTTAATTTAACAACGAATTCAAATAAAAATTTTGAAGATGTTATCTGCAGTATGCAATTATAATTGTTTCCCAATAAAATTCATTATCTTCTAAAAATACAATTCAAGTTAAAATTTAAATCGAAAGTATTAGTTTTTTATTTTAATCTTTTCATGAAATTTATGTCTAACAGTGTATTTATTAGTTATTTATCATAGTTTATTTAGCTGAAATATCATAAATTGTTTCACATTCAGTTTTACTATTTGTTGATATATAAATAGAATTGATGATAATAATAAAGGTAACATAAATTCCTTTTTCTGTAATATAGGTGCATTCGAACAGATTCGCAGAAATTGTGCGCAACCCAATTCAGGAATTGCATTTGGAACATGCAAAACAGAAGAAACCCAAGCATACAAAACTGTGCGCTGCCTTTGTAATTCAGATTTATGCAATTTTGCCTCACCATTGCGTTCATCTTCATTTGCAGTATTTTTAGTTGCAATTATTTTTATATTTCGGTATCTCCATTACAATTGAAAACAAGTTCGGCCATAGTTGCTTGATTGTTGTTTCGTCATGACATTTGTGCTGATATATCATATGTTAAAACTCTTAAATCAAAAGATTTTTCGTCAAAGTAAATTTTTTTCGAATGTTACTTCTTTTTTTTTTAATAAGTTATTAAATGTCGTACTTCATTGCAAAAATTTTATATAAATATAACTTTTCATTTTTCCCATTCATATTTATTAATTTTATTTTCATTTGTAAACTTTTAATTTCATTTTTAGCTTCAAATATTTATTTTGGTTCGTGATTTATTCCTTCATTTTATACAAAATAGTCGAAAGTTTTCGAAAACTAAATTGGTTTTTCATAATTATTTATCATTTGTGGTTTATGATTGTATTTTAAATGTTTCTTTTATATAAATAAATATTTTTCATACCATTGATCAATATATATTACTAATACTTAATTTTTGAGTTCTGCTATCAAAATATAATGAGCATTATTAAATAAAATTAATTTTAATTTTAATATGTTCAACTTACTGCTTGTGTGTGAATTTGTAATGAAAACATAAAGCAATTTAAGCTTAACGTGACTTGACACTTTCCGAAACTCATACAAAATACATTACTTAACAAAGTAGAATAGATATGATTATATAATTTGTGCTACCTGTGATAACTTTTTCACTCTAAAAATTAACATCCAAATATTTCAATATGTAAAATAATTATTTGACTGCCTGATATTTAAAAAAAAAAGAAATGAAGTCCAAAAATATTTTACTGCATTTAATCTAGTGGTGCAATTTTTATATTTTAATAGTTTTCTGCTTTTTAACAAAACAATATTTTGTTATTTTATTATAAGCTTTTTATTTTAAATGAAGATCCTGTTTAAATAATAAAAAATGAAATTTAAATTTTTAATTAATAAAGTTTTTGATAAAAGTATTAATTTTTTACCTTTTATAAACTCTTTTTCTTCACAGACAACTAAAATTTTCATTTTATAAATTAGATATATTAACTAACACATTTTGAAGCCAAATTATAGTAGAATGTAAATGAATGGCTTTAAAGCAAATTTGGAAAATAATTATATTTCTGAGCAGTTTATAAATTGGTTATCTTAGCAATCATTGTAATATTATGCATCTAATTATTTACAAGAATGAGCTTTATAACGCATTTATTACTTTTTTGACTAAGTTTATGATATATTATTTCTAACTTTGTAAGGAAATATATTATTGGATTTACAAAAATTTGATGTTTTTGCTTAAAACTTGTTCAAAAAAAACTTAAAACATAATTAGTTTTTAATGTCTTGTAATTATAAAATTTTTATCACTAAAGGATTCTTTTATTGTATTTTTAGCTATATTTAACAGTTAGTTACAGGTTCTATTGTATCTCAGCCAAACTGCCAGATATGATATGCAATTCTTTCATTAAAAATAAATAAAGTTTTGAATGTTTAAATTTATGTCATATGTGAGCGAATGTAAATAGACAAGCTTTTGGAGAGATTTATGCATTTAGACACTTCAGGAACTAGAAAAAAGCATTTATTGCAAAATATCCATGTCATGAATGTGTACTATCACTTAAATAGCTATATTGTTGCTTTCATTTCTTTGAAAAAATAATTTTTAATTTCTAACTGTGGGCCTGAAAAGAAAGTATGCATTTAAAAATAAATGTTTCATCTCATGATATTACATTTCATCATTGAAACTTAAAATTGTGTTTGATGTAAATATCATTAGAGACTTATAGATATTAAATTTGTTTCATTCAATGCAATTTCTGTCATCATTGTACTTTTTATGTGTCTGTAAAATAGGTAATACTTATACTTGCACCTGTCTTTCTGAATTGGTTGATAAAATGTTTTCTTTATTCTCATTCAATATCAAATATGTCATTTTTAAATAAAATGTGATATTTATTAATATTCAACATGAATTTTATATTTTAATTGGTAACATGTATTCTTGTTTATTGTTTTTTTTTTAAAAAAAAAACTCTTGTGTTATAAATCTAATAAATGTCTTTTGTAAGTAAGCATTTCTTTTAAATGATTACTTTAGATCACATTGAAGTCTATATGTCAAACTTGAACAACCAAAATCTTCTTCAGATGTGATTGATTAAACAAAAATTGAGTAACAAAAGTAATTAATTTATAAATTATAGTAAATTGATAAATTTATTGATAAATTGAATAAACAAAACTGCTTTAAAAACTCTGTCATATATTTTAGTATTTACTTAGTATAGACTTGAGCAAAAATATTTTTTATTTTCATGAATTTTTTAAATTTTGCCAACATTATTATTTTAATGTGGTAAATATTATTTCTTATTAATTTTATTACATTATATTGTTTTCACAATTTCTACGATATGAATAATTTAATGTAATTTTTCAGATTTTTACCTTGCTAGTCATATATATATGATTTTTTAAACAAAAAATATTCCCATATTGTTATGACATAATACCATTCCATTAATTATTTCATAAACAAATTCTTCTGTTACAATTTATTAATTTGCTTAACGAAAACAGTATTTTTGTGTTTGATGTATTATTATTTCTATTTTCCTTTTTATAAATAAACAAGTTTTAAAACGTATTCAAATAAATAACATGTGATTAAATATTTTTGTTTTCCTTGAAGAACATAACATGCAATACCAATTTGAATACAAAATTATTCTTGTTAGTAAATTATATTTTTACTAAAAAGACAAAACTATGTTTATTTTTAAATTATGTTTCAACATGGAGATTAATTAAAAAAAAGATATTGAAAATCCAATACACTAACCCCACATTTTCTATTTGAATAGCTCTAGTATATAATCTAAGCATTCTTATCCTGTGTTGTTATAAAGATTAGTCTTTATATTTTATATACTTCCTTGTGAGAGTGTTGCCTTGCTTGTTGCAATGTATTTCATATTCAATGTTTATTGAGCCTTCCGGTATTTTACACTGGTACGTTCTTGCCTTAAATGTTTCATACAAAGTGATTTATGCTGATGTAACGTTTCAGTTGATGGCTTAGTGGTGAATTAGTTTTGTGAAGTCCACGATGCGGTGTGCGCCGAGTGTAATCTCACTTGTGACTACTTTAAATTAGATCTATTAGATGGACATGTTTCTTGCTATAGAAAATAAATCTTGCTTAACTAAATTATTCAAAGAATATTATTATTATCGTAGAGTATGAAACTCCAGAAGCAAATTTGGAAAGTTGGTTGATTACATTAACAAGAATCCGTTATTTAAGAAATCCAAATAAAAATAAATTTTTTATGGTATTATGGAAGACAAATAATGTGAAACTATAATTGACAATGAAAATAAAAGATAATTACTGATATTATTCTAAGAGTTTGTATCAAAATGTTTTCAGACTTTTATAATTGACACCAATGTAGCATCGATGTTAAGAAATTCATTTATTATTTAACATTTTCAAAAATGTATGGTATTTTCAAAAAGCAGTAACTACAAAAATGGTGTATGTTTTATTTCTAAACCATACACTCAGTGAATATTTGCAATTCAGTATTGATAAAAATGATGCATGCTAGTTATTATTGTGAATGGTTTTGAATAAGAACTCATCATTTTCTGATTTAAATAATGGTAATGAATTGATTCTTTTCAGTAAATTATTTTCTATGTAATTCTAATTGCTACCAATTTTTCTTACTTTGCTGGAGTTTTGATGCAATCTTTATGTCTACAATTAAGTAAATAATTATAAACTTATCATTCTTTAACACGCTATAATTACGTTTATAACACAAAATTGAAAATTCAAACTAAATATACTTATTTTTTTGTACTACAATATAACTTCGATTAGATTCAATTTAATTTTGTTTTGCTATAATATTATTTATCATAAAATTCACTTTAGCCAAAAAAATTTTTAGTTATGTAAAATAATTCACATATGTTTGATTTTATGTAAAATCTTTACTAAAAATTTACCTTTTTATATTGTATTGCTTTTTTCTCACTGATGTAAATTGTATTTTAAATGTATTGAAAAATATAAATATGTTGCATTTCCCTGTGACAAATATTTGAACTTTATTTGTAAATTATAATTATTTGGGCAAAACGATTTATGTTACTTTATAAACTTTTCCAACAAGACTTAAGATGAATATTTACATATATATTTATGCCAATTTTCCTCTTATAATTGTGCTTCCATTAATATTTATTGATATTAAGCACATTTATTTACCTGATTTGAACTGTAAAAATATTTTCTCTTTTAATTTTACCTTCAAATTACTTTGCTGTACACATATCTCGTATTACTTATAACTGATTACTCGGAAGTTAAAATTTTGAAAATGAGAAAATTGTTATGTAGTGTATGTGATGTAAAATATTTCATCAATGTACATTTTCAATATGTGTGTGTTACACTGCTACCGTTTTCTATAACTGATAAAGGCAATGACTACTTGATGATATTTAAAGAAATGTTTGCAGCAATTTATGATGTATGTATTGTTCATCATTTCCGCACAATAATGTATTGTTGACAGTAATCAAATAAAGCTTTGATGTAAAATTGAAATGTATTTAGTATTTTGTTTAATGATCATTAAATTTTATTCTCGAGGTTGTAGACATGGTATAAAATATGATAATTATGTAACATCAAGAGATTTTTAACTCTTAAGTGTATATTTTTGTGAGCTGTGTTCTCATTCAGTGAGATAAACGATATTTTACCAAAATTATTAGTAACATGCACATAAAATTACTTGTATAATAAATAAAAAAGAATGTATAATTAAAATTACACAGATTAAATAAAGAAAAAAGTCAATTTTAATTACTACATTTATGATTAAAAGTAATGTTTTTAAGGAATCTTTTCATATGATCTGAATAAACTTTTATCAAATTTTCTCTACTCACAAATTAATAGCTCATTGTTATCATTGTTTGAATGTTTTAGGATGATGTTTATCTCCTTATTTGTTTAATTTTAAATATGTGTGAGTGGGTGTGTGGGTGTGGGTGGGTGGGTGGATGTGTGGTGCGGAACAAAATTTTAACACCTCCCAATATCTTCAATATAATCGATTTTCTCACCCATTTGAATTAGCCTTGAGGATATTTTACCAATCTTTGGAATTAAAGAAAATGTAAATAATCAAATGTGTATTCTTAAACATTTACATTGATCTATCACGATTGAGATAATATAATAACGATTGGTTTAATAGGTGAATCATATTTGGTCATCATGCTGCACATAAAATCAAATTAAAATCTCAAGATTAAATAAATTTTATTTAGTAAAAACACTTTCATATTTCCTTACTTAATACTGGAAAATTATTCTAAAATTTCACAATTTGTATATTAAATATATTTTCAAATAAGAACGAAATTTCCATTTCAAGAGAAAGGAATCAAGGCATGGATTTTAAAGAAGGATTTATAATGGAACTGAAAAGAGAATCTAATATCACTGTTTTAATATCTTTTTTCATAGATAACCGAATGCAGTATTAGCTACTATTTCAAACACATTATTTTGTTACATATATATATAAGAGAGAAAAAACAAAACTTAAGAAAATTTAATTACTGTTATTAATAACCACTATTAAGTCAAATTGTTCTAATAGCTAAAAGTTTATCGCAAATTGGAAAAAACTGTTAAAGTTCTCACCACGGCTTTATTGTAGAGTATAGAAAATAGTAAGAAAAATAATAGAAAAAAATCGAAGCATTTTTCGGACAATGATTGAATTAAATTTTGTTTAATTTACACAGTAAAATTTATCCACAAAATACAGATACGTAAGGCAGGCAGGTGGTTTATAAAAAGAACAACAGTTATGTGTTTCCTTTGCTAAATTATTTAAGAAAATTATCCGTAAAACTCCTCTTTAATTATCCAACCTTTACAATTACAGAGTAAAAATATTAATATTATTGATCTGGAAATAGATTCGTTTCAATTACATATATATATATGAAGTCAAAACTCATTATATTATTTATTTCCCATTATTAGTGCAATTTTCAAATAGGAAATGTGTATGCTAATTATTTATTAATTCTTATTAGATTGAAAAGCTTAGTACTATCTCTATTTGTGCTAATAAATATTTCCCCATCACTGCAAAAAATGACTTATGAATACCAAGTTTCATTCATAAGTTATTATTGCAGTAAACAACATGAGCAAGCGTAAATACTAATTTAATAACTTTTATCTACTTGTTTTGATAATCAAACCGCAATGAAAGAAAATTCCTGTTAATGTGTGCATGAAAATAGCAATAAATACTATGCAGGCATAATAGTAGTAGCACACTTTTAAGTATATGTTTGAAATAGTTTTGTTTGTTAGTTTGTTCTCTTTTTTTTTTTTTTTTTTTTTTTTTTTCAGAAATTAAGAAGGATATTTGTAACTAATGTATAAGATACACCAGGAATAGTTGTAAAATGTATGCTCAGACTAAAAAGAGTGAAATTGTGAAATGTTCGTTATTATCTTTTGTAAATCATATTCAATAATAAGCTTCTTTTGTAATGTATTCAAATGTTTTTAGTTCTGTTTTTTTCTAGTGAAAAGTATGTCCAAAAATAATTCCTAATTTATTATTAGTATAACATTGTTTAGTAGAATTATCCTTATTTAAATTGAACAGATAAGATGCTAACGTGCGTGAAAAAGTATTTGTTATCCTCGCATTTTACTTGGGTAATTAAAACTATGTCAGCTTGATGATTATTCAACTCTCCTTCTCGGCGTTAATACTTCTCTATCAGTAGTTTAAATGACTCTTGAAACCTCATAATAACAAATTCACTTAAGAGATTTCATTTTCTTAAGGAAGTATCAACTTTCATCATTGCTATAAAAATAAATGTTTCCTCAAAAATTTATTTCAGATCGATCAAGTATTTCAAATTTATTTAAGGTTTTTTTATTACTTACTATTTTTTTGTAAATGACTTATATGTAGTATTCACGCTTATTATCCATAACACCAAGAGTAAAACCGACCCACCCGAAGGTATACGGTGAAAAGCTTCTTACCCATAATCAGTTGGCTGAACGGAACTCTGACCCACCCGAAGGTATGCTGTGAGTGAACGTCATTGCGTAATCCAGTCAAGAGAGGTACCACAAACCCGAAACCAAGGTTCAGGTTGTCGCAAAGGTGAAATGACTGAAAGAACTCCCAGCAAGTGGTGGGGTGACCCAAACCACTATTAAAAAAAAGGCTCTAAGTAATGGGGCGAGAGAGACGTTCATTGGAACTCACTCTGACTGGAAGAGGGGGACCAATCTGGCCTATAATAATTAAATACAAACAAGGTTACAATGCAGTATGATACCATATTAAATACAGATAAGAAAATTTACATATGTACAGAGAACAGAAGAGGTGGAGTCAGCCAGTGAGTTGGTAGTGCATCTCTTTCTTGTAGTAGAATCTCCTGGATCCTTTTCCAGAAGCCTTTGTTGGAGAGGAGTTGTGGGGCTCTATCAGCTCTGACAGAACTTGGAAAATGGCGTGTCCTGACATCAGCGTAGTGCTCACAGTCGAATATGAGGTGATTTATGCTTTGAATCTCTCCATCATGTGGGCAGGTGTCTTCTTGTCCATGGAATCGTCTTCTAAAGGTTCCAAAAGAACCGTGAGCGGTGAGGAGTTGGTTGAAGTAGAAGTCTTCAAAGATTCTTTTTCTAGATACTTTAGGAAGGAATAAATAGAATCTCCTGGTCTTGGGGGAGTACTCCCAGAGATGTTGCCATTTGTGCAGTTCGTCTTCATTGGTAAGGGTGATAAGCTGCTACCTGCTGAGTCGGACTGTGATTCCAATATCCTCCTTTGGCGGCTTTATCAGCTTCCTCATTGAAACGGGTGCCCACATGTGCTTGGAAAATAAATGTCTGGTGGATGCCACACCCAATGGAAAATAAATGTCTGGTGGTTGTTCGTGAGAATCTCCCTAATGTCGCTGATGACGTCACTAGAATCTGTGTGGATGTGGCAGACCGGAACATTATGTTCCAGAACGTATTTCATGGTAAGAAAAATGGCAGAAGCTTCCGCTTCGAATACCGTTCAGTCGGACTTTGATGTTGCAGATCACATCTTCATTGCAAAGAATAATGGAGGCACATCCTACTCTGTTCTTAATCTTTGAGCCATCAGTGTAGGCAAAATGGTCAAGATGGTTAGGAATAGGCGACCATTCCAGTTGTCTATGAGTCCAGGGAGGATCATTTCTTAAAGTACGAGTCCATGCATTCTTGGAAGACCAGTTTCTGCCGCTGACACTAATAGTCGAAACAATTCCACAGCTTGAAGTGTTTCTTGTAGGAATCTGCTTTCAGATGCAGAGGAAAGCAGCCAGCAAGGACTTGAAGGGCATCAGTAGAGGTGGTACTATAAGACTTGGTGATCTTAAGTAAAGCAATTATCTGTATTTGTTGCACCTTACCATTGATGCGGACAGTATCCTGGTACTACTCCTGGCAGCCATACAGGATTATACTCTCAACAATACAGGTATATGTTAGTTTGAGAATCTCTGGTTTAAGTCCTCATGTAGCCCTAGTGATTCGGGCATGTCTGTTTTGCAAATTGTTTATTCTGCCCTTGATCCAGTTCAAGTGCGGAAACCAGCTCATTCTGGGATCTAGAAGGATAGAATGCCTAGATATTTCATTTCCGAGGTATAGGAGATTCTGTGCCTGGAGATGGTAATACTAGGTCTCCTGGTGATGTTCCTGTGTGGAACGAATATAGTATAATTGCATTTATTGAGACTAAGTTGAAATCTAAACTTCCTGGTCCAATCTTCCACTATTTTTAAAGGTTTTATCGCCATTTTAGAGAACTTAAAACAGGACTTAGAATGCAGTAGAATTACCACGTCATTTGCAAATGCCTGACAGTGGACACCCATTCCAAAGTCCTGAATGAGCAATTCATTGCAATAAGGAGCCATAAAAAGGGTCCCAGGCTAGAGCCCTGAAGGACGCGGATATTATAGTTTTGCTTCTTTGATTCATCAAGATAGACTCTATTCTTAAGGAAAGAACAAACTAATCTGTAAAACTTTGTTGGGGTATTATAACTTCTGAGGATTCGAAGGATGTCCTTCCATCTGACGCTGTTAAATGCCCCTTTAATGTCCACTGAGACTAGGCAAGTAAAGATTTTGCGTTGTCTGTGATTCTTATCCTGTTCACCATTTCTCGAAGTGCGTCTTAGTGCTTTCCTCCCTCTGGAAACCGAACTGAAACCTATTAAGAAACAGGTTGGAGGAGAAGTGGTAGCTCAATCGTCTCATCACAAGTTTATCCAGAATCTTGCCCCACACAGGCAATAAGCAAATGGGTCGGTAAGAATCTCTGGATTTCAGATTCTTTGCCTCCTTTGGGATGGGAATAACTTTGGGTATTTTCCAAAACTTGAGGAAGGTGAAGTGGTTCTAGATAGTCATTAAGTACTTTCTAGAACCAGGATTTGTTGTTCCGGAAAAGTTCAGTGTAGACATCTAAGCATATATCGTTGAAACCAGGAGCTTTATTCGTATCCATTTCCTTCATGGCAGCTTCCACCTCATACTCAGTGAAGGGAGGATAGTTGAGATTTGAGTCGTAGTCATTGTCGTCGTCAGTACGTTCTCCAATTGTGGGCAAGTGGTGCTTCAAAATAGCGTTGATGGATGCAGTGGCATCAGGGGCTTCTTCACCATTGTCGAGAAGAACCAGGGTAGTAATAGCCGAACGTTTGAGCTTTTCCCTAATAACTTTATAATGTTCGCCAAAATCATTCGAGATGGAAACGGAGCTAAGGTACTGCTGGAAAGGCCTTCTGCTTGGGATCAAGTATATTTTCCCTGTATTTTGAGGCAGCTAATTTGAAGTCAATATTCTTGGATTTCCGAGTGTCTCGATCAGCTACCTTCTGAAATCTTCTTTACTGCGCTCGATCATTAGTTCCTGAGTCAACCGATAGCTGTTGCACTTACGCTTAGTATCATACTTCTTATGATGTCTGCAAAGTTCTAGGAGTCTGTATTCAACCCTTGGGATTAGATCATCAACATCTGTGTTCTTAGTGATCGGAAATTCTTCAATAAAACTGGATAGGGTCAGGGAAAATTTTTCCCAGTCCAAAGTTTGGGAGTTCTATCTCTTGTTTGACTTATATCGGACTTTTTCAAGTTCAAAGGAACAAGTCATGAGGCTGTGGTCACTTGCAGTAAAGTTGTTACTAATAGTCCAGTCTCTGATTTCATCGTCATCCAGATTTCTAGTAAGAAAGCAAGTCGATCCAGCTGTTGCCTATGGTGCTGGGAAAGCTTGGTTTGCTGTTTCGTCATTTTCAACCAACCAGGCTGTTTCTTGCGCAGAAGTCCATAAGTATTTCACCTCTTTGGTCACTCCGTCTAGGGCTCCAAGTTGAGGACTTATCATTTAAATCGCCAAAGATTAATCACTTCTCCGAGGAATGTCTGTCCATTTGAGCTTCAAGTGGTTCAAGCGAATCCCGGATTCTTCTGGATGGAGGGCTATAAATAGAACAAATGAAAAGTTTGAAATATTTTGCTTTAAGTTTGGCGATGACGATTTCGTTGACCACCAGGACTGGGCTAATAAAAAATGATTTCTTGGCAACCACAGCCGTCTGAAGATCAGGAGAAGCAATGATGAAATAATCGAGAGCAAAACCAGTGATGTTGTTTGGGTGTGTATACGGGTCGTTGATTGATGCAATGTCAACGTTGAGGGATTTAATTTCTTGAGCGTATTGAAGGTTCGCTACTCTACAATGATGTAGGTTTAGATGACTCAGCTTTAGAACTTGGTCTTTTTACTTATGATCCATAATCAGTTTTCATTATGAGGTTATTGATCTCCTTTTCATAAATATAACAGGACTTGCTTCTTGCATCATGACCAGTGCTTGCTTTTTTTCCCTCTCTTATTGAAATCGGCGCAATTGCAACACTTCAATTCTTTCTTGTAATCTTTGCTTAGATGATTCTCTTCGCATTTACCGCACGTTTCCTGCCCTTTACAGTTTCTGGCATGATGGCCGAAACTGAGACACTTGAAACATTGAGTAACCCTCAGGTATTCCCGAAGTCTCACGCTGGTCCATCCAACGTACAATTTTTTCTTTTCCTTGATAGTGTTGAAGGCATCACCATTCACCACCAGGACCCAGTTGTTGCCAAGATTGCTTCAGTAGCTGATGATTGGTTTGATCTGAACCTGGTCGTCCAGTTGGTTCGAGACTTTATCTGCTGGGCAATCTGCTAATCTCCTTGTAAACATCATAGAGGATGATGCGTGGCTTCTTCTTGGTAGGCTTCGGAATGTTGACCACTTCAGAAACGGCATTGTTCTTCTGTATTGCCTCAATTAGCTTATCCAATTCTTCTAAGCTTTGCGTCTCAATACAGACTCCACCTTTACGAACTGCCCGGATCTTAGAGATGTTGAGTCCAATATTTCTTCTTAAGGATCTCTCTGGTCTCCTCTGAAGTCTTTTACTGCTTTGGATGGAAGACGACCACATGTTGTTTCATCTGTCTTGATTTGTCTCGTCTGTTACTGTAACGGCTAGCTTCCCTTTTTTCCCTCGGACGCTCTGGTTTACTGGCTGCCACTTCTGCAAATGTCCAGGGCTGCATCTGCTGGGTCATACTTGCGTGTACTTCAGCAGTTCCTTCAAAATGGGTGTTCGGTTCAATTTGAGATAGAGCAATCTGCGAAATTTCTGAGACACCACACCAAATCTTCTGTTGTAAAGCAAAGCTAGGCAAGGGCCATAAGAATCTCCTGTTCAACTTCCAAAAGTCTAACTGTAGCTGAAACTTTCTTAGCAGAGCTACCATTAGTCGATAATCTTTTTCACCATAGTCAGGACAGTCAAAGAAGAATCAAGTGACCCAGATGCCACAGTTAATCTCCGCTCATCAATTCGTGCATCTGTAAATTTAGCTACTATAATGAGATCAATTGCTGATATGAAGTTGAAATAAGTCCAATGCTTCCGATGTAAGTTCTTGAAAATAAAATTTCTTATCCAAACAGCAAAAATTCACAAGCTTGATGGAGCAATAAGTAGCTTAACACTGATCTGCAGCGCAATGGTGATTAAATAGTTAATTGCGGTCACTTAATTAACCATACTATCAAAGTCACACAACTCTGTTGCTGGGGGTGAGCTATCGGTTTCTAGGCAGTCTTTGTTAAAAGCGCAGTAGCATCATATTACATATTAGGAAATTTTTCTCGCTAATAATAATAGCTCCTTTCATTATTCAAGAAATCACTTGAAATTCTTTCAGATGATGTAAAATGTAACACTGCATTGATTGCTATAATAATTATTTACTAGACCAATATTATTACACAAAGTTATCAGCAATGAATCGGAGCTTAGCGGAAACGCGTCTTCCTCCCTTCGGCGTCGACTCCTTATTACCCTTAAAACGAATATGCAATTTAAGTAAACCTAAGTAAATATTTTGATCGATCACAAATAATGCAGATGGAATTAAATTATAACGTGTTTTATAAACTCTAGGTATTTATTGGGGATGACTATCATAAACATAATTTATAAAATATAAGAGAATAAAACAATCTCATATAAGACTTCAGAAATGTATGATTGTATAATAAAGAAATTCTACAGTGGCTTTTCTTGAATGTAAATCCACAAATCGGTGAAGACAGTTAAAATAAAAAAAAAATTCTTTATCTAGCTATTAAAGAAGAAATTCATTTACTGGTAAAAATAATTGTAAGTCATTCATTCATTTGTAAGCATAATGACTATTTCTTTTTAGAGAATATTGCGTCCTAAATAGTTAAAATTTATTTTAGAATTATAGTAGAATTATAAATATCTATAGCAACATCTTTCACAATTTTAAACGGGAGCATTAGTTTAACGCATTCCTCTCATTCCTTTACAGAAGACAATAATTGAGTCTGATAACAGAACATATTTTACTTGGTAATTTTTTAGAGTTAAAATCCTATAATAATATAAGCATTTATACAAAGGATGATTAGAAATTTTATTATCATGCTCCTAAAGAAATGGAAAATTTTTAAGGTATGGTTAAAAGACTTCCAGTCACACTAACAGAAAGTGTTTATGCGGTTCATGCAGTAAACTGGCATACAATTTAAAAAATTTCCATGGAGAACATTCGGAAATTATTAGATTATAAGCCGCAGTTTTATATCTCAAATACTTTCATTTCGAATAGCCAGGTCATCTCGAGTTCCGGATCTCAACGTTTTTTTTCCTCCCGTAATACCTGGAGAATATTGCGCAGTGGAAGGAAAGTACCACTAACTAAACTAATGTGAAGTCACCAGACCCATAGCGTCAAGCCACCTGTCGTGGAACATGTGGTTTCCAATAGATGAAAACGGTGATTAGTATATTGAAAATCTTTTTCATTACTAGTTTATTTCCAAACAAATACTTTCATTTCATTATGATTCTACGAAGGTGTTCCTGCTTACTTTCTCAATTACATCATTCTATACGTTTTTTTGATATTCTAATTTAGTTTTCTTTACTTCAAAACACCATCCTTTGTTTCCCTTCACTGACAATAATCTTTGATATAATCTTTGATATAACGACATTTATCAATGTGATTTTATGTCTTTTATTATTTTATGTCACCCAAATAATTTCCATTTTAATATAAAGGAATACATTGATGAAATTTCTTGTAGTTTGGATCAATTGTTCTTTTATTGCAGTGATTTAATTTCACAACTTAAGGGGAAAAAATCCCCCTTTATGAGCCCCCAGCAATTAGAATCACTTAATAATTTTTCCGATTAGTTTTAGCTTACTTGAATAAAAATCGAATGCTTAATCCGCTCTGTAGAAAAGGAAATAAAAATTTTGTAAGTAATTCAATATAATTAAAACACAGCTATATTATGATTGGCATAGTTACATTATTAGAAATACAGTAAACAGATAGTTTTATTGATCTCTATATCTTGCAAAAATGATTATGAATGCTGTGCGACACAAATAATGGGTTTTAATCAATATTGTGAAACATTTTAAAACTATTATCAATACTTTTTATAAGTGTTTAAAAAATCTTAAACCAATATCGATATATTTATACATATTTTGACGAATACGATTGAAAAAATATGAATGACCGAGTAGCTCTGGAAACGTCTTAGAACATTGGTCATTGCTCTCGATTATTTTAGAAAATCTTTTATTAAACTTGAGATAAAATTATGGATTTATAATTTTTATTTCCAATCAAATATCAGATAACTTGATAGAAAACAAAGTTATAATTATGAATCATATATATCAAGAGAAAACAATCCTTGCTGAAAACACTGCTTCATTTTGTTTTGTTTTTCCATACAAATCTTTAATTTTATTATTCTTTGGCGCTTACTGCAGAAAATGTTATTAAATTTTTCTCCTGGGATGAAAAGTATAAGAATAATATTCAAATAATAAAAATATACACGACAGTGGAACTACTGTATTACATAGTCTGCTTTCCGGGTAATTGAAGTTGAATTTGTTTTGCTGTAATTAGTAATAAACATATGAATTTCGAGGTTAACATATTTAATAAAAATATATATTTAAAAATTTTTTAAATATTAGTATTTGTTTCAATATAATTTGATAATTTCTTTATAATTTTTGCTTAAGTATTAAGTTCGAATAAGTATCAGTATCATAAATTGTAAGCAAAATTTATGAAACTTTTTTTTTACTCTTTTACATGTAATATCATTTATATTACTTATTTTAAGAGCATTTATTGAAAACGGATGTCAATTTCTATCAATATTCACATCCTGTGATAGTAACACAAAATCAAACAAATTATAAATATAATAATCTTTGAGTCAGATGTGGATTTTTCGAAAATAAATCATCTGGATTGACTAAGACTATTTAGCTGCTAAAATCTCATCTACAAGTGTTTCCCGATTTCCTCTTCTAGTGTTATCAGCAAGAAAGTATGGAATCCCTGATAAGACTAAAAAATGTTCCACCTATACACTGTGGAACATTTCCCAGGTATCAACGCGCAAACGGGCAACACCTTTTTTGGAAAACAGTATTTTTTGACTAAGCTAATCAGTAAGTGTTTTGTACTCTGAGCTTTCTTTCTTTTCGTGCGGCTTAAGCCCATCAAACGACGCCGGCACCGCTTCCGTTCAAATTTTAATAGCGGATATTACAATAAAGAAAATTATTTTGTTTAAAAATGGGTTACGGAACCAAAGATGAAGAAAATCCAGTCTCTGAGGACGAAACTGAAGCAGAAAAGCAAAAGTTAAGAACCCCTCAACCAGGGGACGATATTGAAATGAAAAAAGTACCGGTGAAGGTGAGAGATGCTGCTTATCCGGAAGTAATTCCTGGACAAAATGACCCTATATTGAAAGTTCATCACCTTAAGTATCTGTTGATTGGTTTCAATGGATTTCTAACCGTGAGTATATAAAATTAATGCCTTATTTAATAACTCAAATATTGTTAGTGACGTCCAACTACTTAAATCTAACCCTTGCTCATGTTACCTTGTCTATTAAAATTGATTAAAATTTAACTTTAGAAAAAACCTGAAAGAATTGGTCTATTTTTTCACATATGAAGTTTGAAAATTTTTTAGAAGTTATTAGAAAATTTAAATTTACTAGTAACAGAACGTAACAAAATTGGATTAGTTTTCTATTCTTTACACGTTCAGGAGATTAATTAGAATAATAAACTGTAGCTTCCGATTCTTTGCGAGCAATCAAACCCGAGATGAAAAACGATCCCACGAATTGATGAAATGTAAGTCAGTTGATCAATAAGTTATTAAATCAATCTGCATAGTCTTCTATTTTTTTCACATTCATTTTTTATTAAGAGGATGAATATCATTTTCTCATATTAAAATTGGTTACATGTAAATAATTTTAGGGCTCAAAGCTTTAATGAAAACAAATATCAATATGACAATAAGGCCCTATAAAGCTTAGCTCTTTTAAGCTTTTAAGATCACGAAATCATGAACTGAAACCTCATGGAAAATTTACGGATGATATAAATAATGATTTGTATTACTTTTACTCCCAGATGGAGTCTATCAGTTTCTTAAGAATATTTCACAAAAATTCATTGGACTCCATTGCATGTCATTATGAAATTACTCAGTTCTACTTTGAAAACTTAGTATGTATATATTTCTTATATATATATAGCCTAGAGATGTTTTCAGGATCTAATTGGTTATTCCGTATTTTTATGGATTAGAGATTTTTTGTGAATTATCTCTTAAAAACTGATGAAAGAACACATTTTTAAAAATAACTAGAAGTTTCTGAATTTGAAGTCACAGTTATTTTTCAATGCATTACTTCATCTGATTGAGTGTATATTGTTTTAGAATACAAATGAGTTTGTTCTTTTTATATTACTGACTTCGTAAATTATTTAGGTAATCATTTGATAAATTGATATTCACAGAAAAAATTTGTTGTTATCTTATAAATTGAATTTAATACTTATAAGTATATAGAACAAGATTTAATCAATGTATATATATATCGGATTCTTTATTTGTCATTTAAAACGCGTCATAAACTTCATCTACTTAAACATGAGTTTGTTTATATATTCTTCTCAAAAATAGGCGAGGAAGGATTCATTTTAAAATTTAATCTCAAGTATCTTATAAATATTAATTTATTAAAACTAAAACAGTATTTTTAATAGTTTATTTAATAGACATAATATAATTCTTTATTTCTTTCCGAATCATTATGAATAAATTATTTTTATGTGCTACTCCTTTTTTAACTAACACAAATAATTAAATGCTTTTTTCCTTGTCTCTTGTTCCCTTGTTGAGAAGATCAAGTTTTTATTTTATTTCCATAAACTGAACTTTAGAACTTAATTATTTCTTTCATCTTTTTTTATTTCTCTTTTTATTTTTTTAATTTTAGTATTCTGAATATCTCATTTATGTTTAAAAATATTTTTCGCTATGAGTTTTTCTCTCTATTAGCTATTTCATCAATAATATTATTGTTAAATTATGTATATGTCAACCCAATCAGTGTAAAAACTGTTTAAGATGGAAGTGTGCCAAGAATCTAAATGAGATAAGAAATAATTTGAAAGTCGATAATACAAATAAGAAGAAAATTTTAAATTCAGTAAAAAATAAGACAAAATCTTGTAAATCAAAAATAAAAAGAGTGGGGATCACGTTTTCATCAATGGATACCGTCTGCTATGCAAATAAGACGCGCTTTTCTAACATACACGAAAGACAAGGTCTAAAAGTCATCGCGCATTACCCCAAAAGATTGCTTGAAATAGAACATCAAAGAAACAGTATTTTTAAACAATATACAAACTCAATGTAGTATAAAAGAAAATATCAATATAATAAAGTAAACAATATATCACAACAATTCACGCAAATCCGAAGTAAAAAGGAATAATATCAAATATAGCAGATCAAAGCATTTATTTATTTAAATTGAGATAAAGGAGTAGTTGCGAAAGGTAATTTCTTAAAAATTTCCGTAGTAAATTTAAAGTAATTTGAGAGTTATGGCGTAATTATAAATTTAAAGTAAAATTAAATTATGATATAAGTGCATGTTTTCAAGATTCTTGTAATAATTTTAATGCTCACGTAGTCAATCTACAATTGTTTACAAATGCATATTAAAATAATTTAAAATAACCTTCAAATTACTAATGCAGAAAGCAAAATATCTCACGTCATAAATTACTTATTAAAATGTTATTTATAAAAATGTAATTCAGATAAAGATTGAAGAAATACTATTGTTATTATTCAATATGAATGAAGAAATACTAAGTGGAAAAATACTATTATTATAATTTAATAAATAAGTACTATTTATTTCATCAGAAGAATGAAGAAATTTTTATAAATTTAAAAAATAAAATGTTCTGATATAAAATACTTTAGAAATATTTTTGACATGAATTTATCAAACCTTTTATTGGTGATATATTGAAAGCACGAATATTTCGTTAAAATTTTGTTATAAGTACAATGCAAAAGATACTTTGAATAATTGTATATAAGTGAGTAAAAAAACGGAAGAAACTTTTGTAAATATTTCTTAACAAAAACTTTTTATTATTTGAAGTAGAAATATTTGTTTAACATTGAATGTTAAGCAAATATTTCTACTTCAAAAATTTTAGTTTGAGAAACTTCAAAAGCTTTAACAGTCATCTGATTTTAAATATTTTATAAAGTTGTTTGAAAATATTGGTTAAATCTCTAACTTAAAATTAGTGAAATACATCGCACCAATAGACTCAATAGGATTTTATAATTCAGATATTGGTCAATGTTATTTTCTGAAAAAAATATTAATAGAATCAAGTAAAGATATACACCTAATACAATTATTTCTCTTTCATTTCCAACTTTTCCTGGATTTACAATTGCACTTATTCTTTAATCAATTTGACTAGTCATTGAAAATATTCCATCATTCGCACTTCAAGGAAGCATTTCCAAAAAATTCAGGTATAAACTTGTGAAGATAAGATAATTCAGACATTTTGAACTATGATTTTTTCAAAAGTCTGCAACCGCCAAGATGAGATAAAATTGGATCATGCTAACATTGTAATCTCTTGCACCTATTTTTTTATGTGATAGGCATTAGAGCTTGCCGTTATCTTTTGCTAGAAAAACATGTAGAGATATGATTCATCTTTTGGATACCCTTAAAATACAGCTTAGACTTAACGTTTTTATAAATAAAACATGTATTTATGTGTGTATATTGCTTTCATAAAACCAGAAATATGTTCCAATTTTCGTACGAACTGTTTGTAAAATTTTATATAAATAATAGGATATTTCATAATTTATCATGTTTAAAAAATCCGTTGCCTTAAATTAAGATTAAAGAATGATTTTTATAATAAATACTATTAACATTAATGAAATTCAAGATATCACTAAAAATTGATCGATGAAAATTAGAAATGTCCTTCTATTATAATATCGTTTTTCGAAAATTGACGAGGCCTTTACGAAAGATTGAAAATTTAAACTTCATTTATATATTTTTTTCAAACGAAAAATAACTTCTGTGTGAAAAATGCTCATTATGTCTTAATCATCGATTAAATTTAGGAGTTCAACAAAAAAAGTGTGAAAAGAGATATTATTTATTTTTATGATATTTTAAGGGATATTATTATATTTTTATGATTAAAGAGATATTATTATTACTAAAAATAAAAAATAAGCAATTTTACACTTTTCACAACATATACATATCGTAATATATACTGACATTTAGTTTTTCAACTATTTTATTTTTGTTGAAAGACATTGCATCTTAATAATAATTTAAAGCAAATTAAATAAGATAGACAAGAAGAAATTTCCACATTCAGATTTGTTAGATTTCTAAATTCAATGGATTTCATTTTGCTTTAAACAATAACATACATCTGTTTACATATTGAGCCATTTATGATGCTTGAAGATGTCTCAAAAGCATAGGTAATCAAAAAAGAACTGTTTAAGTTTTAAAAAATAAATTAATGAGGATTTTAAAATGAAAAAGGTAAAATGAAGCTTCTTTAAATAATAGAATCATAAATTTGGGAATTAGATTCGGGAAAATCTCTGATATGTTCTATTGCTTGCGAGTAAAATTGGGCCGAGCTGGTATCCATATGGTTAGCGCTCATGCCTTCGGTTCAACAGTTCGTGGGTTTGAATCCAACCTTGGGCATGGATGTTTGTAGTGGTACGGAATCCACTTTAAACCGTAGGTCCCGGTCTAATTAGTCCTCGTGTGCAAAAAATGACCGTTGAGTGACAAACAAGACGAAAGCGAGTAAAATCGGAAAATTTTCTAGTAATATAAGAAATTTACAAGCTTGTTCAGAATTAATCCTGATATATTTAGACAAGTGTTTTACAATAAAAAAAAAAGAATTCTTTCATAAGACGAAATTAATAAATTTAGAAAAATCATGAATAATATTCAATTAAATCTCTTTCTTAATCTATGAGGCACAGATTTTTCTCGAAATAGGTATTGATGAGACCATATAGATAATACGAATCCGGATAATAGGAAACTTTTTGTAGCCATAAAATTTATGAATTTTTTTTAGTTAAACAACATTTTTGCTTAAAAAGTTTACAAATATGAAAAGTTTTACATAAACAAAGAAAATGTTTTAAAATATTGAGATTTATACAAGGTTAATGCATAATTTTTTACATTTTTTAAATTAAAAATTTAAAAATATACATCTATATTTTTTAATCATTAAAATGATATAACATTTAGTGGAATCTCTCGTTAAACATTAAATAAAAAGTAATAAATCCTAAAATAGTAGATATTTATGTTAGTATAAATTGATAAAAAATCTTTTTACAACTCATATTGATTTCATTAAATTCTAAGGTTGTTTTTCTAAGAGCTTCGCTTACGTAATGATTATCTATTAGTAAAAAATCTGAAAGTATTCAGCTTGTTAAATTGAAACTTAATCTGATCTTGGAAAGTGATCCATGATCAAACTTAGTTACGAAATCGTCGAGTGTTTGCATATTCTTTGTCTTGCAACCAACTCCTTTTTAGATAAAAAAAAAAAAAGAAAAGGCCGTTGAAATTACAACTTGAGAACTAAAGTGAAATGTAATGCGACAGAAAGAACATTTTTTATCAGTTATTTTCAATAAATATATCACCAACGAATTACTGAATTTTCTCGAAAAAAAATATATAGCTCTAAAATTTCTCGGCATAAGGATTTAATATAAATTTGGTGGTCTGTAAAAAAGCCATAACTACATTAATATTAATTTTTAAAAAATTTGTGTTTGTAAAATAGTTTGTGAACATGAAAGATTTGAAAAATATGTTTGAGACATTCTCTGACAAATAAAAATTTTTGTGTCTTTTATATTTGATTTTATTAAACAATGTATTTTTATTACAAATTAAAAAGTATTAAATCAAAAAATTAGACAGTTTCTATGTTTCAATTGTTTGTTGGAGTGATACTTTTAGCAATTATTTTGTGTCAGCACGAAATATTCCAAAATTTAACTGAAATATTTTATGATATATTTCTAAGTTACTAGTAATTGTATTTTGCATCAAATAATTTCCTCATGGAACTACAAATTTTAAAATTTGAATTTAAATTTATATATTTACTACAATTTAACATCTCTCTCTCTCTCTTCAAACAGGATGTTATTCCTAACAATATTTCCTATTAAGTATTTGTAAAATCATAAATAGAAATGATATAATGTAAAAATTAAGTATATATTTACGAAAACTTTTAGAGTAATTAGGTTTTTAAAAAATATATGCAAGTAAGAATTTTAACTTTATAGATTTAAATAGATTTAAGAATCAATAATTCATATTGAAAATTTATAAATCAGTACTCTTTACTGAAGAAGTTAAGATTTTCTAATAAAAGATCTAGATAGATATTAAAGAAAGTGATTGTTCTTATCCAGATTGGTGCTGATAATTTCTTAAATATTTTATTGAATTCTTTCACATAGATCCATAAAGTTACAGTCACTTAACATAGTGTATACCTAGTGAATATATTTATTTCATATAACCTCTCTCTCTCTCTCTCTCTCTGCAAAATATTAAATTTAAGATAAATAATTCCTATAATTTATTGATCTTATGTATTAAAAATATTTATACTTTATATTTCAAAAAAAAATAATAAATTTAATATTAGTTTTATATATTTATTATATAATTCTTAAATTTTACTAATACACATATCACACACAAAGTTTTATTACTTGTTTTATACAGTGAAAATTAATTACTTTTATATTTGTGATAGGAATTTACTCTAATATGAATGGTAACTTTATATAAGAATATTCAATTCAGAATAAAAAATATCTATGCATATGCATATCATATTTATTGGATAACTGCAAAAGTTCTACCCATTTTTAATGCTTGTAATCAAGAGCAAATTAGCGCAAAATGAATATTACCGATGATTGTGCATAATCCCTATTGCTACCTATAACCTCTTGCCATCTTTTTGATAGGAAATGAATATCATGGCGAGGAAACTCCGGTGGTTTCAAGTCAAAAATGCTTTGGAAACAATCTTCAAAACATCAAAATCATCAACGATATTATGACAGAAAGAAATATTCAACACACGAAATAGGTGATTCTTAGGAAAATAAGCAGGGTGTAATAAAACTTCCTTAGGACAAAGCTCATAACACAATTTATTTGGCACGTGATGACATCAACATGTGGCCTAGGTTGATCATAATGAAGAATAAATTCAACAATTAATTACATTTGACCGCCTTGCTACCAAATTTGAATGCGATCTGTATAACTTCAGTAACAGTCTGTCTATGTCCACTAGGCAGTAAAAGGCAACACTGATAGCTTGCTTAAGTGGCAGGGTTTTCAAAGGAATTATTCCCTGCATATCCCCACACACACTCAATAACACTTTCTTCGGATTAAGTTCAGCTTTCAAAGTCGATGCAGGCTGATCAGAATGGTGACGCACAATCCTACGATGTTTTACGTTACGATACGGTACATAACCCACTTCTCATCTCCTATCACAATTTGCGCTATGAATGGGTCATTTTAGTGTCAGGAAAGCAAGGAAATACGTGGTTATTCTATCATGCAGTTAATTAACTGTCAGGTTAGGGGGTAATCCAACGATCTAACTTTCTCATAAAGTTAACCCTCGATAATTGTCCTGTGTAAGTTGAAAGTCAATGCTCATTCCTGCATGTTTAGGTTGATTATTCCTTGTGGCTTGGTCAACATAATGTTCTCCAATGTATGATGACAGTCTGTTCCCAACCTGAATTTGCAGCTACTATCTCCTTCCCGAAATTTGCGAAACCGTCATCGACAAGAAATTTGTATGTTGCATCCTAGCCACAAGCTTCACATACTTTATGACGTGTTATAGTACTGTTGTACTCTTTTTTATTTATTATTTTTATTTATTTTTTTTAATATAAAATTCATATAATAAACAATGGTCCTTCTTGATTAAATATTACACCGTCTGAGATTTTTTGAGCTGATTAACAGTGGGAGATACAACACATTTATGTGTTAACACATTCGGTTATTAAAACTTCATGTGTGGTGTCGATTCTATTTCAAATTTGCATATCCAAAAATGGGTAGAACTTATTTATTAGAACTTAATTCACACTTACTTGGTATATATAGATATACATAGCAAACTTCTAGTGTGGCATAAGATTATTTATTAATTTATCTCCTTATATATAAGACAGCTAAATATATATTTGCCTTATCTTCTCTCACTTATATTAATTTAAATTAATAAAGTTCTTATCTAAAAAGGATTTTTTTAATAATATTAGTAATAAATTAAATAATTAAGTAACAAATTTCATATTAAAAGCAATGAACAGGATTTGAATACTACGATACCATATAAATAGTATTACTGAAAGAAATAATGTGTATTGTCAAAACGCATTTATTGCTAAAGAAAAATTAATACTTATAATAAAAACTAATACCTTTCTAAAAGCAGTACAGAAAAACTGCTCTAATCACTAAAACAGTTCTTTTCGGTTAAGTTTGTCAAGACCTAAAACTTATTTTATAATTTGTTTTTATAGAGAGCATTATACTTATTTAACTTTATGGAAGAATCGAGGTAGTGGGAGGACAAGAACGCTGCTTAGCCTTTGATCCTTTTGTTCTCACTTCTAATGTTAGTTTATAAAAACATTAGAACTGAGGACAAAGTTAAGAGAATTGATAGCTGTTAATCAAATCGTACTTTTTTTAAACTATTTTCTTGGCGATTTCAAATTTAAAAAAAAGGAACTTCAATGTTTTCAGATAATTGTTAAACATTTTTCTATAATTTTTCTTTTTCAGACTTTAGGAATTGTACTGTTGTCAATCTCTATCTGGATAAAAGTGGATGCCAACTATGCTCAGTATGAATCGAAACTGGATGTGGACAACTTCCAAACTGTTTGTGTTATGTTTATCGTAGCCTCCCTTTTCATTATCTTCGTGGGATTCCTTGGCTGCTTTGGTGCTGTTACAGAAAGGCGCTGGTTACTTGTTTCTGTAAGAAATACTGATATTTAAAATTATCGACTGTTAAATTTTACCACGTCCTGTGCCTATTGTTATAGATAATTATTACTTATAAGAGCGCATTAATCAAATAATTTTACTACATAGTACCATGTTAATAAACAGTTCAATAGCTTTTCATGAATTCTTCCAAATACATGTGAATAAAGTAGCTGGCGCATCTATAACAGTAAAAAAATTAACATAAGCATTTCTTTTAACTTTAGTATTTAAAGTGAATTTAGTGGAATACACAAAATTCAAAATTGTAAATTTCTGGATATGAAGTAAATTTAATGAAAAACGCAATTCAGAGTTGTTAGATTCAAAATGTTTTCTTGCATTTTTTAGAAATTATTATGTTAGATAAGGTATATCACAAATACTTTTTGGTATACTGTAAAATTTGAATTTATAGTCTTTTTTATTCTTGATTTTTTTGGTATTGTCTAGCTGAACTAAAACATCCTTGATCTTCTAAAAACATTTTTTTTTATTGTCAACTAACATTTTCTGAAATAATTCTCTTCAACAATCTATCTCTTCTTCTTCTTTGTATCTCTTCCCATATTCATTAATGCATAGCTGTAGAGAAGGGAATGAATAGAAATTTATGAAATTCAAAACCACGAATTATAATGCTTTTATTATACTTTTACTCTTCGTAAGTAGATGTACTCTTTATTTCACGAAGACTCTGAAAGTTCACTTCTGAAATTATTCTTATGCATTCTCAAGAACTTCGCTGATTACATATGAAAACTTTGTAAACTGTGGTCTGACAAAAGTATCTACTTTTCTATTTCCAAGATTTAATAAGGAAAGATTGGTGTCAAATTTTAGAGTTTTAAGATACTTCCACTTTATATAAAGGTAATTTTCTTTCTTCTGTTCATATTTCAATAGCTAAAAAAACCTTGTAAAACATTTGCTATATATGACAAAACATTCAGTACGTATGTAAAACATTTGCTTGAAGGAGTATTTTCCTAAGAAAATATTTAATAGTATAATTGTGGAATAGCAATTGTAAATTATATGCTTAATACTTTCCGTAGAATAGACTGAATTTAAATTTTTTATGGTAACATTCCCCCCTTAAAAGAAATTAAAAACAACTTTTTAATCTTGAATTTTAAAATAACTTATTTAATTCAATTTATGTTACTAGAGTTTATAATACACATGTACATTATAAATTACTTTCACGTGTAAATTTACAAATTTTATATCGCAACTTGTATCAATGGAAGTGATGAAAATAAATATTCAGACTAACAGATTATGTTCGTTTAGTTTATAGTAATCTTTGGATTGTTTTTCCTGATGGAGTTGGGTGCAGTCATTATGATGTGGAGTGCTCCATACAGCAAAACAGTAAGATAAAATAACATTGATTATATTAGTTTTAATACTTTTAAATTGTTTTATTTGATTTTATTGGGGACTTTGTAATGACAAAATTCCTCTAGAGGTCTGCTTTTAACAAAATCATATTTAAAGAAAACATATTTTGTTTCATGAAATTAAATTTAATTAAAAAACGGTTAATTATTGTTATTAGGCTGACATTATCATTAATATTAGTATTAGAAATATATATCATACAAACCCTTAAGCTTTTAATTCAGGACTATGATTTTTCCTTATAAGTTTACTTAAATTGTTAATTATAGATTACAAGAGAGCTTGAAAAGCAGATAACAGCACAGATTAAAGCTAGAGATACAGATGATTCAGCAAGGCAATTCACTGATTTCATTCAAAACCATGTAAGTATATGTTTTTAAGATTTCCCACGTTTTAATTAACATAAAATTTAATTAATTTATAATATTTAATTAACTTAAATACAAAATACATTACATCACTATTTCAGGTACATGTATAATAATGTGTCATAAGAAGTATTTAGAAAGCTAACTACATCATAAAAATTACATTACAAAATATGAATCAGTTATCTCTATCTTCAAAGATCCTATACAAATATATTTAATATAACTACTTCTCTCTCATATATAAAGCAGCTCTTAAATTCACTTAAATAATTACAGACATTGAAAATGAATTGGTAATAGGACATTAAATATTTTTCATTGAGTCAGAATATTTCTTCAGTATTATTATATTCTACTTGTTAAACTTTCTAAATGGTTCGTTTTTTTAATTTGATAAAATATGAATATTTATTCTGAAATTTCAATAAAACTTTTAATTATACTGGAAAATGTTAACTCAATATTTTCAATTTCCAATGCTAATATATAAGTGGTTCTGCTCAACCATGTATACATAAGCAAAATACTCATCACTAAAATATAATTAATTAATGAGCTAAATATTCTCACTCCTTTTAACTACGTATTTTTATAAGCACTTTTTTGCAAAATTAACAATGAAAGCTTCTGTAATAAGGAAACCTATGATAATCAGTAGTTAAAAAAAATCATCGGTTATTAAACCTCTTAATACTAAGCCTAGTTAAACTTAGTGAGTTTATATTTCAAGTGTTTTGTGTTAAAAAAGAATCTAATATTAAATTTTATATTTATGCATAAAATTTGATTCTTTAAGTTGGAAAAAAAATTTATTCATAACTAAATATAATAAAACTAAAATATCAAAAAGTTGTTAAAATGGTAGGATCAGTAAATCTGTTAGAATTACAATTTAACAACACAAATGTTTAAAATCGTTTGAAAAGATTTATCAGATGTCTGTATGATTTCTAAACATTCCCTTTTCTGTTGATTGTATCAGTTGAAAACGAGTTTCTATTTAATGAATGATATTAATTTGTTATAATTAAATGAAAATTAATAGCAATAATGCAAAATTAAAAATAATATAAACTGTTTTTTTTTATTAAATAAGGAATTTTGATTATTTTGTATTTATCTACAACTGCATCTGTGTTACATGCATATTTCTTGGCGGTAAGTCACAGCTTTCGAATAACAAATTAAATCTTTTTATGACAATATATTTATTTCAGCCTTTAATCAATTAAATGTGGAAAATCTGAAGGAGCTTTTCGATAAAGCTAATGTAATTTGAAACTTCCAACAGGTTGGAAAGAAAACATATTTGTCTGCTCATTAGCATCATGTTTATTTTTATTCTATTTTTAATTTGCAAATCTTTTTTTCTAGCTGGAATGTTGTGGCTCCATTAGTCCTAGAGATTACAATCCCGGTACTGCTCCACTTTCTTGCAGCAGTGAAGAAACAGCAACTGTTTATCCAGTGGTAATTACATTGAATATTGATCATCATTCATAACAAAAAATTTTAAGGCTACATTCAAAATCTTCTAAGATAATTATTGTGACGCAATCTTTTCTTAACCGAAATTTCAAAATTTTCATCGCATGTCATTACCTAATTGGAGCTTTAGATTCAAAAAAAAAAAATTGAGTATATATTTCTTCCGATTTATTTAGGAAAACATTTGACAAGAAAACGTTGAGTCATAAAATGACATCATAACAAACATTGATAACAATAGATAAAAGAATAAGAATTATTCTCCTTTTAACTGCAACTGTAATCACGTGATTACCAACGGTCAAAATATTTTATTACATTTGATCTTAATTACAACGAAATTGCATGATACAAGCTTAGAAAACGAAAAAAAAAAAAAACTGATTTTTGCAAGGCTTCTGCCATCGATTGAGTATGATGCGTATCGATTTAAGTATATTAAAAATATACATTATATGTATATATATAAGCATATAAATAAAAAACAACTTTTTGCTCAATATTTACTTTAAAAAATTGACATATTAATGTTTTTAATAACATTTTTAAAAATAATTATTTATCTAAACAACGTTATAGCTTTGTTCAATTCTATAATTGTCTCTAAAATGTGTCTTCATGACAAAGGTTATATTCTTCTTTAAAAAATCAAGACGGTTAGCAACACCAACATCTTTGAGGATTATATTCTTAAAAAAATCAAAGAATACATGGGTTACAATAATAATATTATAATAATCTCTAAGCTATGATAATAATATAAAAATTATAATTAAAGTTACCAAGATGATTAAAATTTTCAAATTCTTTAAATGATAAATTCGTTTAATTTAATTTTAAAAATTGCTGTTTAAAAAACAAAAGTTATTTTTAACAAAACTAAAAAAAGAATATCACGCTAATGAAATAAAAATCAGATATAGACAAGTATTAAAGTAAAAAATATCCTTATATAATTGGAATCATGATTTCTATTTTTTAAGAAAGGAATATATCCTTATTATTTCAGAATTGTATTGATTGTACTTTATACTTTTATTCAATCTGCAACATTTCCTACAGAAAATTCTAAAAATAAAATTCGAATATTATAACTTTAAAACGTATAAGGAATAATAATTCAGAAACTTTATTCAATACTCCAAAAATATAATGTAATAATTTTTTTTATAAGATTTTGTGAGATTTCACAGATTCTCATAAGCATGAATTGCTTGCGCGACAACCCGTTTTTATTCCACTCTGTTAATCAAGCTGTAAAAATGAACACCTGTATTTATTTAAGGATGTCAACTTGACCTAAATGTGTTATATTTAGCTTTCGTAGCCAGAATTGTTAATTGACTACGACAAAGTTTAAATTTTCGGAAAGTTCTATATTATGTTATGAATTTTGAAATAAAACGACTTTATAATATATTGTTTCGGTTTCGTTTGTTAAAAATATACTGTAAAACATAAGACAAAAGAAATAGCACAAAACTCAGATAAAACTCATTTATCTAACAGACGAAAATGGTTTATTTCATGTCTCATCAGATAATACAATTATCTGAAGAATTTTCTTTTATGTTGCACTGAAACAATAGCTTTAGGTATCAGTATTTTGTAATGAGAATAATTGGATTAACGAATTATTTTTTACCAGTTTTAATAAGAACTTTGCTTAATTGATATAACTTAATGTATGTATGTATGTATATATATATATAACATTTTCTTTACTGTGTGCTAAAGAAAATTTATAATAAAATATATTTTATAGTAAATTTACATTCACTCAAATAAAAATATTTACGCATATTTTTCAATGATGGGTTTTATCCCCAACAAAATTATTTTAAAATAAATTCCCAATTAATAAACTAATAAAAGAATACATTTTAAATATGTATTTACTTTATTATTTTTTATTAATTAGGTTAAAACTTATTTTTTAACTTAAGTTAAACTTAATTTTACAAAAAGTTCATCTCTGTACTATGTTTTATTTTAGGTAATATATTAATATCATCTATTAAGAAATCTGAAAATATAAATTTTTTTACAAATAGCACAAATCTTGGTACCTTAGGTTTTAAGAATGAATTCTTGATTTTTAATTAATTAAAAAATTAATTAAACTTCTCTAATGATTTTAGAAACTTTGAGTTCATATTTCGTAGTTCGTAACCTCTTGCTTATTGCATTAAAATAGATTGGCATGCTACATTTATACCAAACAATTAAGGAATGTTTGAAAAAGAAAAAGTTCATATTATGAGAATATTGGGATTTTTAAACGAAGGGAATAATATTATACTTTGAAATAGTTTTATTACTAAAAATGTCTTTAATTTCAATCATTAAATTCAAAAAGATTTCATTAACGGTAACCCGATCACTTTCAAAATTAATTCCATCAGTATTCCACTAGTTTTTCTTTAAAATAAATTTTGTAACAAAATAAAAGAGAAAAACTAAAGAACTTTGGGATGAAAAATTTCTTTCTTTGTATATAATCTGTAGTGTAATCAAAATCCACGTAAATTATTCAAAGTAAAAGAAAGAATAGTAAAAATAATGTACAAAAACCTAATGAATCAAGAATAAATAATGTTATATAAGTTTGCTTACAGTTTAGTAAAGATGAAAAATTGTTTAATTTTAATTAAGGACTTTTCAGAAAGCTTTAATAGGTTTTTTTTTTTTGGGGGGGGGGAGTTAGAAACAGGAGGAACTTGGCATTTGTTTATTCTGTTTATAAAATTAACGAATAAAATATATTATAATTCTGTTGGAAAATTGCAATAATACAATACTCTTTGTCTTTTAGGGATGTGCAACCAAAATGTTGACTTATTTACGCAACAAAGCTGGTTTGGTAGGAGGAATTGCTCTGCCTATACTTTTGGTTCAACTTTTGGCTTTACTGGCAGCAGGCTGGCTTATCAAAAGCATTGAAGTTGAATCACGATATTTTATGTGATGAGAAAAAGAAATTCATATTTAAGTATATTAAAGTTGATTTTAAGTTTTTTGTAATCATATTTCTGTGCAATTTCTGAAAAGAACTTTCAGCAAAACAAAAGTAATTCACACTTTGTGGTATCACTTAGAATATAAATAAGATAAAACTTGCATATTTTTTTATATATTTCATGCTTATGTACATTTATTAAATAAATCATAAATGTTTTTTACAGTTTTTTTCATTATTTTAATCTACATTCTTTTAGTTTACTTATTCTTTTTTCGATAATAATCTAACTTTATCCTGTGATATTAAATAATGTTTTTCTTTACATAAAAAATTCAAAATTTATTTTGCGATGTTCGCCAATTTGTTAAATATCCACTTAAAATAGCATTTCTTGTTTTTTGCTTATTACTTTTCTACAAAAAATGTTTTTATAAAAGAAACTTATAGACTACAGGGAAAGAGTTTCAATGTAAATTTTCTTGTATTTTGAATGATGTTGAAGAACTCGTTTTAGATTCAAAGAATAAGAGTTTACTGAAATGAAATAGAATGCAAAGCGACGTGAAGAAAATGATAACACGTTATGACATATTTTTCTTCTTCAATGTTAAAATGTTAGTGTGCACTATATATGTTTTTGACTTTTTCATTTAGCTAATTTTAGTTTTATTTTTAGTGCACTGAGAAGTGTTAAAATCTGAATGCGCAATAAAATTTGTTATTTTGTTATGAATTTTTTGTTTTGACTCTTACATCACAAAATTCTCTCTAAGGAAAAACGTAAACTGTTAAGATGAATAACATATTTACCTTACTAGAAAAAAAAACATTTATCTTAAAAATTTTTTTATTATCTATTAATATGTACAATCATTAAAAAATGCGTTAAATTAAAGAAAACTTACAAATTATGTTAATTCGTAAAGCTGTATCTATGAATAAGGTAAAAAAAATATTTAAATATAAACAAAAACCTTGAAATAATAAAATATCATATCATTCTTTCTTGCATTGAATAAATCAATTGACAGTTCATTATTTCATCACACAAAGATGTAAAATTGTATAAACATATATTTGAAATTCCAAATGAGTTTACAGAAAAATTAAGATTATGGTAATTAAAGAGAACTATTATAAAGTGAAAATGTATTATTTTATACGAATCAAAGAATAACAGCTACACCCGTGATGGAAATGGAGGTTATGAATAAAAGAAATGTCAACCATTTATCTGCCATGCCGGCATTTAGAGAACTTAAGCGTTAGCAGGTTGGCAATAAGTTTAAAATGACAAGTATTAAGACAATTAGATATTTTGTTTCTAATAAAGCTTAACTTATTTTAGTTCCATCCATCTGAGTTGTTGATTGAATTCCCAGTTGGAGGATCTTATTCTCAATTTCAGTTTTTATACGAAATTTTTAATTATGTTACGATATCATAGCAACAAAAAATTTACTTGAATAGACAGGAAGACAATGCTCTAATTTGCACTAACGATCATTATTTCAGTAATCATCGATTATACGAAAAACCTTATACGAAATTTTTAATTATGTTACGATATCATAGCAACAAAAAATTTACTTGAATAGACACGAAGACAATGCTCTAATTTGCACTAACGATCATTATTTCAGTAATCATCGATTATACGAAAAACTTTATACGAAATTTTTAATTATGTTACGATATCATAGCAACAAAAAATTTACTTGAATAGACAAGAAGACAATGCTCTAATTTGCACTAACGATCATTATTTCAGTAATCATCGATTATACGAAAAACTTTATACGAAATTTTTAATTATGTTACGATATCATAGCAACAAAAAATTTACTTGAATAGACAGGAAGACAATGCTCTAATTTGCACTAACGATCATTATTTCAGTAATCATCGATTATACGAAAAACTTTATACGAAATTTTTAATTATGTTACGATATCATAGCAACAAAAAATTTACTTGAATAGACAAGAAGACAATGCTCTAATTTGCACTAACGATCATTATTTCAGTAATCATCGATTATACGAAAAACTTTATACGAAATTTTTAATTATGTTACGATATCATAGCAACAAAAAATTTACTTGAATAGACAAGAAGACAATGCTCTAATTTGCACTAATGATCATTATTTCAGTAATCATCGATTATACGAAAAACTTTATACGAAATTTTTAATTATGTTACGATATCATAGCAACAAAAAATTTACTTGAATAGACAGGAAGACAATGCTCTAATTTGCACTAACGATCATTATTTCAGTAATCATCGATTATACGAAAAACTTTATACGAAATTTTTAATTATGTTACGATATCATAGCAACAAAAAATTTACTTGAATAGACACGAAGACAATGCTCTAATTTGCACTAACGATCATTATTTCAGTAATCATCGATTATACGAAAAACTTTATACGAAATTTTTAATTATGTTACGATATCATAGCAACAAAAAATTTACTTGAATAGACAAGAAGACAATGCTCTAATTTGCACTAACGATCATTATTTCAGTAATCATCGATTATACGAAAAACTTTATACGAAATTTTTAATTATGTTACGATATCATAGCAACAAAAAATTTACTTCAATAGACAGGAAGACAATGATCTAATTTGCACTAACGATCATTATTTCAGTAATCATCGATTATACGAAAAACTTATTAGCTACACTTTTCAAGTCTCCTAAAAGAATATAATAAATTTAATTCATTAAAAATATAAAATTCTTAAGAAAGTAATAGAAATTTATAAAGGCTCAATATTGTTTTGATAACTTAGGCGAGAGTCTTATGATAATTTTGCTTATAGTTTTAATGACAAAAATGAATTCTTCTATGGATTCTTTCTTAATATGCTATAAATTTAATCATAGATATTTTTATCATATCAAGAATATTTGTAGACTGTAATCTAGAAATTTTCCTAGCAATGAAAGAACTAGATGATTAATAGTAACTATCATTCACACACACAACAATAGGAAAAAAGTAACAATTTTATGAGAATGTTTATTATTTTTGTATTGCTTAAAATAAATATTTTTTATTTCATTATAGCAGGTAAATATGGAAGTATTCTCTACATAATGCGATATGAACAATAAAAGTGTTTATTATATTCCTAAGTTATTACATTTAGCCTGTGGTTATCTGATTGAGAAAGTTGTTCTCGTTATTGGAAGGCAGCGAGCTCTATGTCCGGATTAGAGGAAGATATATCATGTTCAATAATGGTGGCTGGAGTACTGAAGTACCTAAAATAGTTAGTAGATGAAATGTCCAACAAGAGAAATAATTCCATTGGGTTCACAAATCAAGTCTTCTGATTATTTTTAGCTTTTAAATTATGAAGATCCATACTTCAGCTATATTAAGGGATCGTCAGATCATAAATAAACTATGTGGTTTTCAGATTCTTTAGAGTAGGTAAGCTAAGCAAATGAAACTATGGAATTAAGTACATTTGGTGTAAAATGTTGTTATAAAGCAATAATGCCTAACAATTAGGAAAAAATTAATAAGAATGAAAAAAGCTATTACATTTTTATTTACATGTTATAAAATGGCATGAGACAAAATATCTTAATTTTTCACATACATAATAATATTAAAATATAATGCTTGTATAGTTAGTGAACTCATCCACTGGATTCAGATATTCATAACATTTTTAGATTCCTAGCTTCATTTCTCTTTCAAAACATTAGATCATGCAAGGGGTTAAATAAAGAGGATTTTACTCAGGATACTTTTTATTTACTTTGTGCATACCTCCTTTAAGAGAATTTCCTCTGCAACCAGAACTTTGTCAATTCTCCATTCAGAACCTACAGCTGGCAAATTCTTGACATGAGATAACTTGCAAAAGAAATTGGTAAAAATATTGATAAAGTTTTAAGAATGTGAATAAGCCCTTTTGATTGAATGATTGTCAAAGTATCAAATACGTTTTTTTATTTAAAATTAATTAAACTTATGTAACTCGTGAACTGAGTTCATTTCCTGTAATATTACAAAAAATCCGATTCAGTGATTCCTTCAAACAAATCTATTTTCTTTCTGTTCACTTCTTTTAAATCGAGTCAGTCACATACATTAAATATGAAATCCTTTACGCTTTTAAGTTTTGTGTTTCAGTAATAAACATCATAAAAATTTTACTTGTTAATATAAATTAATGTTATAAAACTTTTATTCATTAATATGTTTTCTATTATATTCATCCTAGGAATATTATTTTTATTTAAAGAAATTCGGACTACAATTTTTTTTGTTTAATCTTATAGATGTATAAAAAAAATGCATTACAATTTTTATATTTTGAATAAAAATATCTTGGTTTTAACGTCACACACTTATAGAAGGAAAAACAAGTTATGATTTTATTCTTAGAGAGAGGAATTGCGATCGCAAGATTGATTATTCCGTTGTTTATTTTAATTAATAATATTTTTCCCATAACATTGATTTTAAAAATAATTGTAAATTAATCATGGCACTATTACCATTTTGAACAGTCTTATGAACACTAAAGAATGTATTATAATTTCTTTCAGAAGTGAAAGTTATTTTTAAATAAATTTAAAAGAGAAAACTGAACACACATTGATATTTCGATTTCTTTTTACCAAATAATGTACAAAGTAAAAAAATCTGCATACATGTTAACTTTAAAATTATTTATAAAGTTGCTTAAAATATTTATCCAGATAATAAATATTGAAAAAATTTTTTAAAATGCAAATTCAAAATTTATTGAAATTAAAATAATATAAATACAATTATTGAAAGGAATGCAAAAAGCAATGAAAACACTTTGAAATAAAATATTAACAAATTTAAATTAATTTACTTTAAGAAGATTTTATGTTTATACATTTTATCTCTGTTCGTTATGTATCGTTATGAATAGTTTATCGGAAATCTTTTGCTTAGTCATTGAATGCAAATTATACTGTGGCACTCTTTGATTTGTATATTTACCCATGGGCCCCACATATATCTTTTATAGTATGAGAAGCTGTGAATGTTACATTGATAGTAAAATTGAAAAGAGAACCATAGAAAACGATTATGGTTATAAATTAAATGGCCATTTCTGAGAAATATAGTCTATGGTTTAAAAACAGATGGAAATAGAGAAATATATTTACCTATAAGTGTCACTGGGGACATTTACATGATTTAATATACAAGGAAATGACCTCCAAACTGTCTCACTGAGAAATTTGTCATTAGATAATTTTTCTTCAAACCAGTTTTAAGCTGGAAAGAGAAAAGTCCCGCCAAACATTGTTGGGATGTCTGACAAATTAGTGCTTTTTCAATTAAAAATAAAATAAAATTGTTGTCATCTTCTTCATCAATAACCTGATCGCTGGTGTCTAGTGACTCGATCCTATTTAAGGTTAGTTTCAGTAATTACCTTGTACTTGTACCTCACTAAACTACTTATCTACAATTAAGATACCTTCTAGTTGTATGTACATGTAGGCGTGCACATACACAAATATATATGCTCTGTTGAGTAAAAGCTTTGTTTTTTAACTTGAATTTTTCTGTGAAATAATCTTATTTTAATAAATTTTATACTTATATCAGTATAATTTCATATTTTAAACTGAATAACTTTTAGTTAATTAATTAAATAGTTTTTGACCATTTAAAATATACACACTGATAGAACATTTTAAAATATTGAATTTTAATATTGATATAATAAGCTGATTATATATTGATATGACATTTTAATATTTTTGATATTGAATTTTTTTCTTGCTATTAATGTAAAAAAAAATCAATATTTTAAGTGAATTCAATATGCGAGATTAAGTTTTCATTTTTTAAAGAATATTTTTATAGCAAAAAAATTGTAATGAAATAAATAAAAAATTAATAATTTCAAATCCACACAATAAATCGGTTGAATTTTTATCTTCGATTAATCTCCGGTTGGAGTGAGAAATAAATGCTAAATTAAATTCTACAGAAAACTCATTATTTGAAATCATAAAATCAAATAAATATTAAAAATAACAAAGCGTTTCTGATGCTTGACTTCGATCAATAATTCTTCTTAAAGTATAGTATTATATCGAAAATTTCTTTATCGGCATGAATTTATTGTCCATTTTTAAACCAGAATATCCAGAATAATTAGTTAGAATATAAATTCTGACTAATTTCTAATTAAAAATTTAAAAAAACATCCAGAAAATTTGATGCTATATAGGAAGATTTTTCTTTTCATTGAAAATACATAAATAACAGATGCTATTCACATGATGTTTTAAGGGTCCTTATGCTAAAAATATTTTAATATTTTTTAAATATACTCCATGTTTATACTCCGTATGTAACTATGAATATGCATAAAATTTTGAAGCAAAATATTTCATTGTTATTTGAAATATTAGAATTGAGAAATTTTAAAGTTATTTAAAGTTTCAAAATATTGTACGCGAGGAAATATATTCTATCAAAATTATTTAGTTTTTGTCTTATTCAATTTTAGTTTATTAATGAATCTTGTAATCGCTTTTATTTTGTGACTCAAAAACATCATATAAGAACTGTTTCTATTATATTATACAAACATCATATTATACAAACTGTTTCTAGATTAAAATAAATAAGAAAATATCAATTATTTGAAGAATAATTTATATTAACAATCTTTCATATTTTATATAAGTGTGTGTGTGTG
>CM057814.1:32257359-32259859 GCA_030067965.1 Latrodectus elegans | reverse complement strand
TATATATATATATATATATATATATATATATATATATATATATATATATATATATATATATATAACTTATATGTTAAAAAACTTTCAATTCATATTATTTTTGAATAAACAAAAATTTGTTTTTCTCTTCTGTAATTTCCAGCCAAATAAAATTTTTCACATTGTGATGTATACAAAAATTATATTAAATAAAATTTTACACTTCTATTTGCAGCATAATTAAGGTATTTTTGAATAACGCTAATCTATTTCTACTATCGATAGATTTTTCTTATAAAAAATAAATTATAAAATTAGAATCACATTATATTTCAAATTTCTTTCATGTATAATTAACTGCCAGCTATATAAACCTCAAACTTGGCAAAACAGAAACAGCTTTTCTTTTTTATCAGTTTCACTTCTAGCAAACACATTGTTATGCAAACACACCAACGCATAAGCCAGGTTATCTACGTTACCTAGGGCAACGAGCTGATAAAGGGCACATTCCGGACTTTACACCCATTCTAATACCGTTTTACTTTAGTCTCCTTTATCACATATTCAAATGGCAATTTTTTTATTTTTAAGTATATCAGAGCTCACTATCTTTATTTTTATATCCTCTATCGAGAGGTAGCTCTCAACCATTGTGCTGTTTCAGGGGTGCGCTGATTGATAATGATGAAACCAGAAGATACCACTCCGGAGGAGGTGGCTGATGAGATGAAAACTGAGGCTGCTGAAGCCAGAGATAACGCCACTGCTGTCAACGTTGACGAAAAACCTCCCGATCCGCCTAAGCGAGATTACAACACTGAGAAAACTGAGGAAACGTCGTACGCCCGCGTCCAGAAGAGGAAGGCAATCGGTTCATTTCCCAAACCTCATTTCATTTATAAGCCAGAGAACCCCGAAACTTGGATGTCGTGTCTAAGGCTCTTCCTCATTGTTTTCAACCTGTTTATATGGGTAAGTCGAAAAATATTTCATAAAATAGTTAAAATAATAAAATGCATGACTTTTTAAATAAAAAATTCCGTACTTAATTTGAATAAAACTGCAATGATTATTGTTTAAAATGTAAACATAGAATGCGCATTCCATCGCTGGCTGAGTCAACCATACAGCACGTTTCCTTGTTTGTCCTCCTGCGCAATCGAGCGTGACGTATGACATAAATTATTTGCGCTAGCGAGAAATGACTTCGAAAACAATGGTCTGAAGTATGAAAGTTGCTTAACTTATTTCAGGGACTGCTGAAATAGTGTTTTGAGAAGTTAGGAGCTGAAAAATTGCTAGAAAGAAATTCTTGAAATCTAATAAAAGGTATAGAAATAATAATCAGTAATACATACTTTGAATTTATGTAAAATAAATTTTAAAATAAAATAGTTAAATTTAAAATAAACTCTGAATTTTTCATTAATATTATTTCAAAAATGAATTATATATGACTGATTAGTTAGTAAAATAGTATTTTTTTAAATCCTGTGATAAAACTAGAAATAATAAAACGGTTTTTAAACTTGAATCTCTAAAAATAAATTTTTAAGAGATTATTTTTGCTTATGACAGTAAATTCGTATCAAATTAAAACGACGTGTTCAAGCAGTGTAACCGAAAACTAAGACTTGACAAATTTATTTAAAATAAACGTATTGATATTTGTTGTGGTATTTTATAAAATGTATATTAAGTCTTTCTCTCACACTTTCTGTTCATTATTTGATTTATATTATTTAATAGAATGAGAGAGAGAGAGAGAGAAAGTAATATCTTTATATGGGACAGCATAAAAATTGAAGTGCAATTTTTTCAAACCAACAAATATTTTTATTTGGAAGCTACTTTTGATGTAATAAATGTAGTATTTTTGTAAAGTGAATGTGTTGGATAATATTATATATATTTATATTTTAGATTCTTCTTTTTTCTAATATATATATGTATATATATATATATATATATATATATATATATATATATATATATATTCCAAGTATTATTAGTACACTTAAATATACCCAATCTAGTCAAAATGGCCGACAGAGGGCGTTCGAAGCTGTAAATAAATATGTTGTTAGTCATGTGTTTCGCATAATGCATGATTCATATTAGCTGTACAAATATTTAGGCAAAGTAAATTTTTTTTTAATTAAAGTTAAATTATATATATTTATAAGAGTATAGTTGGAATTGTAAATTCACCTTTTTTATTTTGTAATCTTATTTAAGCTAATTCTGTAAAATTTAACCAAATGTAAATAATAAAATCATTTTAATCAGGATTACATTATGAACACCTGACTTACATAAATAGATTTGTTAAAAGCAAAAACAAAATATTCTGCAGATTTATTCTATGGATTTAGCATTTTTAGTTTATTTTTGGAGGATTTTTCACTTTTATAAAGCGCGTGTGTGTGTATGTTGTGTTTACATTATATGTTTAAAAAATTTGAATTCTCTTTCTTATAACTTTCCTAGTTTCATAGTGTTTATACTGAAAATAATG
>CM057814.1:31897359-32252359 GCA_030067965.1 Latrodectus elegans | reverse complement strand
CATAAATTCTTAAGTCCTTGAGAAAAGAATTTCATTTATCAAGAAAAACAATTATTCAGAACCTTATAATGATTTTCATTTCAGATTAATTTAAATTTTTGAATATAAAGTTTCTTTTTAAAAAAAGTTTTAATAAAGTGTTACCTTAAGAAAAAAATCCCTTCAAGTCTTTAGAATCGATAAACGTTTTCAAATCAAAACACGCATTCCATCTGAAAGCGTACTATCTATCGTATTTTGAAAGGATGGCAGAAAATTCACACAGATTGATAATTAATTTAAATACTTGCTAAAGCCCACATTAAGGCACAAAAGATAAAAAATTATCATGCATAACTGGAGAAGAATCTATCAAACTTCGTATATTTCAAGTATTAGAGCAATTTAAGAAAAAGTAGCTTTTTTTAGAAATTGAAAATAATTTCCATTTCCTCTAACATTATTAAATATTCAGTTAAAGATATTTTAAAAATTAAACTTTTAAATAAATGAGGGAAATTTCTAAAACACTCAAAAAGGGTTTAGCAAATAGAACTGAAAGAAAGACATTGTTTGATTTGCAGAAGACATTGCAAAAATAACTCAGATATAATACAACAACGATCGATTATCAACATATCTTGTTCATTGCGCTATACATTTGAGTAATTTCTAATGAGTACATTTTGTCACAAGAACTTAATTTTATTTTATTCTTAAAATTGTTTTCTACTTACTCAATTATGTCATTATTTAGATAGTGATTGAAATACTACAATCAGATTAGTTTATTCACCTTAAAAGAGTAAATTTAAGATTCCTGCAATAAAATGTGAAGAACTCTTTTCCCCAACTATGAGTTGTTATCTATACTTTTGTTCTTAAATTTTTTTTATATATTAATGTAAGCATACCTCATAAGTACAGCTAAAGAATGCCTATGATTGTAAAATCAATAAAAGTTTTCAAATTTTAATGAAGAGGAATAAAAAATGACATCGAAAGTTAATAAGAAACATTTTCGTATTTTTAATGGATAGGCGATAAAATTTTGATTGATTTTTAATAACACATCCATGGCAAATGCATCTTTATCTTTCTCAGCATATCAAACTGAGTAACTCTTCTTCTAGCATAAAAAATTGCTTAAAGTATTCAATAAGTCTTGAAAATAAAAAGAAATAAATATCATAATAATGTATACACTATAAGAATTAATTTCTGCAATTTCTTACAAGTTAAACTAACTTTAATACTCCATTTGGTTGTGAATTGATCCATATAGTATTTATATTTTTTAAATTCAGAGACCTTTGCTTTGCATTCATCCGAAATTAAGCGAAAAAAGTGTAAGGAAAATTTAGTGTGTTGTAAAGATGAAGATTATGACTAAATGGAAATAAATAATATTACTTTTAAATTTATATGAAATTATTTACATCAATGAAATTCAAGTTATATGTTTAGATATTATGTGTGTTCTTTTATAAAAATGCAGTTCTTCTTAAAAATAGCAACAATTTATTTTTTAAAGAATTGATGCAGTGTTACTGTGGTTTAATAAACATTTTAGATTTATTTAAGACTAAAAAATAATTAGTTGAAAGTGAACTTTTTTTAATTAAATAACTGTGTGTTTTATTTCATTAAAAAAACTCACATATTGGGACATAATATTGTAAAATTATAAATACTAATTTACATCATATTATGTTCATTCATTAAGTGAATAATTAAAATTAAAAATTGGTTCAATTTTTCTTCATTTGTCCATAAATTTTTATGAAAAATATATTGCTGTATTTTTAACTATCTTTCAATAATATTATTAGGGTTAATAGGCTAATAGAATAGTATAATTAAGGTATATATTCAATTTATAAATTACAATATTATTGTAAAATATTATCTTTTATTAAAATAACATAATAATAAATTATAAATTTCCCCTTTTTATTAAAAAAATAAATGTTTTGGAAATCAATTTTTCACTAATTTTATTCAATTACAAAATTTTCTTAACTATTTTATTAATCAAAAGTTTTAAAAATAGCTATTAGATTTTAAATATAATTTAAAAAATGAATAAGGGCAAGTAAAATGTACAAAACTTTTTTATCGAGTTTATAAATTTCACTTACTTATGAGTAATTTGTCATAAATTAAAAAAACAACATAAATAATTCTGCTTATTTTGTAATTAAATATGCTTTTCAATTTTTTATGTACTGTTTTAAGTATATATTTCCTGAAATCCTTAGTTTAAAGCAACTATGCAAAATCAAAAAACAATTTTCCTAAATTTTAAATTCAACAATAATATTTACTTTACTATTAAGAGCTTCCCTTCACTTTAACTAATATTTACTCTGCTATTAATTTTATGATAATAATTAATATTATTGTTACTATACAATCACAGTAAGAAATTACAAATACTACTTTTAATTATTATTTTTGTTGTAATCTTAAAGTAATTGTAACGTACTATTTTCACCTCCTTTTCAATAAAAACGAAAATGCTTATGCTGCAAAAAATTTTCAGAAACTATAATTTCCTTCAATGACTGTTATTTAGCCCACGACTATAATTTGTTCTTTTACAGCTTTTCTTTTTATGGGTATTTTACAAAAAATAAATTGCAAGAGAATATGTTCATTTTCTTAACCATTCATTATCAGTATTCATAATATTTTAATAAATTTTACTTCCATTTTCAGTTTGCCATTGTAGTGATCTTAGTGGTTATTATGGAAATAGTTGTCATGGCTTTGGTTTGGACAACAGTTTCAAATAAAAACGTAAGACATAGTTTGCTTATTAAAAACTTCATTGTAAATTTAATGAGATTCAATTAATATTTAAAAAAATAGTTTATAAATGTATTTGAAAATCAATATTTATATTATTATTAAATAAAATTTCATAAAAATAAGTTTCCAACAAATGAAGAAATTATATTAAAATATAAAATTTTACCCCTTATTTACAGGAATTCCATTTCATCACAGGTGTAAAATTAAAATTGTAACCATAAAGAGGATATGACAATCTTAATTACGCCAATGAGCAAGATATGAAAATGTTTTAGAATCAATATTAAGTATCTGCAAATACGAAAATCAATTGTCCATAGTTGAAATAGCACATTTTTAATATAGTTACAGACACATATGTTCTATAGAATGCGTTACAGGAAGCTATTCCAGTCTATACAATGCGATACAAGAATAAAGTCAATAGTCTTATATCGCTGATGTGATCTAAGATCTATGGTTGTTATTGTTGCTACGTATGATACGTGGGAAAGCGAAGCTCTTTAGCTTATGGCAATGAAATTCGATCAATCGTTGTTAAATCAGAGCACCACAAAGTTGAACGTTACTCTAAGATTCCTCCGATAGATGGCACTACCAGAGGATCCACTCTCAATTTTGACTTTGATCTGGAGAGGAAGGAAATTTTCTACAGTCCATTACACCCAAGGTAACTGCTCAACGACCGTCCACAGAACATTCGATTCCGATGTTCTGTGGCTTAACGAGCACATATATTGTATCTACTCGGTGGGTCTTTGGCTGCAATGGGAATTGAACTCAGCCCTTCCGAACGGAAAGCCGATGCCCTAACCAATAGACTACCACATCAATATCTAATTATTGATATACCCAGCCCTTCCGAACGGAAAGCCGATGCCCTAACCAATATGCTACCACATCAATTTCTAATTATTGATATGACTGTTTTCACTAGGTGTGAACTAGCCTAGTCTTTCACTAGGTGTGAAATCAAGGGTGTGAGATATAAGAATAATATTAACGAGTAAATACTCTAACCTTTATCATTCTAACATTCATCAAATCAAACTAGGGACTTAAAATATAAATTGCTGTAAACATTATGGGCATCGAAAAACATGTTATGTTTTCCAAGAGGACTTGAGTATTAACTATACTCACCACCAACCACAAGAAATTAAAAAGTATTTACTTTACATATTTCCATGCAAAAAACAGAAAAGAAAAAAAATCTTTATAATTTTAAACATGATTAACATATTTATATTAATATAAAATTATGTCAATTACATTCAAAAACAATTTTTTCACAGAAGAAGATAAAAAAAAAATTATTTTTGGACAATTTTAAGAAATTTAAACAATTTGCTTCTATCATTTTTTTCATTAAGTCATTTTTGGATACGAATAACTTCACTTTTTAAGATGTTTCTAATGATACTAAGGGAGAATTTAACATATTCCCCATTTATCAAATTATTAATATCATTAGAAAAATCTTAAAAATGAACATATACGTATGCAAAAAATTTTATGTTTCCATTATTTATGTTAAAATATTGTTATTTCTATATTTGTACAATATTTGTGAATATTTATCACACGATATTGTATGTTATATAATTTCTGTACTAATAAGACATCACACACCTCGTAAAAATCCTATTTTATCATTATAAAATGTCCATTATTTCAATATTTAACATCTACTCTATTTTCACGCTCTTTAATTATTGCATTTCAGTTTCTTCAGTACATTACAATAAAAAGTATTATTTAAAAATAATGATCAATAAACCAGATGTAATTGAAGGGAACTTATGCTCTCTTGACCCATTTTTTCTCATTTTCTTATAAAATAATTTTTTCTTTTATATAAAGAACTTTTTTTTTAAAAAAATATTATGTCATTTCAATAAAAGCATATAAAATGTATATATTGTTGATACCACCGATGTAAATAATGCTTTAAGCAAATTTCTATATTATATTTACATTTAAACAAATTTAATGCTTTAAACAAGTTTATATTAATAATTTTCCTTATAAATCTTTGTTATTAACCGCTGCTATATATTATAGGTCTTGGAGCAAGTAAAACTGAAGGCAAAGACAGCTATGGGTGAAATGGTTCAAGATGATAAGAAGCGTGATTTCATCGAATTAATTCAAGCAAAGGTTAAACTGTGTTATTTTTATAAAAATTCCCATAGTTTATTTTATAATACCTATTTTGATATGTTTTTTTTTTTTTTTTTTTTTTTTTTTTTTTAGAATTTATAATCGCTTCAATGATTATATAGAATAACTGAAAATAAGTTTTGTAATTTTAAACTTAAATTGCCGAGAAAATGATTTTCACAAGCTTAGCAAACCTGTACTGAAAACTTATATATATTAAAAAATTTTTATAACGTCTTCACACAATCCTTATAAGTAACAATTTCTTTTCACAAAACTACTGCCTAAACAAAAGAATTTCGGCAATACGGATTGACGGGATGAAATGTACTTTATGTTATTGTATTTCATCACATTACGATTTCTATTAATATTTCAATTTATTATTGTTTTAAAAGTGACAGTAGTTTTTAATTAAATATTTTTTGCACACAAGAAGGGAAAACACCTTATTAATTTATGAAACTTAAGCAAGCTACAACATTTACAACTTTTAAATCTTCCAACAAAGCTCATATAAAATATTATGATTTCAGCTAAGTTATGTGGCTGTATATTTCTCACTAAAATGGTAAGCTTTTAGCCCTCTATAAAGAGTATTACTAAAATTACAGGAATACAATGCTAAGTTTACATAAAGGAGTTAAGTTTTACTGGAAACTACAGCAAAATACACTTTTAACAGCAGAAAGAAAATTTTTCCCTACACTTTTACATATGATCTCATAATTTTAGATTATTTTTATTTCTTCTTTAAAATCAAAGGAAGCTTAAGATAAAAATATTCACATCTTTTATTGTGATGCATTTTTAATCAGGTACAAAATCATTGGATTTAAGATTTTTTCCGAATACTGATTAAAATTGGTTTTAAGATATTAGGTATTATAGAGTCTCAGTAATATAAAAATATTGTGTTCAGAAAATATAATCATCATGTTTGTAATAATAAATAATTTTCAACATGTTGTAATTTATAATTTTATGCGTAAGATCTTTTTTAAATATTTTTTATAAGAACTTTACACCGAAATTAAGTCTTTAATGAATTTTGAATTGAATTTTAGAAAATTGTGAATTTGATATTTTGTATTTGAAAATAATTTTCTAATAATTTTGATGACTTTCAGTGTTACAGTTGTATAGGTTCTATCTAAGTATATTCAATCTGCCAAAAGAAATAGCTATTCAATTTTGCCTATGAGAGAACACATATAACCTTTTATAATTTCATAATCATTTGAGTTCTTAAAAATGCATCAAATTTTCCTCTTCAAATTAATACTTTTATTCATATTTTACGAGTGTTTCTAATGAATTTTACACAAATATCTATTTTTTAAATTATAGTAAAATTCTGATATGATAATAATTGAAAATTTTTATTTATTAAAATATAATATACGTATAAATAAACATTCAAAGATATTATTTCCCTATTCATTAAGCAACTAGTTTAATGTAGTTTATACTTCATACTATTTATAAAAAAGCTTTCCCTGTTATAATTTATAATGATATAATATGAATGACTTGTCTTCTTCAATTCACACCCTCTAATGTTTTACATAATTCAATTTCAACAATTTTAAGATGGTGATTTTCCTCCTTAAAAATTTTTTTAATTTAAAAAAAAAAAAAAAAAAAAAAAAAAAAAAAAAAAACATTGTTTTCTGCGAATGTACTTTTATTTTAGGAGCAGTTTTTATTTATAAAAAAATGTACGTGAGTATAAAACTATAACTTAATATACCGAAAATTCTTTCTTTTTTAGTCTTTTAACAAAGTAAAGATTAAAATCATAATGGAACACTATATTTTGTACTGAAATTGTTGACTGATTTTTATTTTCAAGTTGAGAACTCAGAAATTGTTGAATCTGAGCCTCAGTTGCAGCTAAATGTTTTGTTATAATGCTAAATTGAACAACTGAATTAGAGGTATGTGAAACAAATGAAGAGAACTTAATGAATATGCTTCAGTTTTGTTTTTTATTTATTTATTTTTATTTATTTCAACTTTACTTACAGTTGCTAAAGTAATACGTGATTATCTAAGCAATTGGATTTTGTAATTGATTCGTAAAATATTACAGAATATTCCATCACAATTCAAAGCAGGTGTAATTTAATTTTTACATTGCCCAAATATTTTAGGATTAATAAATGTCAAAATAATTCACTTAATTTCATAATTCTTGACATGCGATAGCTAAATAATGTTTATAAAAATCGGTGATACATAAATGATTAAGGAAAATGATTATAGACCTTGATTATAAAATTAAAACACTGGTATTCACAGCGAGAATTATTTGTAAATCTTCAATATTGCAAACAATAAATAACCAATTTAATCAAAATGTTTAAAATATTTTAAATAATATATTTTATATTTAATTTATTATATATACAAATCAACTAAGGAAGAATTTTATACGCCATGGAATAGCTTTACTTTATATTTGAAATTCTTTAATATGATTCTTTAATATAATTTAATAATATGATTCTAAATATAATTTAATATGATTCTTTAATATAATCTTTAATATATCTTTAATATAATTCTTTAATGTCTGCTTTGCTAACTTGAATTTTATGTTGGAATAAAGTTATTTTAAAAAATTCAATAAAATATTGTTATGTGAGGCATTTTTAATTTTTATAAATCGTTTAATAAAAATGTCAGGATTTTAATTCAAACCATTCTTTTTCTAAATAATCACAGCAAAGCATATTCGTCGCATTTATTTTATCGGCAATCTCAACTTAAGTTTTTTTTTATCATACACAAGATAGTGCAAATTTTGTCATTTACCATGGTAGTGACATTAATCTTTTTAAACCTAAAAATGAGCCTCTAGCTTTTAAATAAGTTATATATATATATATATATATATATATATATATATATATATATATATATATATATATATATATATATATATATATATATATATATATATATATATATATATATATATATATATATATATATATATATATATATATATATATATATATATATATATATATATATATATATATATATATATATATATATATATATATATATATAAAAGAAATTTATTATATTATGAATATAAAATAATTTATCCTCGACGTCAGAAACTTTAATTAAAACGTGTTCATTGTGCAGCTTCACTGTTGCGGTGTTGATGGACCAGCTGATTACAGTATAGATCCCAATAAGGTAACACCTGTTCCTCAGTCGTGTACAAACCCTGAAACTGCATCTCCATACGAAAAGGTAAGTAACTCTTATAATCAATATTTATTTAAATATCATAGAACTATATTTTAATTATTATTTTCTCTTATTTGTAAAAGAATAATCTAAAATAATATAAAAACTTCGCTGAAAATCGTGACTTCCTTGTAGAAGTAGACTAAATGAAATACCTAACTACCAGTTTTTTTCTGTACTACATTGTTGCATATAGTCTTAAAGGCGTGAAACATTAAAGAAGATTATGATTGTAAAACCATGGTGGCAAAAGTGACTGCTAAGCTGAATGAATATCTACAGAATCCACAGTATCAACCCATCTATACCAATCCATTTGAAAACATTTGCATAAACAAAAATATTTGGGGCAGAGTTGCGATTGAAAAACTCCTTATGACAAATGTAAATGGTAAAGTATTGCAGGAATCAAATCTATCTATAGATCTATTATTGATCTTGACTTCAAATCAATAGAAACATGTTTTTCGGTGAATTCAGTTTTCCCCTATTTCCTAAATGACAGATTTATGAGTACCTAACTCCAGCTGAAGTCTAAACCAAACTATCTACATCCTGGTGTGAAGCATGTGGTAATTTCGTAATCTTTTGGAGCTTACTGGAATTATTGTCAAGTCAAAAATCCTCCATTATACATAATTATCTCTTTATTTTTGGAAAACAAATGGAAAATGTTAAGTTAAACTGTCTACGTTGAATTTTAAATTAATTCCAAACTCACTCGTACTGACCACATCAAATCTAAAATCGCTGCTACCAGGACTTGTTATCATAAAATTAAGGCACTCATTGGACCGTATTCTAAATTATCTCATACTTTGGGCTAAATCTCCTTGTCTGCTTACATGGGCAAGTCACTAACTCTGCTCATGCTATTCTTTTAGCCGATTAGCTGCATTTTACTAGGCAAACATTGTTTCCGTATCTAGATTAGACATATCAAGATGATAATTCCTTGATTCGCCCAAATTCAACTGTTCGCTTCTGGTTTTTTAAAATTTTAAAGATTTAGTTTTCCTCCTTCCGAGGCCTGCTTAATCACAGGACTTAAACATGTTCCAGTGGATTATTTTGGAAGAAAGAGTGAGATCCCGTTATCTTTATCTTTCGTCTCTCCTGGAATTAAGGCACTTTCTGCATGAGGAATAGTACCACATCCTACCTACTGCCCTATAGAGCTTACAAATGCCCATTTCAAGAAGGATGCAAACATATTACCAAAAGTGCTCAGACAAAATATTATGTGCAAAATATTTGTTTTGTGTGGGTTTTCCGTTATTTTACACAATCCCTGTCTGTGTGCATGATTTAAAAATATGAAAAATATAGTTAAATGATAGAAGCATTTTTGGAAAGGTTAGAACTAGTTAAGTTTGATATAATTTTCGTAAAAAATTAATTTATAAATCCTTGATCAAATTTTATAAAAGAGCTGTAATATTAAAATTTGTTTTTTACTTGTATCATCAACTTTATATATTGTCTACAAATACTTTAACAGATATTTATTAAAAGACATTTTTGACATGTAAGAGAGAATTAATTTTACCTTCACAAAAGAGAGATACTTAGATATAAATTTTATGGTATGAATACATTTTCATCCATTTTAATAAGCTTTTTATCCAACATTTTAAAATATTTGTGGGAAAGCTAAAGGTTAAAGTTTTCAGATTGCATTGGTTTATGTTGTTAATGGTTTGATAGCACATTATACTACATGCACCTATTAAAAATTATCAGTTTACTTATTCTACAACATTAAAAAAAATTTGCAACAATTATTATAAAGTATATTTACGTCTATTAATAAAACTAATTTCTAGATTTAACTAATCATGATTTATATATACTCGATGGAACTATTTTCTTGAATTTTTCTGCTTTTAAATCAACCAAAACTATAGTAAACTTATTAATTTATCCCCAAATGAATTTATATGACTAAAACGAAATTTCACTCAGTAGCAGGCAGCCCTGTGGTGCCAAGTCCTACAGAGCCCATATTTTTATATATTTATTCTTTTCGTGAACTACGGTCCTGTGGTGCCAAGTCCAACAGAGCCCATATTTTTATATATTTATACTTTTCGTGAACTACGGTCCTGTGGTGCAACGCATATGTCCCTGTTAGGTGGTCAACTTACGCGAAACCCCTAGAGTTTAGTTTCCAAATACATTTGGTACTCAGTTTTATCGACCCACTGAAAGGATGAAAGGCTGAGTCGACCTTAGGCCTCTTGAGGACATAACCTCGGACCTGCACCATGGGAGCGCGAAGCTCTATATTGTTGTCAATAAGGTTTATTTTTGTCTTTTAATCATATATATATATATATATATATATATATATATATATATATATATATATATATATATATATATATATATATATATATATATATATATATATATATATATATAACATTAGTGAGTCGACAATATCAATTGAAGTTTTTCTTTGTAAACCTTTTAATATTATGAATACGAACGAAAATTAAACACTTACATTTACTGCAGTATTATATTGCTATTTTTAGATGCGCGCGATCTCTTATTCATAATTAAATTTAAAATAATTTTCCCATTAAATTTTATAGATTTCCTATTATTTGGGACAAAATACTGAATTCTTATTGAGTTTTTCTATGAACTCTGAGTGTTTCATTTATAACATTATACATCAAAGATGATTTATGGATTTCGATGAAACTTTAATTTAAATTTACTTTAGGGTGTAAGATGTAAATAAAAATATTATATGAATTAAGTTTAACCAACAACTAGAAAAATTAACCTAAATATTGCTGTTTTCACATCTTCTAGCAAAATAATTTGTATTAATCTCAATATAATCAATCATTAATAGGAAATTTCAGAGACAAGCATAATAAACAATTTCTACATCAGATCACTTACCTCAATTTACCACATTTATTTGCAAAAAATCATTTTATAACAGTTCATATAACAAGCCGTATATAAATAATTCTAAAATTCTGTTAAAAAAATACAGCTTTCATACTTTTACTGTCACAGCACTCAACGAAAATATATTAATTATGACTTATTTTCTTCCACCCCTTAGAATGAACCATTTATTAAGTTATTCCAACAATTCTTAGTTTTATCTTGGATTCGTATAGGCATCTATAACAATGATACGCGATGTTGTATGTGTTACTAACAAGCTCTTATGTCTTTATATCAATTTAGTGAAATGTCCGCATTATTTATATATATATATATATATATACGTATATATATATATATATATATATATATATAATATATATATATAATATATATATATATATATATAAGAGCTTATATTTAATTATTCTGCACCCATAAAAGGGAGAACATTCATACTCGAAGTCAAAAAAGAGACATTTAAATTACTCTTACATTATGTCCATCAAAGCAAAAGTTGTCAGTAGTTCAGCAAAAGTTCACCAGAGTAGCGTTCATCAGAGCAAATGGTTCAGGGATCAAGCTTAGGTACCATTGAACAATAGGAGATTATTATTACTCTTCTTCCTGCAAATTTGACGCGGTTCGTGCTTGGATGTTTTTTATGTTTCCTACCTCGTAACATGAGAATATGGTTCATTATTTAAAAAAAGCTTCCAGACAAGTAATTGACGTGGTGGATATTAAAATATTTTAGAACAGGACATTAAAATATTTCCCTTAACTAAGATTTGGGGTAAAAATTTACCGTACGGTCACCCTTGGCAAAATTTGATTCCCCCCCCCCTCCCAGTTATGATTCCAACATAATTTTTAAAAAATTTGCAACAAGATATGAAGGCTTTCGTATAGTATTTAGAAATAGGTTTCAGCATCGTCTTACTAAATAATGATACTTGTTTTCAAATTTATAATTAATTTATTATAAGTATAGAAATCTTATTTATGAATAATTATGTATCCCTTAATCATGGAAATTGTAAGCTATGATTATTTTTAACAATTTCTACAAAGAAAACCCGTTAATTTGAATAAAAAAAAGTATACTTAATAAAGTATTATTTTGGTTTATTTTATTACTTCACATGTGTGCTTCTACTAAAAGAAACCAACATTAATCTATATATCATTATTTCTATTAAGCATACATCACTTTATTAAGAAAATCTTATTAGTCAACTTCTAACTTTAGAGTCCGAAGAGGGATTACTATTTATTTTTTTGATTTCATTTGTCAAAAGTATAGTCCATGCAAAAAAAACAGAATAACAATGAAAAGGATTTAGAGAAATTCTAAATACCTATGAAGCTTTTTTCTAAGAATTTATTTTGTTATAAGCTAACTATTGAAAACGATATTAACTTAAAATATTTTTTCTAATTGTAAAATAATATCTTTCTTTTGTAATAAATAAATTTTTCTAAATTATTTCCTATCATAAAACAATTGAACATTTGTTTAAAGAGTTTTTTTATCCTAAATAGTATGTTTACTGTAAATATTTTAAAATTTTTATCAAAATACATATGAGGGTAATAACACTTTTAGAAGTAAAAAAAAATGAATTATTTTCCATTGTCAATAAGCCGCTGTAATAAGAGAAGAGATTGGATGCCAGTCGTAAAATACTGCAAAAGATTTCGCTATAAATGAAATAACTGAAAATTAAGAGAATATTATAAATTTTGCATAGTTTAATTAAAAAATAATTTATTTCGTAACTGTTTACGTTATTAAATTTTTCATAATTTTTTATTACAAGACTTCTTTTAAAATTTGTTTCCATTTTATTACTTAAAACTTTGTTTTAATGGATTTCCATATATTTTGGGAAAATTTAGCAAAATCTTATAAAAGAAAATTAAATGAGACCAGTATGATTTCTTATAATCGTGTTATGTAAACATTTTTGTAACAAATATTTAAAATTTTATTTTTACATCCTATTTCAGGGCTGTTATGATGCTGTTGTTGAATACTTAAAAAGTAAGGCTGCGGTTGTAGGAGGTGTGGCTGTCGCCGTTTTCCTGTTGCAAGTAAGAACCATGTTTGTTTCATAATGGAGTAATTATATATTAGAGTAGTACTTTAACAATAATAATCAGCACTCTCTATTAGATATTTATCTATGTATTCAAATGTTTCTATAAGCTTAGAAAAAAGTTATTTAAAAAATATTGCATAGTTTTCAGCAGAAACAACGAATATTATATTTAAAATTCTATCATTTAACAAAAACAAATTTGTTCATTATGTTCTCATGTTAAATTACATAGCATTCTTTCATAACTTGTACAATAGCTACGAGATGAAATGCTTATAAGTGCTTATACTAGTACCTTTAACATTACTTTGAAAGGGAAAGTATCTAGATTTTTTCAACAGATTATGGGACAATATATAATCTTATCGAGTATAAATTATATAAATTTAAAGCAATTTCGTTACACTTTCTTGAAGAATTGAATTGATTTCTTGAAGAATTAATTTCTTGAAGAATTAATTGATCTCATTCTAGAGACTATTTTTATTTATTTTGACATTTTTATCATTCTTGATGCAATTCATTATCCCCATCTTGGGGATTATAGCCCTTGTAAATCGTTCCCTACCGTTTCAGTTTGTCGGCTACATTTTCTTTTTTAATACATAACTTCAGCATTTTAAAATCCTATTCCACAAAAATTTTCTACCTGTCTTTTGATATTTGTCTAAGCTTTTACCTTCTTAGGATTCCATTTATTTATTTATTTGATTTTTTCTCATTCTTATTCATCCTCCATAAGTGAAAAAAATAAGATTCCTTTTTTTCCCCCATTATCCTTGCAACAATACCCAATTCTTTAGATTTATCATATGCCTCTCTGTTTCTTCTAATCTCTCAATGGTCTTTTTCCCAAACTACTCAGAAAATTTTTTTAATAATTTTGTTCCACATCTTAAAAAGCTCAGTCTTAATTTAATTTAGAAGTTTAAATTTGAAAATATTGCTTAAATGTTTTAAAAAGGGATATAATAATTATAACATATAGAAAGGAATTTTTTTATCTTCGAAATTTCCAACAACATAATAAGTTCAAGGATTAGTATTTTAAAAAAGAATACCCTTTCATAAAAACGTCTTAAAATATGAAAATCTTCATCTTGAGAAGAATTTTTAATTGTCATCTTTCTGTATATATTAATCTTTTGCATTTTAATAAATAGTTCTTGATCTATAAATCATACTTTGGTTTGCTTAACTAAAATAAATGCTTAGTGGTAGGTTGTTTTAGTACATTTTTCATGAAAACTGCAATTTCAAGTTAAAAAAATGCTTTTTAAAATTTAAACAAAAAAATTAAGTGTATGAAATAGCTAGCTGAATTTAAAAAAATAATAATACTCAAACTTTAAACTTTAAAATAAATTTTCATTTTATTATTTAAAATAGACAAAAATTTGAATAAAAAACATTAAATTCTATGAAGTAAGGAATCGGAGGAATTTTTTAAATTATTTTTTAAAAGAGAGATTCATGCTATGCATAATAGAACGAAAAACAGTTTATATATCATAAAAATTCAATCTACCATTTACCATGTATCTATCTATTCCCATACAATACACTTGTCAAACACATATCATTGATTATTTTAAAAAATTACTAAATAAGTTTCAGGCAGTTAATAGTATTCTCAACATTACTTTATATAAATATAAGAAATATTTTGTACACTTTTATAATATATTTATAGAACACAATCGCTGATTGATTATATCTAATTTAAAACAGTGAAAAATATGGAAACTGTGTGTGTGTGAAATCATAAATAACAAAACTTAAGAATAAACAAGCAAACAATTTAATGACACAGCATAACATATTATTTACAAAAAATGTCAATTGTGTATGCCTTTTGAAATTATCAAATATTTATCACATTTCCTACATATTTTAATGAACATGTCCATGTTTATTTTGTGCATGTGATTTTAAAGCATATTTCGTATTTATAGCAACATTTCCTGATAAATTTCAAAAATAACAATCAAACTTTTCTTGATTGTTTTTTTTCTTTAAATACATTATTAACAGATATAATATATTAAATATAAAAGATATATTAAATATAAAAGAGAACAAACTGTTTTTACTTGGTATTTTAGTCATTTCTCTTATGTTTGTAAGGATATAAAATTTTATAATTAGTGATATTTGTGATTTACTCATAATTCATTGAGAAAACACATACACATATTTTTTATGTATTTCAAAAATTTCTTCCAAAAATTTTATCATATTTTACTACATTTCTGTCTCAAAACTTGACAAAAATTCTCGGACCTTAAGCTCTAAATTCCGTTGCACGACAGCCAGTATAGGCCAAGGCCGAGGGCCCTCGGGTGCGAAGCATATGTCCCGGTAGGTGGTCAGCCTAACGTGAAACCACCAGTATTTAATTCCCAAGCATGCTTGGTACTCAGTTTATCGACCCACTGAAAGGGTAAAAGTCTGAGTTAACCTTCCCAGCCCGAGGATCGAACCTCGGAGCTTGCCATCTGAGCGTGAAACGCTGCCACTAAGACATCGGGCTTCTCTCTTGTCTAAGAGACTTGGAATAATTTTTTTTCTCTCAAAAATACGAATATTTCCTTATATTTAATATTTTATTTGTAAAAATTATGCATTTAATTTAATTTCATTTATCTGCATTAATTATTGTTCACAAGATACATATTTCTACATTTATGTCCAATATAAGTAAAATTATAAATTAATTTAATACTTTTGATATGAAGGAAATTATCTTTTAATAAGAAGTCTTAATTTAATCCTTTGTATTAATTTAAATAACTAATACATTTAACTCAAATTATTAGATGCATTAATTTAATAAATTTTCCCTTTATTATTGTATTTGTATTTGCATATTGGATTTCATTACATTCATATACAAATAACCTATCTATTTATTAAAATTTAGCTTGGAGCATTGGTTTTCACAGTATGCATGATTTGTGGACTTAAACAAGCTGCTGGCGCAATCATTTGAGGAGGAAAAATTTCTATTTGTGATTTATCTATATAATTTTATGAAGAATCAATTGTATAACAATATATATATTTTATCGTCTAATAAACAAAGTTTTTATAAAGTTTCGGTTTGAAATTTTTTTCAGGATAATAAATTAAAATTTCTTGTATACATAAATGTAAGTTTTCCGGAAGATTTTAAAATATTTTTCATGTGTATTTATTTTTTATAATTGTGAAACATAAATTCCTATAAATTTTATGTAAAGAAAAATTGTCTAATTTCCTGATTATAACAAAATTTATCATAAACTATAAAAACCTTCGTTATTTTAATATTTTGTGTTTTCAGAATAGAATAGATCTATCTACATTTAGCAATTACCTAAGTCAATTATATTTTAAATACTGTATTATCAGTTAATTATAATTTATTTTTCATATTTATATATTTTTCATTATATTTGAACTGACAGATGTTATCATCGAAAAATTAACAAAATAGAATAACTACTATATTGTGTGATAAAAAAGATGACAGTAAATTAATTTTTAAAATTTTACTATAAATTTATAAGATGATTTAATATATATCCATGATGCTTATATATATATATATATATGTGTGTGTGTGTGTGTGTGTGTGTGTGTGTGTGTGTGTGTGTGTGTGTGTGTGTGTGTGTGTGTGTGTGTGTGTGTGTGTGTGTGTGTGTGTGTGTGTGTGTGTGTGTGTGTGTGTGTGTGTGTGAAATTTTATAATAATACAAAAAATGCAAGAACTTCGACGTATAACGTTTGCGAAATCGGAATATTGTCATAATCAGATTGCACAAGTCATAAAAATCTGAAAATCAAATTCTTAAATATTTGAATATATTTTCATGATACTCGATATATTTACATGAAAAATAATTTTTTTTATTTCCTGAAACTTATATGATTAATCTTGAAAAATTGAGGTAATAAAGGGACACAAATAAAAACTAAATAATATTTGTAACAATCATTCTCTTACTAAAATTATTTCATTGAGAGAACTTTTCTACTGTATTTTTCTGTCATAAATTGTATTTTGTTACACTTGAAATCATAGAATTTTCTCCTTAAAATATCATAAAATTCTTTGGTGAAAATTCAAACGCCAACTCTCAATAATTGCACTCACCGACTGTTTTATAACAAACAATGTGTAAAGCCAATTCCTTTTGTGAGATGTATAAACTAAATATTAAAAGCGTTGGTTAAAAAAATCTGGTACATTTTGTTAAATTCAATTAATATGAGTACCAAATTTGGTTTATTTAACTATGTTATCATATCCATAGTGTAGAAAAAAATATTTATTTGTAGAGTATTTCATAGGTTTCTTACTGGTTGGAGTTTTATTGATTCATAATTAATATTTTTTGGAACATATTGGTGTTTAGCCGTGAATGCATGAATGAATTTCATAAGTGGGATTTACCCTGAATGAATCAACTCTGCAGACTACAGGCGAGAAGTATTGAAATTGAAGAATGAGTGTCCATATCTGTGGTTATTAAACCACTCTCATCATTTATGAAAGTTTCCAAAGAATTCGTATTATTTCATTCAATTATCGCATTATTATTAGACCCACTTTCTTACGCATACCCTATAGAATGATAAAATTGTCCCTATGGAATAATCTAAAACAGTTCTTAAAATCAAAAGTTCATAAAATAGAAAAATATGAAATTATGATGTAGAAGTTTATTTTTTTTAGAAAACTACTACCACATTTTTTTTTTAAATAAATTATATTTAAAATCAACATTTATCGAAGAAAATCAGACAAATTAATCTTTCACTTTTTCCTATTTCAAAACTACTCTTTTAAAAACAATTTATTTTCATTTTTTCAATGAAGGAAATTTTTCTCGTCTTTACCATTGTTTCCTTCCTTCCTTCCAAAAAAAAAAAAAAAAAAAAAAAAAAACTTTAGTCATATGACATTTATTTACTTGTTTTGCAGACGATCATTGTTTTATTACATTTTCTTTTTGTTCGATGTTTAAAAATTTTGACTACCATTTATTGTACTGCCAATAAATTTGCCACATCCGATATCTCTGCCGTACAAATTAAATCTGCATCCCCATTCAGAAAGTCCTGGAAAGAAATTTCATTTTTTTTTTATTAGGAAGAAAGTTTTTTGTTGAAGTTCACATATGAATTTCTGATCTACCCTCAAGTCGGACGAAAAATATTTTTTGCATATCGGTATTCCTAGTAATATAATCTGCCACAACCAAAATGCAATTCAGGCATTATTTTTTCTTTGATTCCATTCCCAATGTAGATTGACTAGTGCATTGATCTGATAATGTTACTTAATTAAAGGCATTCCTACTCTATGCCTATGATCACTCTTCGCAAAAGTATTCCAGGATAATTGAACTAAGATATTTTTTGTGTTTTAATCCGTGGACTATAAAATGAAAGCTACATAAAGAAGAAAAATTTCTCCTCCTATTACTTAAAAAATACATGACATCAAATGTGAATTTTTCAGTTATTCCCAAATAATGAACATTCCCCTTCCTCAGTTTTTGGCGACTGTTTCAATCTTTTTAATTGTTTCTCAAATATAGGCAAATAGGTTATCATTCAATGGATCCCTGCCCATTGTGGTGTTCAGGGAAATGAGACCGCCTACTTCTGGTCAAGAAAGAAACTGCTGTCCTTAAAACATCACAACCTAGTCTCCCATACGATGCAATCAGGTCAATTATCAAGAAAGATTTCAGAGCGAACATTTTCCAGGAATTCACTTACATAAATAGTAATAAGTCATGGATTAATCAAATTGACGCAGTACCCGAATGGCCAAGAAAGGAATCTGTTTCTATGTTTCGCTTCATTTCTGGTCACTATATTGTCTTCATAAGCACCAGTACCACATCAATGCCCTATTAGACTCCCTATGTCCCTTGCGCAACTTTAAGGCGGATGCGAATTTTCTGTACCTCCGAAAGTCCACTGCTCTTCCATGTATTTCGATCTGAAAACGTAGGCAGTGAATCACAACCTTAGTTTATAGAGTTTACATAGAGATTTACTAAAATAAGGCAATACCAAGATAAATACAGTTTTTTCTTTTGTTATTGCCTTATTTTTGATGCTTCAGTTGTCTTGTAACCCTGCTATTGGAAATTTAAAAAAAAAAAAATACTTTTTAAATAAATCTTCCGATACACGGCAAGTACATTAGTACAATGGAAAGGAAAACTGAAATTAACACAAAGAAAAAGATGCTTCAGAGTTATGAAAATTCTTAAATACCGATATTTCAAGTTATTTGATTTACGTCATAAAAAATTACCTGTTTTCAGTATTCATTTTAAATAATTGCTTCATCATAAGTTTTGTGATGATACTGTTTGAAATACATATGTGAACTTTTTGATAATCATGTTTAAGAACATAAAGGTATTTTCGCACTTAGAAAATTTATTCTTGATTAAACTGAGTAGCAATTAATTCTTTTTTCAAAAAATAGGGGAAAATATAATGACAATTTTATTTTTAGAATTATTTTACAGAATAACACTTACATAAATAGTACATTTTTTGCTTTTACATGAAAAAATTTATTTAACTTCTTTTTTATTTTGAAAATTTTTGAACACTCTACTTTTCATTGAAAATTCTAAAGGTGTACTGCTACCAAAAAATACAACCATTTCCCATGTCTAGTGTGTTACTTTCTTGGTGCAAAAGTTTCAATTGCCAACTTTGTATAATAGCATAATGTTGTGTTTGATGTACTTTTTTCTTATTAATTTCTTAAAATATAGCAATTATAGGGAAATATTCACGAGACAATAAATTTTTCTTTGAAGCAGCTAAATAAGCAATCTGACTGCTTAAAGCTGTTATAAGCCTTTTTAATATTCAACGCATTAATTTCTTTACTATTCATAAATGGAAGAGAATAAGGACATCAGGCTCTGAAGAGAGCTGTGCAACAACCTCTAGCTCTCGATAAGCCTAGGGATTTTCTTTTATTATCATAGTCTAACACTTATTAGCTTTTATAATTATCTACTGCGTACTTGTTTTGAAAGAGGACGTTTCATATATAGTGAGCCATATTCACGTTTCACAAGGAGAAAGCAAGCAAAACTTTTAACCACAACACTGACAGACTTGCATGTTAAGAATAGAAACAACCCTATTCCATGATTCAACAATGGCTGTGATCAAAACCGGTACTTTCTTTAAGAAAAGCGCTAGGCGCAAGAAATTTTCCCTCAGAAATTGTTTCATTTTTAATTTTTTATACGTAAATTTTTTTTGTTACTTACAAAAGAAATTGTCTAAGCAACTTTGACATGCCATCTTGCAGAAGGCTAAAATTTCAGCTTTCAAAACAAGGTTGATTTCAATTACACAGCAATCGATTTTTTTAAATGTTATACAAAAATGTTAAAAAAAAATCGATTTTTTTAAATGTTAAAAAAATGCTTTTTTATGATATAAAGAAACATATTTTTCACTAAAATTGATTTTTATGAGGATTAAGAATTTTTATTTTTTTTATCTAATTTTAAAGAATTGCAGCTATAATTTTGTAATATTGAATATTGGTTGAATAAACAACCATGGAGAGTAACATAATAAAGATTTTTCTTCTAAACTTTTCTCGTAATATTGTCGCGGCATTACCTCTTCAGGAACAACAGTAAGATTAATATTTTGCTTAAAAGTATAAATGAACGCCTTTAAATAGTTTGGAAAAATACTAGCTGCTTTGCTTCAATACTGAAGAATTCTATAACTGAAATACTTTTAGATAACTATGTTTGTAACATAACTAAAATATTGTATGAAATTATTAATTTAATTTCGAGTATTAAAGAAGATAACTAGTATCAATAAGATTATAAGTTTCTTAGAAATTCGTAAGAGCCATAATGCTTATCATTTTAATTTTAGTGCTTTATTGACAACATGCCAAATATACCTAAAGCAACACTGGAAAGCCATCTATTGAAATAATAGGTTCTTAGTGGGCTTCGCAATTTATTTTAATCTTGCAGATTGCTATTGTGTATTCAATAGTATATTAGATTATCATCAGATATTTATTCACGTTCTGAATTTCTCTCACTCTCTCACTGAAGATTTCATATAAAAAGTTTACATTTTTTCACATTTATTTAATTTTTTTGAACTTCCCACAGGCAAACTATACAATAATTTAACCAATTGTCTCAAATTGCATTAGTTTCAAAATTACCTTTAACATGCATTTGTGATCTAATGATTATATGGATTAAAGTGTACATTTTACTACTTGAAAAAAGATTTTTGAAATGATTTATACACTTATGTATAAATCATTTTTATACTCAATGGTTTAAGATGTCACATACATGAATGAATTATTTGATTTTTCTCGACCGTGTCATCAAAATAAAAAGAAAACAAAAGAAATCTTATTTTTTTCAATTTTTTTTTCTAGCAATTAGAATATACCTAACGTTCAATATATATTTCACAACGTTACCTTGTAAGAATTTATTAATGATATAAAATCATTTTTGTTTTACTTACTGCGATTTTTCTGTTTTTTGAATTTTTTGTTCATGAGCTCTTTTAATTAAAATCATCAATTTTAGAAATAATTTATGTTAAAATACTTTCAAATAATGATTGTGTGATATTCATATTGCTATAAACAGAATAAGCATTGAATAAAAAATATTTTATTTCTTAAGTTAAATGACTTGAAGCAATATTTCTTATTCTTATTTAATTTCTTAGGTAATGAATGTCTACTCCCATATTATTATGATACATAAATATTTTATTGCTCAGATTTTTAAATATTAAATTTAAAATAGCAAGGAAACTATTATAAAAAATGATAAAATTTTTAGCTAATGTTTTGCTGATTTTTCTATCCTTGTTTTTATTAAATATTGCATAATATGTTCACCTTTAATTACACATATCTATTATTTATATATATATATTTATATACTCATACACAACGAACAACATTCTTCCCCACACATATAAATTTGGTAATTATTTCAACAAACGATTTTTCACTTAATTGCACAAAATATAAGAAAAAAACATCTCTCATCGAATTAAAAAAAAAACAGATAATTCCTTTTTTATTGTTTACTTTTCTGAGGAAGTAAGAAAATTTTTCTATTGTATTGATCAATGCAATAGATTAGAATACTGATATTAGAAAGTGAAAATTACGTGCCAGAATAACTTTCGTGGTCTAGATTGTTTGCCAGTGAACAAGCACGTCCAGGACGTCGCCAGATGCAGCATTTGTGGACCACACAAATTGCTTCCCCAAAGAATTTCGCAGCTGTGACTTCAGTCAAAACCGGTTTTAAGCGAATGAAATGGCTTTAATAATACATCTTTCTTCTTCAAACTTCAGAAATCGGCCATCGAAGGGATGTCTCCCTATTGTTTTCGCCGAGGTTGTTCAAGGAATACGTTCTAAAATTCTGTGTTAAATTTAGGGAAGGGCAGTGAAAAGAACTCGATCCCTGAGGTGGACATTTTAAAATGAAAAAGTATCACAGTAAATAAATTTTGGTAGAGATAAAAATTCTTTATTCTAGCAATTTTTTTTTCTGTTTATTTACCATAATTCGTAACAAATAATAACAAAGGTTTATTCTGTAAAGAAGCTTGGAAGCTATTATAAGCAGCAATAATACAATTTTATTTTTGACTACCTGTTCAAATTTCTCTAAAAAAGAAATGTATGGAAACCAAACGATTAAAGTCATCGCCATACACGCACACATTTACCTTGAAATTTTGAACTGCCAATATATAATTTTTGGAGATCAGATTTCTTAATATTTCTGGTGAAAATTTGTATTTATTACCTATTTAAAAATTTAATATATAATATTAAATATATTTAATATATATATATATATATATATATGTATGTATGTATGTATGTATGTATATATATATATAAAATTCAAGTATTATATGTGAAGAGCATTTATTTTTAGGTTTAAATTTATTAAAATTTAGTTCAGATTTTTAATATCGCAAGGTAATTAAAAAAAATTATCAAAAAACTTTTTTCTCCACAAAATTGCGTGCACAAAATTCATTAAATACAATAGCACATATGCAGAGTTTTTTATTCATTCTCTTCAAGCTTTATTTAGTTTTATAAACTTTTTGATATTTTGTGTTTAATTTAATTACTGAATTTTTATACAATAAATGATTTTTCCATGAAAAATGAAATGGATAAAGCAAATTATGAACGACAACCAAAAGTATTTGCCATACTTCTAAAATTCTATTTATTTATCTTTTTTAAAGCCGCATTGATAAAGTTATCTATGATATTTTCATAAATTTTTAAGATAAAAGGAAATGAAAAAATTCCTTCAAATAATTACAAATTTCATAAATTCAGGCAATTTATCATCCAAATGTGGCAGATAATTATTATTTTAGCACTATACTTTAAAAGCTTAAATTTATCTTCCTTTATTAATATTGCCAAGTTCTTTGATTAATATCATTAAAAACTTAATAGTAGACAATAAGAATCTTTTTTGTGCTTTAAATAAAGATATAAGAGACCTTATAATCATTAAGTACTCTTAATATATATTTAATTATACTGTACGTAATCAATTAACAGAACTTAAGATTTTTGATTTAAAAAAAAAAAAATAAAATTTTAGATAATATAAATTAAAAAAAAAAAATTGAAAAGATATAGGAAATATCAAATGAATTATGCAGAAAAATTATTGTGCTATCAAGTAGACCTTTTAAAGCACAAAATTTTCTTCGATATAAATATAATTCAAAAAATTAAACTTTCAAAAATTTAATAAAAAAAAATAACATTTATATTTAAATTGCTGTTTTGAATAAATAAAAAAAATTTGAAGTAATTTACATTTTGTGTTGTTGTTTCAAATTATAAATCTTAATCAATTTATCAAACAATGCAATTTATCCTGAATTAAATTAAATTATAAAATTAATTCTCTCACCTTTAAGAAATTTAAAAAAATGTTTTAAACTCAAACATCTTTAATAAATAATTCAAAGTACATAAATAGGAATAAATTATTAAACCTAAGAAATTGCTTCTACTTTCAATATTTCTATAACTCATACAAAAACACTTCAGTAATCATATTTATATATACAACTACGATTATCTTTTTAATTTACTTTATTCATATGAAAGTCACATTAATTCGGAACACATAGAGGGAATCTTTGCTTTAAATTAAAATTGACTGTATTTATCTTTTTGTTACCAGAAGAACCACTTCCATTAGATGTGCACCTCGTTTTCTCTGTTCCCATCAATTTTCCTCCACATTTGTTTTTTTCCCAAGACTTGTTGGGTGGGTGTCGAATGGGAAGGGGGAGAAAGTACTTTACCAGAGGGTGATTTTTCTCCCCATTTTACTAACCCAGGGAAAGAAGACTATTCAAAAGCCCCATTTCAAAGAATTTTTGCCTTCTAGTTTTCTAGCAAACTGTGCCTTTTCACTACTCCGCCTCCCCCCTCCCCTGTCTGACCTTGTGGTCATTCTCTCACTTTGACCTTCAATCGAAAGATCTTGTTAGAATAAATATTTTCTCACAAGTTCTTTTCAAAGATTATTATATTTACAGAGCATATATTATTTGTGAAAAACTCGTGTTCCCCCCACCCCTTTTTCTCACAATGTTTGCTCATAAAATTAAAAGTTTATTAAATAAATTATACTCAGAAAAATAACAATTTATTAAAATAAAACTCAACCCATTTAAATTAATAATAAATTACAATTAAATAATTTATTTAATGTGGATAGTGAAGATAAATGTTTGGTTTTATTAAAATAGTAAAATAATCATTGAATTATTTACTAGCATTATTATAATTATTAATATAATTCTCTTACTCAATAACCCTTAATCAACACATTATTTAATTTTTAATTTAAAGAAACCTTAAATATCAACAAATAATTTATTCCAGTATAAATTTTAGAATATTTAAATTTCATAAAATAACATTATAATGACTAACATTTTAACATATTAATTATGATATTAAAGTACAAATTTTGTTATAATAATATAATAAATACAGATTCTAATGATTTACGTAACAATAAAATTAAAAAATACCAAAAAAATTAGATTATGTTTTTTGGAGAATTTTTTAAGTGAAATTTTTAACACAAACTGAAGGACATGAGATTGTCACACTTTGTGATTATATCTTATTATAATAGCAATTATAATAAAAGGTATGTGTTAATAAAATATTTTTACAAATTATTGTTATTTTTTAAAAACATGTATCTATGTTATCATTTATAGTTAATATTAAATTCAGATTTTTGTTCATAATTAAATAGTACATAAACGAATTCACTGGACTAATGAAAATAAAACAAAAAGACGATGTTTTTCTCCAAAAGCCGAGAAGAGGGGTGGAAGGTGGATTTGTTTCCTGAGTTCACCCCGTACTTGTTGGGGGGTATAAGGGACTGTACCCCCTCACAGGTGGCTAATATTATCCCAAGCTACCACGAAGCGCCTGCAGAAACTCGTAGGAAGTGGATCTGTTCGTTACAGAAATATATTCTTGTTCTTTCTCTGAGTTGTGTCCTTTGCTCCAAACCAACTATGAAGGTTGTGTGGGTATGAAAATTTTTATTATTTTATATCGATTAATATAATATAACAATATCTATATGATTAATGCTATAATACAAAATGTATTTAATATAAACAATTATATGATCTTTTCTGTAAATAAAAATAAATTGAAAAGACTAATGTAAATTATCTGCTGTAAGGATATAATTTTGGGAACTCAAGAAATAGCAACTTAATAAATATGTAGCTATGAGCTTTCAATAGAATGTCATATCAACAGTGTAACTTACTAAATGAGAAATATACTTACGAAATTTTTGCTTAAGAGTATTTTATTTCACACTTTCCTTCTGAGAAGCATAATAGTTAAACCTTGTAAATAAAGCATTTTTACAGAATTTGCTCTTTCATCGTCAAATCATAGAATAATTTAGAATTTTTATTTATATGAAGCTTTGTATGAGCTATATATATATATATATATATATATATATATATATATATATATATATATATATATATATATATATATATATATATATATATATATATATATATATATATATATTGTACCATTTAGTCACTTTTTAGAGTTATGTTTTAAATATTTAGAAAAATGTAAAGCAATTTAATGAGGATTTACAATTTTTGTTTTACTCAAATATAAAATAGGTAAAGAAAAAATTAAAATTTAAAGGAAGTAAAATGAGAAATTGTAATTATCAGTCACGTTATTATAATTTGTTTCATGTTTCTGTAATCATTCAATAACTAAAATTATTTCAATAATAAATATTCCAAGACTTTTGCGATGAAATATAAGTATTGAATTTTTGAATTTATTGAAAAAAGAAATAACGTATGAAACATTACAAAAGCTTTCAAGTTATGTTTATGAAATGATAAAGCCAGTGAAATTGTATTTCTTTATAAAATGCTGATTTATTGCACTTCCTGGTACCCAGATGTTTTCAGTTTTTCTTATGAAATAAAAACAATCTTTTAATTAAGATTTTAACTCGATGGATTGAATCAGTTTTTTAATTAATTTTCTCTCAAAGTTTAATGATTTTATAGGAACACACATCTGGATTAAATATAAATAAATTAAAAAAAGGTAATACTCATTCGCCTTTGTTAAAAGAATAATCACATTTTTTCTAATTAAGTATTAAATATTGGTATTAGAAATTTTACAGTAGTGGCTTCTATATTTCATTAAAAAATTCTATATTTCAAAAATAAATTAGAAAATTTTCAAATTTTTTTAGTGATTATATCAAGACACGGCCATAATCTAAGAAAAATGTATAAAATCGTCTTCAATTTCAATTATTCTATAAAAATTTCAAGCGTTAAATATAATATACAAGCGTATAATATTCATGAAATTATTTAATTTGAAGAAATTAAAACATTTTTAGTATTTTTTCAAACATTCTTGAAAACAATTTTTATTTAATCTTGAAATACTGACACATTGTGATGTTCTTTGAGATTTATTAAACTGAGATTCCATACCAAATCATCTTCATAATTAAAAAATAAAATAGTATAGACTACTAAAGAAACTAGTTTTCCATTATAGGTTGAGAAATAACAATATTTTTGACGTATTTCTTCATATTTACCATGTACAGTATTTATCCGTCATTTTTTTTACTATTCCAGTTCGTAATCATCGTCCTCTGGGCTATGCTAATAAATTGTATAACAGAAGTATGCGTTTCTCCTTTCTTTTCTGATGATGAGGTAAGATACATTTCTTTTTATTTTTAATTTATTAACTATTTTTTTAAATTGATGTTTCAAAAGTAAATGTATATGATTATATAACTGATACTCTGAATTTTTATGTCCATATGAAAATATGCAATTATTTTTTTAATAAGAAATGCGAACTTTATGTATGAAATACAATTAATTTTTCTTATCAAATGTTGAGTATATTTTAACAACTGAATTAGTGTTTAAGTTGCGAATAATTAAAGTTTCGAAGCTTCGTTTTTCTTAAATAAAAATTTGAAATTAAGAAGGAATCATTCTCGTTCAGAACTTTTTGACATGGGTTAAGAGAAAAATGGTGTGTGTATATATATATATAAACTTTAAATACGTATATGCATTAAAATATATTTTGTTATATAGTCTTCATGTGCCTATATTATATTATATCGATATTTTGAAATAACGAGCAATTCATTAAATACAAAAATTTTTCAAAACTCACTTTTTAAAACATTTTGAGTTTAGATTTCCACATTCATGTACTTTTTTATATTTTGTGTGAGCTAGAAAACTAACAAAATTAACAGTATTTGCATCTCAATTTATTTGGATTGTGTAAAATTCTAACGAAATCTGAACTGGAATAAATTGTTAAGCTGATCAATTTTAATTGAATAAAATTAAGCAATTGTAGGAAATATATATAGTACACATACCGCGCGCGCGCGTATAATTCCTTTGGCGCTTTTTTGAATTTGGTGAAATTTTCAATGATTTTATTCATTTATTATTTTCTTGTCGGTAATTTGGAATTTTCATTACGTCAGAAAAATCGAGAGTACAGATTACTATGAATATTCATCAGAATTTCATTTTCGATCATTTCATTATGGGTCATCGTGAGAAAATTTAGAACATCTTGTTTTAACTATTCGTTTTCATTAGAATTCTTGTGAAACTTATTATTAAAGTGTATATTTTATAATACAAAGCCTAATATTTTATAATTTTATTTATGTTTTTATTAGTAATCGGAATTAATTTACTTATGTAGGAAGAAATGGCGCAAAAAGGACGCCAAACTCAGTGACATTTTTGAGTTTCCAAAAAATTTAAAAATAACCGAAAAGACAATTGGGTATCTTATGCCGTGGACAGTTACTTTTTCTTTGAATCGAATTAGAACACATACTTTTAAATAATACTCTACCATAAGGATTTAATGAATGTATTTAAGTTTAAAGTTCATATTTTCTATAAAAATCAATTTTTTGGCTTAAGTAAGTGCTTATTTAATCTGAAATATTTTTTCGAAATAAGGAAATTATTAATGGTATGTCCCCTGAATAAAATAAATGGGGTTTAAGGACTTAGGAATGGGATTACGTTCTAATCTGCACTAAGCTATAAACTTTAAAAGGATTATCTTAAATATTTTTAAAGTTTATTGCTTATTGCAGATTAGAACGTAGTTTTTTAATTGTGGATACATAAAGTGACAAATATACTCGTATTTTTTCAGACTTTAAAAGCTCTGAAAATGACAGCAAAATCCAGCCTGGTTAAAATGACTGAGGAAGATAGACTGATGCATTTCCTCGAATTAGCTGAAGATAAGGTTTATTCAACTTTCTCTTATTTAGATTGTCATAAATTTTTCATTTATAAACTAAATAATTCATATTACAATAGGAATTTTCATATTTTTTCAGGTAAATTTATTCAAATTTGATGCTTTTATATCATTATTTCATTGTGTTCACATTATTAGTAATTTAGAAATAATTTAGAAAAATAGTCTGCATTTGAGATCCGCTAGAAAATAAATATAAATTTTAATGAAACATACTACCTATATCCGGGAATATTTCACAATGCTGGAATATAAATTATTTTATTGCTGTTAATATTTTAATATGTATTATTATATTTAAAAAAAAATCTAACCTTGAAAAATTTTATGTCTAACTTTGCTTAAAATGTCTATCTTTGCTAAATTTTATGCTGAAGTTTAAATGATGTGTTTAACTTCACTATATGAACAAAATTCAATTTAATAACGAGTAAGTAAAAATAAGTTATGCATAGCAAAGTAAGTTATCAAAATGATTCTGCCTGTTTTGATAAATTCCGTTATTGGAATAAAAACACAGTAGAAAGAAAAAGCAATTTTTATTCATCATTCAATTTGCTAGGGATAGTTTTTTATTAGAAAAATCAGATTTGCTTGATTTTTTTATTGACATTTCATAGAGGAAAATGTCACCTCTTTCATATAGGCAAAAATATTTAATCTAAAGAAGCATTGTCTTGAATTAAAATTGTTTTGTCTTGAAATAATAATTACACACAAAGTATACATATTTCATTTTGAGAAATAAAAATTACTGTTTATATGAAGAACACATTATAAACCATGAACTCTCTTGTTTCATTTGTTACAAACCAGTGTAATCTAAATTGCAACTGTCCAAAATAATCAACTACTCATCCTTATTTTACACAGCTAAGTTGAAAATTTTGAAACACATATGCTCAAAAGAAAAGAGTGGTCATGTGTATTTTACATTTTGTATCTATATCATATTCAATTTATTTTTAATTTGTTCGAATTTTATAGCTTAATTGTTGTGGCATCAACGGAGTGGAAGACTATTATCGTATGAATATCACAAATACCACTTTACCATCAACATGTATTAGCAAGGATACTGGAAATGCATTTGAAAAAGTAAGTAGATTTTACGTCATTTTTTAAAGCAAAAACTCAAGTAAAATAAAACGAAATTTAAATTATAAAAATGCTGTTGTTGTTAAATGAAAATTAAATGATTCAAACAGAAGAAGTTTTCATTATTTAAAAATAACAATGAAATGTGTTGTTGTTCTCGTGTGACAGCTAGACTGGCAAATTGGGGTGCGCTGCTCCACTTTTCCAATTGAACCATATTTGGTGTGGAGTCCGGCTGCTTCAGCACACATACATGTCACAGGGACCCATTTTATAGGGTAGGCAACCATTCACACCTCATTCACACACAAGGAAAGTTCAAAGAGAGGATAGAGAGAGAAAGTACATCCTTGCCTGAACTGGGATTCGAACCCAGGACCTCCCTATCCGTAATCAAGCACGCTGATCACTAGACAAGCTGGCCGGCAATGAAATGTGTAATTCCCTTTTAAAAGTATGAAGCAATGTGATTAAGGTATTTTGTAAAATATATAAGGATTCAGATATTTAAATGGACAAGATATCTGTACAGAATGGAGGAAATTCGTGTACAAGGAAGATTTCTCAGCTTGACCATTCGGCACACGAAAAAGAGGAATATCTAAACTTAGGTGACTCGACTGTTTGGAAACAGATTTAAGAATCTTAAAAATAACTTACTGGATGCCCATAGCCAAAGATAGAAGGGCTTGAAATTCGATTCAGCAAAAGTCCATCTTGGGCTGTCTGGCCATTGAAGAAGAGAAATACGTTTAAGATATTATATACAATAAAAAAAATCTAATCGCTACAAAATAACTCATAAAATCATTTTAGATTTAAAATGTATTATTAAATACATTTTAAATGAAATTTATTTAACATATTTTCATTTTTAAAACTAACATTCGTTATTTCTTAAAATTTTCGTCCATATATTCTATACGAAAATCAAATCTTAACACAAAAATCAAAGTTAAGTAATTTCCCACCATGACACTATACTGCATACTTCAAATGATTCTTATGCTTCGAATTAAATCACGCCCTATTGCTTCGAGTCTTAGAGAAGGAAATTGTTATTCAAGAGAAAGGCACTTCATTTATATTTCACAGGGTATAGCAAAAAACTGATTTTGAATTTAATTAATCGAAAATTATGAAAGAAGAATAAAACAAGTAATAAGAAGTTTAATGGAAAAGCAGCTGCTGTCGATTCAAATAGTCACAAAATTTACCACCTAGCGAAATCAACTCGATAATACCAGTATGGATGTCGAAAAATAAGCTACGTTAGTTCTACATACTAAACTATTATTGTTATCCTATCAAAATTGATAAAAGATGTCGCTAATTTCTTAATAGTTTTTAAAGCGGTATCAGAGCTTTGATCAGAGCTTTTATCTGTCAGTTGGTTCTAAAATTAATATTGAAAATCTTTTAGTCAAAAAAAAGTTGCTGTTTTCAAGTTTATTTTACATTTCAGAATTTGAAATCACCTTTTAATTTACCTACTTATATAACAAATGTGGTTTATATTTTCTATATACTCGAAGTAATTGTTTGTATAAAGCAGTTAAAATTTTACGTCTGATGCAATTTCACGTCTATATTTGAGACTGACACAAAAGCTATGTAATTTGCACAATCATTTGAAATTAATATGAAATATATATTTTTATTTATACTTGTATAACATGCAAAATTCTAGGATTAATCTTAAAGTTTAGGAGAATTTTCTTTCCAAATTTGTTAATATGTGAGGCAATCGATCATTCTTATATTAAATTTATCATATACTGTGATCACTGCAAAAATAGATTTTTATGAAATAAATTTATTTTTGGTTCAATTTTATGATTGACAAAAGTCTTTAATATTATTAGTAGACAGGAAAAGTTATATTTTCGCAATTTTTAGTACAGTAAATTTAACATGTTAAGACATGTAGTGTCATGTTCTCGTTCTCAGAAATTACTAATTTTTAATAAGAATAAGTCAATAAATAAAAGCTTTCTAATGTTATTCTCTTATTTTATTGTTTTGCAAATTATTAGTTAAGAATATAGTTTTAAAAATTGAATCTATCTATTTGGAATTAAAATTTTTGTGCACTTTGGTATAAGCACTGTTATAAGAATATAATGTATAAGTGGATTTTTTATAATTGTGACGTCTTTTAAAATTTATTCTACTCTTTTTAATACAGGGCTGTTATGAAGCTATGATTGATCACTTTAAAGTGAGATCTTTGTGGTACAAACGAGTTTTTATTGTCCTTTTAGGTCTTCAAGTAAGTGAATTTTTTCATTTTATTCATATAATTAATTGCAATACTCCCCTTTTCAACAATGCATTTTCGTGTCTTCCAAATAATTTAGGAAACTATATAGGTACTCGTGGACAATGGAACAATTTTGAATAATTTCCTTATTAAAACATTTATCACTTTATGAATCGTTTCTATAATAAAATAATGAAGCCTGGCCCATGAAGAATAATATTTTGTTAGCACAAAATTAAAAAAAGCCATTTGATGCATTAGTTTTGTTATGAAAATAATAATTGGTACCAATATTGATGACCAACGCTGTTCTTTGGAATTATCATGATTGTTCGTTATTTCTTTACCAGAATAAAAAAATATTTTTATGACATAGCTATATCAAGTTGAGAAATATTCCAATACATATTTTAGGCTAAATGCATTTTAAAATAAGCGATCCCATTTCAATTTAAAACATTTATAATTTTATGAACAATGTTAACCTGGTTGAACAATGGGAAAAGCATACAAATCATTTAAAGTAGATACTTGGAAGCAAAATTCGTATAACTCCTAGAAAATAATTATTTTTCAAGTGTCTCAGGAACTCCATAAGCTTTGAGTTGTCTTCTGGAAGATAATGAATAACCAGTGAAATTTTCCATTTATACATTTCTTTAAAACGATTTTTAATTTTGTAAATTTTTAATTTTACTATTTGAAACCTAAAATAAAATGGTCTAAAATGAGCTTTTTTCTCACAAGATATAAACAAAATTTTGAGCAACAAAAAAGAGATGGAATTTTGTTTAACTGCTTAATCATTTTTAAGAAAAATGGTAAAGTAGTCCATAGAAGAATATTTGTTGGAATACTCATCGGCATGAAGTGTTTCAAGTTTATATCCTCAAACTGTGATGTTATGAATCACGTAATTTCAGCAAAAACCAACAGTTATAGCATTGTCATCTAAATCTACACCATGATATAGCTTTAAAATATTCTCATAAAACATAGAAATTTAAATTATTTGAATCACCAGTACGATTTCAAAATTTTATCAAAGACTATATTTATTCAGATAAAGGTAACTTTAATGTGAGCCTTCCCACGCAAAGGTATTCGGCAAAACCAGATAAAGGTAAAATATATCAATTTTTTATTTTCTGTGAATAAAACTATTTTATACTAGAAAATTAAACAAAATCGATATGAATAAACATGTCATTGGTATCGTAATAGGAGTAATATAATAATTAGAAGATATTTAACTCCCCTAGTGCAAGTCAAAGTATCTGATATAACACATAAAAAATCGCCTTAAATACACATAAAAAAGTCAGCCAATAATAATTAAAAATTTAATTCTCAGTTTAATGAAATTGATTAAAGTAAAATCAAAAAAGAAATGTTAAAATTAAGATATAAATAAGTCTAAAAAAATCGACAATAGTGATAACGGAGAAGAAGGTGTTTTGTCAGTAGTAAATGTTATGATTTAACACTGTAAAGAATTAAAAAAGCCAATGGCAATAAGTTTATTATTTTTTTTTCTGACGAACTATGATGTTGAGATAAAAAATGTCATTGATTTCTAGTTCTTTGACGGTAAAGTGATTTCGGAATACTATCAATGACTTCTGGTAGATTTAATCCTTAATATAGTTAATAATAAGTTATAATTTCAAAAAATGATTTAATGGGTACTAAATTTTTTAAATTTTACCTGTAAATAAATATATACCACAACCAAGCTTTTTGTAAGCATCATCTTAAATAGTATTTTCTCTAATAGAACTATTGAAAAAGTATTTAAATTACAATAAAATATGAGAGTTAAAATCTATTAATCTTCGCAATAAGTTATTGTGAAGGCTTATTTTTCCTATATCCATGAAACTGGCTTATAAGTATGTACATAATTAAAAAAATTTCTACAAAATGTACACATTGAAAATAAACTCTAATTAGCAATTGATAAGCGAATGAATGTCATCAAGTTTGAAAAATATATTATCACGACTTTATTTATTAAAACAAATGCTTTAAAATTTTAAAAGAAAATCTATTAATTAGAAGTATTTATTGTGTGTGTCTTTCGTGGCACAGGATTAATACTAATATAATATTTTTTAAAGAAGATTTAATTTAAAATAGTATATTCAAGAACATTTTTTTACGTTTCTATTATTCAGTCTAAAATTTTGTTGCTTTAATACCTCAAAAATTGTGTTTACAAAAATTATTTTCTAAAATATATTCAAATATGAAAATTAAATTTTCTTTTTTAACGTTATATAAACTAGAAATCTTTTGTAAAAATATCAATATAAATATTTTAAAATTCAAATTTGTTTTTTATATAATGATTAAACTATTTTGTGAAATTCTATAATTTTGTATGTAATTTAGGTTGCTTTCTGTTATCGTGTATTTTATCAATTTTAAGACAACTTAAGGAACATATTTTTTCCATTTTGCATTTGAAATGAAAAGAAAATTCTCAGAAGTTCGTTTAAATACTCTGGTCTTTAATACGTTTGAGTAGTAAATTTTCTCTTTGGAATTTTGTAGAGTGAATTTCCCTATAAATAATCAATAAATTGTGTAACAATACTGGTATTTGAGAACAATCTGTTAAAACCTTTCAGTGTATCAGTTTCAAATTTTATCATTAATTCGACTATTTTGATATTCCACTTTTACTGATATAATATAAAACTATTTACTTGTATTTCTTGAAATTTATTTATAAAATGTTAATTTGAAATCCTAGCTCACATGAAACAATAAAAGTTTCTTTTTTTCTTATACAGCTGATAATGTTATTAATAGTTGGAGTTTTCATGTTGGGTATAATGGAAAGTGTCGTGGCTGGTCTTAAAGCTAAGTGTATATTAACTAAAATGCAAACATCGACGACTGCAACAAAGATTTGACTGTAACAAATATTCCTGCACCTTTTACTAATAGGAATGTTTCATTTATTTCAATGTGTTTGTATTTTTGACTTTAGTAAATAAAATGTTTTTGTAAGAAATCATTAATATTTTACTTATTAATTGATCATTAAAACAGGACTTTCACCAGTTAAATATGCTTAAATAATTCTATGTTATAATTTAATGAAAGCAATGTATTCTTTCACAGACACAAAAAACCATAAATATTTTCTCGTTTTAATTATACAATCAATATTGTATAATTATTGTATAATACTGTATAATTATACATTAAAGCTAATTATACTTGGCTTATAAACTCAAAGCATAAACTCAATCAAGAAGATACTCAGAAATATTTTAAGAGGTTCTTACTATGAATAAATAGGCCACAGATTACTGAAATACTCAACAGAGACACTGAAATGCCCCTACCCCATCTTTAGAGGTATTCAAGGTTACATCCCATAGAGGGGTTTTAAAGTAGAGAATAGTTTATTCTCAATGTGCTATGAATAAATAATTAGTTGCTCTTTTTTACTTTTGATTTCGCTTTCTGTGTATGCATGCGTTGAAATAAAATATTTTTGGGTTATGATGAGCTGCCTTATTTTGCTTATAGCTGGAAAACACTTTAGCATTATAGTGTACCTTACACATAACACTATTAATTAACCTCTTAATGGAAAGAAAAAGGAAATATACTCGCATACTTTTTCCATTGCAAATGTAAAGGTAAATCTCCGAATAAAAAACAAAGCAAAGAATATTTAGAAATATATTTCAATGTTTTGGCTGCCGAACATGCACTTATCGCTTATTAAGACTAAGAAAAAAAATAATACTAACTTATGCCATTCAATATTATTTTGGAACACAACTATTATACAACTTGTTGAGGCGGTTAAAATCTGATTTAATTACTGAATTTTTTGTAATTATGGTATTTTAACGCTATTATCTTATTTTGTTTACACTCATCTAAGCGACATGACCGCGTGCTTCTAAATAAAAGGGTCCTCGTCCGTGCTGATCAACGGGAGATGGATAATGCATTTCTGAATGCAAGTCTATTGGAATGCGAGTTTTCTATCTGATTTATTTATTGGAGTAGAGATATTGGTCCTTGACGTGTGCTGGTAATCGGAATAGTCGATCCCAGGTTAGATTTAAATTACCAAACGATGGATGAGTGTTGCTTTCCACTTGCACATGTGTAGGATGAATGATAAAGCTTTTTTTGGGTTTCCTCACCCTATGACAATAGAATTAATATGGTAAAAGATGGGAAAAACTACGTTTATGTCTAGGAATTAAGAAACGTCTTTTTTTCATCAGACATTTCTTAAATAAAAATCGGCTTATTTTATATGATTTCTACAAGTAGTTACAGATACAGAAATTTTTTTCAGGAAAGAAAAAAAAATTTTGTAGTAATGACAAATTTAGAACTTGAAGTATTAATGTTGTGAAAACATATTTTTTTCTTTCTTTTTCTCAACATGAATTTAGGAATTTATGATGAAAGAAACATGGAATTGTCAATATTTATTCTGTCAGTTCTGAGAAATATATCTTTTATTAAAAATTAATACATTATTTTTTATTATTTTAACAAGTATTTTTGTTTTTCTCGGTACGAAATATTAACTAACTTTAACCTAGAAGATAAAACAGATATTTTTCTTACATATTTACGCAGCTTAATTCATTTTTCTCTAAATATGTATAAGGCATAACAATACATTAATCGAAATACTATTAGTTGAGTTTATTCTCTCAAAATTTCCAGGAATTTTACATTTTGAATTGGAATACGGCTTGCTATCAATTAAAAAGTCCTCCATGCAGGCAATAAAGGGAGATGTTAAAATCTATCAACCCACTGGTCCCTTAAATTGCGCAATGTAAGTTTAAAAGTATTGCTTAGAAAGTTTTATTTATCTGTCTGAGTGAATATACTTCATATAAAAGGTGATCAATAACACAGGCCTACAAAAAAAACAATTTTTTTTTTTGGTGCTTAGAATTTTAGAGTAGATTTTAACTATATTTTTATTGCTGAATCTAAATAGAGGAAAGCAGTTTTTCTGTATCAGCTCTAGATTTTTAGATAAATTCACTTATCTATCAATGCTTTTTTTTCTATTTAGTACTTTTAAGTACAAGTGTTGTAAAATTTATACAGGGAAAGATTCTTGTATATTTGCCCTAGTGTCAGTCTTCTTTTGTAACCAATTGTGAATTTAAAATAATAATATTTAGGAAATAACTAATTATTATTTTTAAAAAATATTATTTTAATTCATTTATTATAAAAAGAAGACAAACAATATGAGATATATAACTGATTAGTTGACAAATTCTTAATAAATGGGATTAAATCCTACTTATTAGTGCTATTCAGTTAGTTCCATAGAAATCCGATAGATGGAGATGTCTGTCCACTATCTGAAGTGACCTTCAAAGCTTCAACCGCAGTTGAGAGTTGAGAATAGTTCGTGAATTCCGGCGGTGCAGATAGATAGAGGTTAGCGTCATATGAAATTTCTCTTTAGTAACGAGTTGTTAAAAAGTAAATCTAAGTATTTGTGTTGTTGAATAGAAATAAAATGTAGAAGAAGCTGTGTACATCATCCCGATATTTTTTGCTACATATGCGGAGAACACACGCTACTGGAAAACAGAAAATCTATTGGTGACTTTGTAAATAGGGCTTATCTTGGATATTTTGGTGTTAAACTTGGTGATCAGGATAAAACCTGGGCATCACATATTGTCTGTAAAACTTGTACAGAGCATTTACGACAGTGGACTACCGGGGAAAAAGGAAAAGCCTGAAATTCGGTGTACCAATGGTTAGGAGAGAACCAAAAAATCACTTTGATTACTGTTATTTCTGCCTAGTAAATATTATTGGAATCAATCGAAAGAACCGTAATAAGTGGACTTATCCAGATTTAGTTTCTGCAAGACGCCCTATCCCTCACTCAGAAGAAGTGCCAATTCCAACTTTTCACCAGCTACCAGAACTCTGTGAGGACGCTTATTGTCTCTCTGATCAGAATTCTGATACTACTGAAGGTGACAGCGATTTTGAAACGATATCATCAATTCCTCAATGTTTCAACCAAGATGAGTTAAATGACCTCACTAGAGATCTCAATCTGTCCAAAGAAGCTTCTGAATTACTGGCTTCCAGGTTGAAGGAAAAAAAATTTACTTGAACCAGGAACGAAAATTACATTCTATCGCACAAGGGAGAAAGATCTGCTACCTTTTTTCTCTGAAGAACAAAATTTTGTATTTTGTCATGCTGTTAGAGAACTCCTGGTAAAAATGGGTCTTCCTGAATATTTTCCAGATGATTGGCGCCAATTTATTGACAGCTCAAAGCGAAGTTTGAAATGTGTTCTTCTACATAATGAGAACAAATATGGTTTCAATACCAATTGCTCACTCAACGAAAATGAAAGAGCAATATGACACCATAGCTTTGGTCTTGGAAAAAATAAAGTATCGTGAACACCAATGGGTGATTTGTGTAGACTTAAAAATGGTAAATTTTCTCCTTGGACAGCAAAGTGGCCACACAAAATATCCTTGTTTCTTGTGCCTCTGGGATAGCAGAGACAAAACGCAACACTGGGTTAGAAAAGAGTGGCCTAGGAGAGAAAACATGGATGTTGGGGAAAAGAATATCATCAACGATCCTTTAGTTCCACGAGAGAAAATCATCTTTCCACCACTGCATATCAAGCTGGGTCTAATGAAGCAGTTTGTAAAGGCTCTTGATAAGAATGGATCATGCTTTGCATATATAGGGAAAAAAATGCCTTAGCTGAGTATGGAAAAAATTAAAGCAGGAATTTTTGATGGCCCACAAATAAGACAGCTGATTAAAGACCCTGACTTCATAAATTCAATGAATGAGATTGAACAAAAAACCTGGAATTCATTTGCTTCAGTAGTCCAAAATTTTCTGGGTAAACACAAAGCTGAAAACTATGCTGAATTAGTCAATGAAATGCTGAAAAATTTCAGATCCCATGGGTGTAACATGAGCATTAAGGTGCACTATTTACATAGCCACTTAGACCGTTTTCCTGATAATTTAGTAGACATTAGTGAGGAGCAAGGTGAAAGATTTCACCAAGATATAAAATGTATGGAGGATCGCTATCAAGGAAGATGGGATACTCACATGATGGCAGATTACTGCTGGACTTTAAAACGGAATTGTTCCAAAATACATTCAAGAATGTCATGCAAAAGAAGTTTCCGAAATGTTCAGTGAGTAATTTGTTTAAATCATGACTTTTTCTGTTTTTTTTTTTTTTTTTTTTTTTTTTTTGTATTTAATAAAATAACTATGTAATATAATAAAAATTCCCTGTTTAATTTGTGTGTGTGTTTGTTTAAACCATGGTTTTTCTTTTAAAATAGTGTAATGCATGATTCATTAAAATGTTGATATCTTAAAAATTCAAGCTGATAGGCAAAAATCAATGGCATATTTGGATTCAGTGCATCGAATTCATATAAAATCACCTCCAAAATCTTTGGCACCAAAACCACTGTTGACCAGTGTAATTGTTTCAGGATTATTTTTTTTATCAATAGTAAATACAAGGCCCCTATAACCAATAAGTAACAAGGAACGTACTAAAAAAGCTAATTTTTTTTCCATTTATCAAGGAAGATGAAAATTTAAATAATGAAATGTTAAAATAATCATTTAGTCTGTGGTGCCCAACCTTTGGCCAATCGCGGCCACATTTTGAACTCAAAAATTGAAAGCGAGCCGCGTACAAGATGCTTTTCGGTCACCAATAGATAATGCTGTTTTTCATTTAATTTTCTTTTAATATATGTATAAATACGTAAAAAAAATACTAGATTTAATTTTTTTCAATTAAGAAAAAGTTTTTTTTTTATTTTTTTATTTTTTTTTATTTATTTATTTTTTTTTTATGTAAACTATGTTAGAAGTTATTTCATAATAGATTTTCATTTTATAAATCTTTTAAAGGAAATAAAAAAAAAATCTTTTTAAAAATTATCTACTTTGAATTTGAAAAACATATTTTTATCACAAACTTCAGTATAAATACATTATTGTGAAATACAGTAATTTTATTCTTTTTAATTTACCAATATAAAAATCTGTCTGTGAAATACTTAAATTACAAAACTCATAAAATACAATCATTCAATGGTATCCGGTGAATAATGAGAAAGTAATGCAGAATTTTACATTTAAGCTTTGTGAGAGATATGCTTCATTATTGAGAATACAGTAAAAGTGATATTTAATACAAAACAAACACCTGATAGTTAATAGATGGCTGGCATTGTTTGTTTTCAGTCAGTTTATTGTACTCCGGAACATGTATTATTAAATCCAAATTCATATAGTCATTCAAGTGTTTATTTGTAATTTTCGATCTACATTTTTCTTTAAATTTTCATGGTCGAGAGAGAAAATCCTTCTCCACGCAGATAAGTAGATCCAAACCAGGAAAAGTCTCAAAAAAGTTTCTTTCATAAGGAAATGTTTTTTCTCATCAACAAGGTTTCAGATACTACTCTGCTAGAAACCTTGCTTTTAGTTGCAATTATGAGTGAAAATCTATAATTTCTACTTACTAAACATCAACATTTTGGTTAAACGTATTTCCAATCTTAAGTGATACATGCGAAATACACTACTGGCCAGCCAAATTGCAACACCAAGTAAGACAAAATATATCACAACAAAGTTTATTTTGTAGATAACATGTTGAGATCAAGTATCAAATTACTAAATTTAAAGACTTCGTGAAATGTGGTTCCGGTCAATATCAGTAGCCAGAGTAGCCGCCATTGTTGGAGATCATTGCTGCAACACGCCTCGGCATTGATTCGAAGAGACGTTGGATGTGTTCTTGGGGAACAGTAATTCAAGCAGCTTCCACACGTTTCCAAAGTGGACCTGGTTTGGCAGCTGGTGATGTAATCTGGGTGAATCGTTGAGCAACCATGGACCACATGTTTTCTATTGACGAAAGATCCGCGCTGGTTGTTTAAAGTACTGGCAATACGTACTATATATGAGTGATATCCAATGCCACCCCATATCATAATACCCTGTGTAGGACCAGTGTAACGGTGCATAATGCATCTGTTCAGAATCGTGTCTCCACTATATCTCCAGAATCGAATACGACCATCATGATGTAGCAGACGAAAACGTAACTCGTCAGTAAAGATAATTTCATTCCATTCTGCCGTTCACACCCTTCTTTAAGAAATAGCACCATTGGTGGCGGAGATGTCTGTGGTTCTGCGTCAAGGGTTGACGAAGCAATGTATGTCTTGCGGACGGACCACTCTGTTATTAACGGCGTCTGACGGTACGCGCAGACACTGAATAATGCGTTACAGACTGAATGAGCTGTGCTATGATTCGTGATGTGGTTAAGCGATCCATCACTGCGTTGCTCACAATTTGCTTATCATCACGTGAAGTAGTGCATTGAGGTGGATGTGATAGAACACAATGGTCCATCGTAGCTTCCGGCATCCGACGATCACATATCCGCATTACAGTTGTTTGGTTTCGTTCAACGCGACTACCGATTTCCCTGAAAGATAATCCATCATCTCGGTAGGCCACTATCCTTCCTCTATCGAACTCGGATAACGTTTTTACCATTAAATCACTCTGGTAATTCTTTTAAACTTTGATATTACTTAGAGTTCTAAACTGCATACTGTGGAAAATATCACTACGCAGTAATCCACTTGGTTCTGCCTGAGCGCTGGAAGGCGTTCGTTAAAATTTACATTTCTTGTATAGTTTTTTAGTCATTTTTTGTTTGTCTCGCAATTATAAGAAAACTATGTTTCTCAGTCGATTTAACTCGTTTTAATCGGCCAAACAATATTTTTCATTTCTTTTATTTTATTAAACATTTTTTACATTTTCAGTTGCCCATTCATTTAGAGTATCTTCGTTGCGCCCGCTAGGAACCAGTTTAGTTTTATGTTTGTTTTTAGTTATTCGAATTTTTTTTATATATGACGAGTGTCTATGAAGAATTTGCACTCATTTATTTCATAACATCTTGCAAGATATTTTTTACGACTATAAATGCTTACCATATTGTAATAATTAAGAAAATGAATGGTTATTTTTAAAATATTTTTTGTTCACAGTACCTAATCGGACAGGGGAACACACGACTGAGCACTGCTGATTTAGAAAGATTTCACCGTGACAATGATAAGGAAAAAAACGTTTTTAGCAAAAATAAATTCGAGAAGATAAGTATTCAAGGACCCATAAGCAAAAATACAAACATCTTATGTAAGTTTTCGGAATTTTTCTTTTATTTTATAATTTTTTTTTTTTTTTTTTTAATTTGGGAACTTCAAGAGAGGACAATTTTATTATTTCGGAAAAATAATTTATAAGAAAGTTTACGACAGTAAAATTATTCATGAAGTTAACAACGATAACCATGAATGAAGTATAAGAAAAATATTCATTTAAATAATAAAATCCTGTATAAAAACAAAGAAAGAGAAATTTCAAAGCATGATGAAAATATAAGAATAAGTTGTGAAAAATGATATGCTGGCAATCTTGAAATAATGGAGATCAATAAATTCAGAGATACCGTCATACATTTTGTCAAACATTTGTTCAGCTAATTTCCCTCTTAATTTCACATTAAAAGAAACGAAACGAAAGACTCGTATCTGCTGAGCGGTAATAGCGGAACACTTAAATAGTGGCGACTTACAGCTTAAGAGTACAAGTAAAATGTCAGTGGGCCCCTTTTGCCGTGAAATCCTTTTCTAAAATAAAATGTACTGAAAAGTGAAAACATCGATTTTGAACTGAATAAAACTTTAATTAGAGAAAACAAAAATAACATTATCCTAATGAAAATAGCATCATGCAAATATTTTTTTCGTAAACTTTCCCTCAGTAAATCTCATTACAAAAGCAATAAAATATAATTTATTACACATTTAAATTTGAAAAATATATTTCTTAATCTTATGTCTTTTTCATTCAAAAGAATAAAATACATTTTTTTTTATTTGGGGAAAAAATATCTCCCTGTGCACCAAGGAATACCACACAGCGCCAGAAGGTACAACAAATGTACTACATAACAAATCCAAATAAATCATGAGATGAAAAAAATAATAATAATAGAAGGCAGAGGGGAAAAAAGAGATATAAAAATAAAAAGGAAAGATAACAGCATGAATAAATTTTTTAAAAAATTCAAAATTCTCTTTACTAGGTTCACCAAAATCGGGGGCCACCTGTTATTTAAGTCTTTACAAAACTCGTTCCTTTCTTCTGAAACAGATGGGCACTGAAGAAGAATGAGAGAAGGATTGTCACTCCCAGAGTTGCACATACACACCTCACTGTTTTTAATGTGGAAACGGTGAATATAACTACTGAATTTCCCATGTCCAGTGAGGAATTGCGTAATTTTAAAGTCAGTGTAGAACCAGTAGTTCTTAATTCTGATGGGAAAAAAGATTTTGTCCACTTACAATTAGAAGAGGAAACAAAACCTGAGTTGCATATTGGGATAATCTTATTTTTGGCAGTGATTTAGAAAAAAGACTTGGGTAAGTTGGTATCCAGTTTATTTGGAAGTGAAAGAGAAGATTTGGCCAGGAAATCCGCTCTTTCATTTCCATGCACATCACTATGACTCTTGACATGGGAGAGAGAGAGAGAGAAAGTGAAAGAAATATTTTTGATATCACACATATTTATTGAAGTCTGGACTTCCATAATAAGTTTTTCAAAACTAGTTATCTCTTACAGATCCAGCAGGGATGGCATCGAATCACTGCAAATAAAAAATTTTTTGATAAGACTTGCTTATGGCATCTTTAACAGCAAGATTATTGCAGAGTAACTTAGCTTGGAAAATAGATCTGTAATCACTAATGCGGTATGCTTGATGATTCACTTCAAACCCATTCTGAAAGCATACGTATGCAATACCTATTTTTTCGTTAACTTTACTCCCATCTGTAAAGTAAATTAGATGATAGTTTTTTTCTCTAAAGCTATCAAATGCAACAAGTGGAGTAGGAGATCTTGTAGATGGATGAGGTAGGGAAGAAAAGTTCAAATCACCATCAAGATGGTTAGAAAAAGAGTCTTGAGCATAACGATAAGCCTTAATTTTGATGAAGTATTACAATATCAAGAGATGTAAGACCAGAGATTGAAGAGAGCATCATAACTGATTGTTCTATATCCTCTAACAATTCTCAAGAGCAGTTTTCTTTGCATTTTCCTGATAAGTTTTCAGTTTATTTTTTTCCTCAAATTCGCGATGTATAAAGAGTAATGGGAACAACGCCTTGTTTATAAATCAATTTTGAAACTTCGAATTTAATATCGTAACTATCGTAATTTAATACTAAACCGTGAATAACAGCATTAACCTCATTGACTGTAAAAGTGAACATCATCCTCTACAGAGTAGGCCTTGTTAGATTGTTCTCGAATATTTTGTTGAAAGGAATTATCTTTAGAAGGATTGCCATCTGGAAAAGAAAAATTTGAGATAGCACTGAGAGATTCTTCAAAGGAAGATGTGAAATCACTTGAAGTGGTTTCAATGCCAGTAATCTGGACACTTTTGCTAAAGTTTCTCTTCATGCCTTTATATATCTTCTTCCATACATTTGTAGGGGTAACATAAAAAAGAAAGTCTTTCCAGGAATTTAATTTTGAATTTAAAAAAAAAAGACTTTAATATCATTTTTGTCTTCAGTTTAATCGACTTTTGAAATTATTTTTAACAATAATTTTTTCATAATTTGAATCATAGTTTAAATAATTTCAAAAAAAAAAAAAAAACATTGGGATCATTAACATTTTTTGAAGTATTTCACGTTGTCCTTGATTTACAAAATGATTGCTGCTTAACTCTTATGCGTGTGTTAAATTACAAACTAAGTTATTATTTAGCTTATATTTAACACGCGCGCAAGGCATATTTAGTGATCCGTCAGGAATTTAGTCGTACAAAAGCTACATTTTGTATTTAAGTCTGCTTCTATTCTTAATGCTATTTATGCGTACTAAATGATTATGTCCAGTAATAATATTCTCAGCCAACAAATTAATTTATAAATAGTTGAAACATTTATTTATTTATTTTAACTTATACATTTATACAAATTAATTAAACTTATCGTTGAAAGTAAATAAACACCATTTCCTAGCTTGCAAAAAGATGACTTTGAGATTTCGTAGTTCATGAAAAAAAATCATATACAATATTTACACTTTTTAATCATTCATAAAATGTTTGAAACTTAATATCAGATGCAATCTTAATTTGATATTTTCAGTTATGATTTCAATGTTACCAATCTCCTCCTAGAGAGATGATATTTTCAGGAGTGGCGACCAAGTTCTGAGTTTTTTCTGTTTAGTTTTTGTTTTTAAATTATAAAAATATACTTTCCAGTACTAAGTCAGTCTTCTAGCTTAGGGTTTTCCAAATCAGAAGCCGTACCATTCTTCCTTTAGATCTTGAAGATTAAGGTCTTATAAAACTGATATAGCCCAGAATAACTAATAAGAATAAGTCACAGCACTAAAGAAATATAAGCTTATGGAAGTCAGTCTTAAAATTTGAGAATGTATTCTTTCGTAAAAATTTTAAATAATATAGTGCTTATATCATTGCTAATTATTGTTGCGAATTCTTATATTTTATATTAAAATAAAAAAAAGATTTATTGTGATCAATTGCGTTCTTCTCAATATTGAACCGAGCTTATGCTACATATCTTGATACGATTACGTAAGTTATTAACCAGATTTTCAGAATTTAAGTAACATTCCAATAGGGAAAGCTCTCTTAAATAATTTTAAAACAACCATAATTTTTAAATTATTTTATTTTTAAAATTTTCTGCTTGACAGTGCACGAGATATTATTATTTTGTATGTCATTTTTAATTTCATGATTTGAAACTTTTCAGCATTTAAATTTTCAAGTACTTGTAGAGTCTTAGGATATAAAATAATTTTACTTTCCCAATTTGTCCATTTTCAGTTTACTATATACAGAAGAGCATTTTATTTAATGAAAAATAATGTCACTGAAAAAATAATAGTACCATCAGACTTGGCACCCACAAAAAGGATTTATTGAGATAATAAAATAAAAACTAATTTAAAAATTGAGATAATTATCATAAATAAATTATTTAAAAGTAAAACTGTACACGTTAATTTTTTTGTGTGTTAACAAGAATTAAATGTCATATATTTGTATTTAAAAATATTAAAAATTCCATATAGTTATTTAATAGTGACGCAATCATTTACATATAATAATTTAGGACGACTCTATAGTAAGGTAAAGATTACTCAAAAAACGCACGGCTAAAAAGTGTGTTTACAATAAAATGCCTGTGCAATTTTCATAATAAAAAAGCAGGAATTGTAATGTATTGTATATATAATTGCAAACTACTATGAATCGTAAATTTTTCTAAATTTTACAAACGATTTTTAAATTATATGAATTTTGAATCATTTTAACCTTTTTAATCGGAAATAGAGTTAAAAATTAACCTGCATTTAAAGTTAATTTAAAAAGAATATTCACAGTGAAAAATAAACACAAAAAAATATAACTATTAGTCATTCAATCTGATGTATATAACATTTCTTATATTCTATTATATACTTATAAATATGAAAAGCATTATAAATTAATGAGATAAAATCATAAAATTTTAATTCAAATATTTTAAATAGGTTTTAAAATTCTTAAAGGAAACGAAGCGTTATTTTTTTTTTTTATATAATCTATTTTAAAGAAGCCGCTGCAATTTTTATGCTATAAATTCATTATTCATAAGCAAATTTGATATTTATTAAAATCAAAGCAATTTAAAAGCTTTTAAGTAATTCTCTGTAAAAGAACATCTGTAAAATAGAAAATCAAATAATTCTTATGAATTCTACTAGATGTCGCGTAATGTTACTTCAATATCTGTTAATATGCATATTGCAAAATGCCTAAGAAACTGCCATTCTTTATCTTCACACCTGTTATAAACTAAACTGAAAAGTGATTAATGAGCTTCTTATATATTAAAATTGTAATGACAGGCCTGGATTATATATATACATACATAGTATACACACACGTAAATGGTTCAAAAAATTAAAAACTGTCTAGAAATTAAAATATTTGGAATTTGTGAAAACATTTATGGGTCTGAAGTTTCATTTCTAAAAAAAAAAAAAAACAATTTAGTTTTGTGAACGTAAAAAAATAAATAAATAAAAATATCGCTTTTAAATTTAATTGATTAATTTTATTTAACGCCTAAAATAAAGAATGTATCATTCATGAAAAATACAATTTTAATTGGTTGAATTTAAAAGAAAAGCAGAAAACAATTTCAGATTTCAAATGCATTTAATTTTTATTTAACATATAGAAAACGGAAAATATTTCAAGGAAGTCAAAAAATTTAGAAAACAAAATTTGATATACTAACAGAATTTTCTATATGTTTACAGTAGAGAAGGAAATGAATGGTATTGATAATAAGAAAATATGACTTTCTATTTTGGAATCAAATATTATGCAACAATGTTTACATATTTTTAGAAAGAATATTCTATATAATACTCTTCTTATAATTGTTAAGAAGATCGTAAAGCAATTTCCAGTTATTTCTCACTAAGTTTTCTACAAACTAACAGATGTGCAAAAGAAAAGTCACTTAATATCAATCAATAAGTTTATTTATCCTTATATACTTTTGATTTTACTCGTTTCCTTGAACCTGTTGACAAAATAGAAGTCAAAGAAAAGAGTTGTTTTTATACAAAGTTTCTCTCATTCACTTTCACTTATATATCTGTCACGCGACTAATCATTTTCACATGCTTCATCTCATATTTTTGAGTAAAATGTGGGTCACATTTATCAAGGTCTAGGAAAATAATCAACGTAATCTGATTATCTGTTTGATTGCTTGATAATTATCAATGGTCTTTTTACACAACCGTAGTACCACAACTACTTCCGCAAACTTTCACTACTATCGAATGACCAAAAATACTCAAAATTTATCTTTTATCGCAAAAAAACATTAAATAGGATCAATGGAACAAGGACATTCCCAGTGGAAAAAATAATAAAACTATCAAGTAATAGTTATGAAATCGACATCTTGAAATAGCATCAATAATTGAAATTAGTCATGTTTAAAAATATCATCAAGCCTTATCTAATTCAAATGCAAACTCGACTTATTAAGATGAGCATCGAAACTAAAATAATGAATTCATATTATATTTTTGATATGATTAAGAACCTGTATAGTGACAAAAATTTATCTAAATTTATAGTACACAAATTAACAATCTATAATTAATGCTTAATTTACATGAAATCTAATTACTTTTAAAGAAATTTTTTTCTTTCTGCTTTGATAGCAGTTAATTGATTATAAAATTATGAGAATGCTCTTTCACAAATCAATCTAACGTGTCCTATAATGAGATTGAATAGCAAATCATATTTTTCCTACTTCAGCTTACGTTTTAAAAGTGCATTTCATTAATATTAAAGCACATAAATTTTCAATTAAAGTTTATCAATCAAGCTGTCACTTACATTGGATATAAGAATGATATTTGTCAAAATGAACAAATGAGCATTTAATTTTTCTAGATTCTCTCTCTCTCTCTCTCTAATACAAATATCTGTTGATAATGAAAAAAATAAACTAAATTAAAAAAATAATTCGGATTAACAAGATTAAGAAGTGGCTACCTCAAACTGAAAACTAGAAGATTGTAATCCATAATTTTGGTATGTTAAAAGACTATGGTACAGTATTGTATTGTATGGTGCAGTGCATGATTTTTCAAACTATTGTTGCATTAAGTTCAATGAATAAATCTTCTTTAGTGAACAGTAGTGATGATTTGTATGATGACTTTGAATGTACCCTAAAGGATCAAATAAAATATCACCTTAAAATATACCTTATCGAAATGAAAACAAATCACTCACAATGTTATTTCTAGAGGTCAACATATATCCGGCTATCTATATCATCTGTGTTCTAAAATCAAAAATCGAAATAATGTAGAGTAAAATATTTGTTAAAAATCCTGTTCTTTAATCATATTAATCCAATGTATCTTCAACAACGTTACGCATTATTTTGGATAATTTGGAAAAATGATCACGTTTGATAATCCAAACACTTTTCCTGAAAAATGTAGCAAATATTCCGAAATTAGCCCTGTATATCATTGTTTGTTCTTAATAGTCAGTTGAATAAATTGCTTACAGAAGAAAAGTTAAACATTTTACATAATGTGATGTCTTATATTTGACATTGACAAGAATTGAAGTGGCTCATTCAGTTTACATGTAATCAATATCATTAACAATCTAATTATTTAAAGCTAATTTTAAATTTTCTTTTTCTAAAATATTTTCAAAAAGAGTATAACTTTCTTAAATGTATTATGTTTTAATACTAAGTAAGAATAAAATAAAATGAGAAATCAGAATGGAAAATTTTTCAAGTTTTGACATTAAAGTATTTAATGATTATCACATGACTTTCATTTGTAGATCTAAGATAGTAATTAATGGGAATTAATAAATTATAATATGTTTAATAATCATAACACAATTTATCGATTCAGGCAAGCTATTTGACTCATCAAACTTGGAATTGGAGAATTACAATTCTTGTAATTTCATTAAAGAGCAGAAAATTTTTACATAAATGATGCTTTCCACTATATCCACTGGTTTTGTAGTTAAGTTCTTAACCTAAAAGTTAGCGCTCTGAGCTTTGATTCCACATTTCGCGATTTCAGTTCTCATTTTCGGCTTGAATGTTTGTAATGATCCACTCTAAACTCTAAGTCTTGGTCTAATTAGTCAGCATGTGTGAAAAATTCTATTAATCGATAAATTAGTCAATTCAAACTCTTTTTCGTCTTTCAATATCTGATATAGTTTTTACTGAAACTTTTTAATTCTTTCAGTGTTTCAAGATGAATTTAGTAATTCATTTTTCATTTGTCGATAACAAAGAAAAGATAAACCTTTTATTTTGCTACCTACAAATGAGAAAATAATTATTTGTTAAAAACTTTGTTGGAACAAAAATAAACGATAAATCAGTAGATTGAATTCACAACTTTTATCCCTCCTTTTTTCATCAATACACACTTCTCAATACTTTTGCAGATATTATACTTCAGTTTTGATTGCAATCTTTAGGAAAAAAAACATTTTTATTTTCCACCAAAAACAGTCGAAATAAAAATTATATTCATACCAAAAAGAGAAAAATATGCTTAGCCAATATTGCACCCTAATGAAAAAAACTTTTATGTTTGATATAGCGGTAAGATTGACAGCATTTATCAATCTTAAACTAAAAACATTTTTATTTTCCACCAAAAACAGTCGAAATAAAAATTATATTCATACCAAAAAGAGAAAAATATGCTTAGCCAATATTGCACCCTAATGAAAAAAACTTTTATGTTTGATATAGTGGTAAGATTGACAGCATTTATCAATCTTAAACTAATCTTAGGAATGATACGAAAATTGTATCATAAGAAGCTAGCTTCGCTCTGTTAAATATGAATATAAATGGAGTTCATGAAATAATTTTACCAATAGCGATAAAATAAGCACAATAGCAGCGATACACAAATGTCAAACTACATATGCAAAATCAGAAAGTTGATAGCTCTAAATTATACCATATAAAACAACTGTGGAGAAAACGATAATTACTATAATTATAAATATTATATTACAATAAAATTATAATTATAAAAATGTTTATTATTATTAATATTATATATATATATATATATATATATATATATATATATATATATATATATATATATATATATATATATATATATATATACAAACACATACATGTATGTTAAAAAACTGAATTATAAAATTAACTAATATGCATAAGCAAAATGTGTACTGCCGACCGCCCTGTCTAGTGATCAGAGTGCCTGACTGCGAATAGGGAGATCCTGGGTTCGATTCCCGGTTCGGACATGGATGTATTTTCTCTCTCTATCTAACCTGTCTTTGTCCTTTCTGTGTGTGAATGGTTGCCTACCCTATAAACGAATTCCTATGGCATGTGTGTACTGAAGCAGTGGGACTTCACACCAAACATGGTTTAGTATGAAAAAGTGGAGCAGCGCACCCTATATTGTCAGCCTAGCTGGCACAAAACAAAAAAAAAAGAGATGTCTACTGTCCCACATTTCGACTTGAAATCTCAATCATGCATTTAGTGTATGAATTAAAATACAATAATTTTTAACAAATGTTGTAAACATTTATAAGTCATCAATAATATCAGATTTCACTTTAGAGACTTACTAATAATATTAGTCGTATTTTATGCTTTTGACATATATTTCCAATAAAAATTGTATTTGACTTGACTAATTTGTTTTGAACAGATGCATTTTTTGCTTAAAAAAATTTCTTACTGATTTTAATTTTAGAAATATTTATTTTGTATCAGTAAAAGGGATTGGAATTTTTAGAACCTTACATTAAAAGTATAAAAAAGAATTAAAGTACATTCGTATGCAATTTTTTGGCCTGTCAATATAAAATTCAGTATGCAAATGTCGGATAATTATTATTCACCATAAGAATAACTTATGTATGAATATAGCAGAAATTTGCGGTGATTTATTTTCCTAAAAAACACTCTTTTTTATTTCTTCATCATGTCTCTCTTATTAAAATATTTCTTTACCAGGGCTAGGGAAAACATATCTTAAAATTATAATCTCTTTCCCTAGCCCTCTTTCTTTACAGTCAAAATATCATATCTTAAAATTAGTAGATAATTGGGGTTACAAACCTGAAAAAAAAATCTGAAAATCTTATTCAGTTTTTTATTTAATTAATTAATTAAGATTTTTGATTCCAGAATGCAATTTTTTGTCAAATTTTAATCATGTGAAAATTTTAAAATTTAATTAAAAATTCTTAACTTTAACATTCATAATCACAGTTATAATCCTGTTGTTGCATTTATTTCAATGACTTATTTTTATAATAATGAAAATTAGTTAAGTAAACGTATCATTACATTATAATGTGTGTGAGATAGCCAAAATAATTCTCCTTATTTTTGTTGATTAATGATGAACCTAATATAATAAATTTATAATTGTTTCTCTTCTAGCATATACTGACATCATGTATTTTATTACAGAGATTTCCATCAAAATATTTGTTCCAAAGATTTTACCATTTTAAATAATGCCAACTTTCATCTGGTCTGCGCCACACTTATTTCTCATTCAAATATTATCCTAACATTTCTTTAGGAATTAAATAGTTGTTCAATATATCTCTTAACGAAAGTGATTTAAACAAATAGGAAATATAAAACTACTCCAAAAAGTTCAACGATTTGTTCTTTGTAACCAATTCAAGTGGAAAACGATTTCGACTCTATATGACCCAGGAAATGGTGAAAGTTAAATGTCACTCCTACAGTTCTAAATATTTTCAGAAGCTTATGATGAAGTTAAATTTCCGCGAAAGGGTTATGTGTCACACAGTTTGATAACCTTGTTGGGAAAGTTTGGCATGCTTCCTGAGGTCAATGAATTTTGATCTTGTTTTGCCATTCTGTGAGAACTTTTTTTTTTAAAAAAAAAATTTTGTTATTCAAAGCACGTGGAAATAGAAGCTCTACAGTCTTCTGAATTGATGATACAATCTGATTCAGAAAAGGAGATACCAAACTTTGAGAGTTAAGTGTCTATAAATTTAAAAAATTAAAATGGGTAAAATAATGTACGGTAAAGCTCTCTGAAAACGATTTTTGAGCAAAATCAAATGTTTAAAAAATATCTAGACCTTTAAAACTTAAGCAGAAAAACTCAAATACAACTGTGAAAAAAATCTTCTATTTTTATTAAATTTTTAAAAATAAAAATGTGGTAGGAAGGTCAAATTCAACATCATTTAGGTTTCCTTTATTAGTAAACCTTAATACACTAAACAACTCGTTAAAAACTACTCAAACTAATTTTTAACAATTAGCTACTCTAATTCATTTAAATTATATAATGACGATAAATAAAATAAAAATTTTTGAATGAAAATATCATAATTATTGTTCTAAAAAAAGATTTTTTTTAAATATTTTCTCAAATAAATAATGACAAGTTGTGATAAATTACGAAAAATTTTGAATTCATGATTTTTATATTAGAGATTTTAGCTCGATTATTTAGAAATCAAACATGTGTAGCATCAGATATTCAAAATTTCTATAAAATAAAAATTACACGGAATTTCTTGGCGTAATTTTTTTTCTAAAAAATGAAATTAATTACTTATGAAGTCGCAAATTGTAATGACAAATTTAGATTGTCTTAATCTTGTCAATATCATTTGCTTGAACCACAATAAGCTATGAAATATTCAAAGTAAAAAAATTAAATATTCTTATTTTTACACACACACACACACACATAGTATTCAATTATTGAATAGTATATTGGCATAGAATTGAAGTTAACACTAAAGTTAGTTCATTGAGGAATGTTGTCGCAGATTTGATAAAAGGCGAGAGATTTAAAACAATAACCTCTTTATTAATTAAGCATTAGGATTATTCGCGAATAAGCGTTATTAAGCAAATATTGTTGCAAATGCAGTAGTCTGTATGCTAAGGAGAAAAATGGTAACTAACTGAGAATTCGAACTTCAGTCTGTTAAATACAGTTACAGTTATTGTTCTCTACTTGCACGTTGCCAAATATGCGTGCAAGTTGCCGACTAAGCGCGCACAGCAAACTGTTCGTAGTTAACATTCCACTTTACCATCAGTTAAAAACACTTGGATATTTTTCAATTTATGTAAAAACCAATTGTTATATATACTTAGGGTAACTTATTTATAGGTTACATTTTGATAGTTATAAACAATCAGGAAATATACTTAAGAATAATTTTTTACATGAAACATTATTCGTCAATTATTTTATTTCAAATTAATGTCCTTATATCATCTGTTCTTCAAGTATATCTTGTTTCATTTTATCTTTCCTTTTAATCCATTGATATGTGGATTCAGATAGTAAATATTCTTAATTTATCTATTTCACGTAAGTTAATAAGTCTGTAGAATGAAACATTATATTGTTATAAAATAATTAATCAGATTTATGCATACTATGGGAACTCTCTAAATATTGTGTGAGAAAATGAATCAAATTTGCAACAAAAAGCCCAAAACAACAAATTCAAAAACTGAAATTGATTATTCGTCTAATTATATATAATAGATTTGGAAAGCAACAAATAAAAGCAGTACATAAAACACCTAAATGCAATTTATATTATCTATTATGATTCTTTTCCCAGAAATCATTTTTCAAAAGATAGAGGTCATGTTGAGCATCTATCACATCTAAACGAACATACACGAATATTAATGATTATTCACGAACATATACGGATGTAATTTCTTTCAAGATCTTTTAATTTCAAGATTTATCTTTTATAGAGGATTTAAAAAAATATTGTGACAGCTATTTTGATAGCCTACCAAATTTTAATCTCTAAAAACAATGATTTTCGATCAGAAATTCCAATTCCTCATGATATTAATACAGATCAAAACTGCTCTCTGCATTCGAGTAGACTGTATGATGATGTTTTTAAATTACCATTAATTAATGTTATTTTTTTAGAATTTCATTCGATGTTGTCAACGAGCAAAGTTATTTTCAATTAATCTTGATAGTTTTCCTCCAGATGTTATTAAAATATTTGATATAAGAGCCAAAATCAATATATATATATATATATATATATGTAAATATAAATAAATATATATATATATGTAAATATAAATATATATATATATATATATATATATATATATATATATATATATAAAGTCCTAAGATATTTCACATTGAAATATCATGAATTGCATTAAATCTTTAAACTCTGTCACAGAGTTATCAATGATAATAATGATAATAAGCAGCATAATTTTATACATAATTATCTGAAAGTAAAAGTTCTGTGTATCTAATAAAACTGAAATTATTCAATTGACGAAAAAAAAGCAATCTTTAAGGAAATATGTTTCATCTAATTATCAAATTCAATCTTTGTCCTTTAAAAACGAATTGCGGGTAGTTAGGAACTAAAAATACTTTCAATATATTTCCGTCTTTTCTTTCAATTTATCTGGTATTTCTGACCTTTATTTGTAGGAACTTTGAATATTTATATCTTTTGAAAGCAGATCTTAATGATAAAGTTCAGAAGTTAATGAACGATAAAATGGTTTTATCTGCATAATCTCACACTCATACACTTATATCACACACTGATATTACAAGTAGAAGATTGATTTGAAATTAAATATTTAAACTCGTGCATAAGGAATGCTACATACCGCTGATTTTATGCTCGAAGATGTTCAAAAAGATTTTTTCAACGTAAAGTTTTGGATAATTATCAAGCGATTTGTTAACTATTTTAAGACAAAAAATGGACAGATAAATTAGGAATAAAATTTTCATTTAAGGACTTTCTATAAAATTTTAAATAAAAAAAATCCATTCATAATAAAAATTTTTCCTTTATTTATTTATTTTAGGGGGTTATAAGTGTTTGAATAATTGCTTATAAATTTTTGCGGCTATATTGCAGAAGATAAATACACATTCAGTTAGAAGGAAAGTGATCAAGATAATATCTCTCAAATAATCCTTTTACTATCAAATAACGTTACATACTTTTCTACAAAATATGGTGGGGTAATCCCCCCTCTAACTATATACTCTTATCATGTGATTTCATGTCCATCGTATAACACGTGTTTCTCCCTATATAACGAATTGATTTCCTATCTTATATTTCTGTACTGCGAATTTTATGATGATTTGTACAATTCAGAATCAATTTTGCCTACGTTTCACATTGTGTCAATTGCTTTCTTATAAAATAAAATTAAATTATAGTATTGACCTTTGAAAATTTTGCTAAAATATGATGTCAGTGGAATGTTATTTCAGGTAACTCCTACAGTGAATAAACATAATTAAAAAATGTAATAAAACTGTTTTTGGAATCATTTGATATATTTAAGATTAATTGTTTTTGTGAGTTACATTTGTATAAATTTTTTTAACTTAAAATTCTTTTACTTTCATTTTAATAAAAAGCATACATTTTATCCATAACACAGTTTTTCCTTAATATTCGATTTAAACCTTCTTTAAGAGAATAAAATGATCATCATCTTACGATGCACTGTTTGTATTATGCAATAAAGGTATTTATTATGAAATGATATAAATTTTGCAATGGAGGTATTAATCACTATGATATAAAAGTAGATACACGAAAGAAGAATCTAATTTAATTACATGTCAATAATTTTATGGCATGTACTTACATGCCACAAGATGTTATATGGTAATAACGGTATGGTAATTAATAGTAATTAAAATGCTACATATTAATAATAGCTGCATTAGTATTAAGACATTTCAAAGGATAAATAATTAACTTAGTATGCACTATTCACATTATGGAACAGAGGAATTTATTAAGCAATAGAAATATGGACCGCAGTTTTGATTAATACGCGTTTTTAATTTAGCAAAAGGAATTTAATGAACTTTATTTCTTTCACATGCAGTTTTGTTCATTTTCCTCTTTATGCAATCAAATCGCGTGTTTAAAAGCACTTCTAGTGTTAAATTATAATTACAGATACTAACCATTATCATTAAAACTTTCGTAAATTAAAAAATGAATATCATCTTACCATACACCGTTTGTATTATGCAGTTGAGGTATTTATAATGCAGTGATATAAATTATGCAATAGAAGTATTTATCATGTAATGATATAAATTATGCAATAGAGGTATTTATTATGTAGTGATATAAATTATGCAATAGAGGTATTTATTATGAAGTGATATAAATTATGCAATAGAGGTATTAACCACTATAGTATTTCTTAACTTTCTTTATATCTAGATCACGATGATGTTTATTTTTCAACGCTCATATGTTCTCATTTTAACAGCAGTTTTGTCACAAATTACACAAATTAATAGTGATAGGATATCTATATAAGGAGAAAAAAATAAGACTACTTTTATCGTATCCTTACTGAAAAGGCCGATTGCTCTTTGGTATGCCAGTTCATCAAGTTCAGTTTCAATATTAGATTATGCGATTCACAGATAAAGTTATTTTATCCCAGACACGATTTCACCTCAAGATGTTTCCTGATAAACTGCAATTTCCCGGGATCGGAAAAACAACTTTGTTTTTCAAGAATATCAATTTTTAAAAAAATTCCTCCATAGCAACTGTTTAAATTCTTAGAAAACTCTCTCTATTTATACTGTCTCAAGCAGCTGGTCACGTTCACAGATAGTGAATTTATCATGACATGCACGCATAATTACATATTGCTTTTTTAAAAAATAAAATTGAATTTAATTACATGCGAACAATTTTATAACAATATTGGTAGTGTTAGGATTCAGATATTTTAAAAGATGAAGCTCATCTTAGCATATACAGTTTGTAATTGCATTTCAAAAATAATCATGGTAAGAATTTGAGGAAATAATAAGAAATTAGTATTATTATAAAATTAGTATTGGTATCATCATCTTATTAACAAAATCCTTTTTGTTTCATATTTATTGATACAAAAAGGATTAAGAAAAACTTTTCATAAAGTTGATCAATTATGTAAGATTTGTTTTTTCATTTTTTCTTATAATATTCAGACTATAATATAATAAGTTCCAAACTTTTGTAAAGAATATACAATACATTTAAAGTATGCATGGAAATCATATATTGTTATTTATGCGTTTCTGGAATTTACATAGCGATAAAAATTGGAATAGTTGTTGGTTTGATTATGTGACTTTTTCTTTCATTTGTATTTTTCAACCTATAACACTAAATAGTTACTTAAAAAAAATTGTAATCACATCAAGGCTGCTTCGATACTAAAATTAAGTTCTTATAATGTAAAATTAGGAATTTAACTCAAAATTTTATAAAATATTCATTTATATGAAAGCTTAGCATTTTATATTGTGACAGCTCGTTTTTTCCAATCCCTTTGGGACCCGAAATAAACAAAAGGGTAATTGCAGCGAATCGTGCATCTTATGGGTTAAAAAAAATATCTTACCTCCAATTATATCAAACACAGGACAAAAATTTTACTATGTAAAACTATTATTAGACCCATTTTAACTTATGCTTCAGAGACTTGGGCCATGACACAAAAACATGAATGCCGTTTGGCTATTTTTGAAAGGAAAATTTTGAGAAGCATCTATGGTGGAGTGAAGACAGATGGCGTAGAAGGTATAACCATGAATTATACAAAAGTTTTAAGGACATTGATGTTGTCAAATACATTAAAATACAAAGGATGAGATGGGCTGGCCATGTTATTCGTATGCCAACTGAACGCACCCTTAAAAAATCTTTCTTGCAAGGCCAATGGGAAAGCGTTCCAGAGGTAGGCCCAAAAGTGATTGATTGATTCAAGTGTCAGTAGAAATAAATACCATGAAAATGAAATATGACTTAACACAAAATATTCTCAGATGCTTTTGGCTTAAAAAATAAACTATCTATTTTTTAAAATATATATCTATATTAAGATAATAAAATTATTCCATAAATTTTAATTATCAAATAATTGTTACATTTTGTTCATGAGAAAATATTTTTCTCAGACCATTCAACTTTTTTCACGTATGTTTTCTGACTAATGCTGATTCAGTTTTTATTTTTAATACTGATAAATTTGAATTATGTAATTTGATTTACCTTTTATTATCTTTAAATTTTAGAAAATTCTGGACATTTCCCTTCAGTTTCATGAAATTTCCAAATATGTGTCAGATTTGATTAACTATCGATATAAATTATGATTCAATCGTTATCTAGAATTTAATCAGTTTATTTGATACATAAAGTACTTCCTTCCAAGGATTTCATATTCTTCTTAGCTGACATCATAATTATAACTGAGGTGTAAAATGTGCAAAAAATTAGATAAATCTTTAAGTTTTATAAATACGAGGAAAAAAGTAGAAAAATTTAAAAAATTAGATGCAAAATTTATTTTAAATATTTCTGATTTATGAAATATTAACTGAATCATGTTTACTTTCTAGAATCAAATTATTATTTGGTTTGAAAAATGACCTTAAATAATATTCTTTTTAGTCAATATTGCATGGAGTGTTCTTTTTCCTTAAACGTTTCTACACTAACTTATATTCAGTTTGCTTTAAAACGGTGCCCATATGTAGAAATTTATAGAAATTTTTTTTAGTTTGAATTATGATATTTTGCTTTGGTTCAAAGGATAATATGTCCTATTCATTTATTTATTTCCTTATATTTATATTTTTATGTAATTCTTGTTGTCATTTATACAAATATCTCTAAAAAATTATATTTCTAAGTAGGATTGCTTTAAAAATTACTTTTCAAATAACTGTTGATCTGTATTTATTTGAATATGGATACTGAGATTTTGTAAGATTTTAGAAGTAAAGATAATTTTATTTTTGAGGGTTCTCAGCTTAGCGTTAAAATTCCTGTAATGTAAACCAAATCTTGATATAAATATTGTGCCGCCAATCTTTTCAATCTATGTTATACCAAAGAATCAGATTAAATGTGTTTTGTTTCGGTTTTTGTGAGTTTTATATCATAAATGAAAAGTGAGATGGTTGAAATATATTTAAAGCATTTGCAAAATGTTTACAATTGTTAAAGTCAAAATATTATGAAACTTGACTATGCACATTTATAAAATATATTTAACTATATAATTAATACCACAAAAACAAATTTAAAATAATATTTAAAAATTTTAAATGCTATAGCTGCTTAATTTAAAATGGAAAAAATATTTTTCTTCAAATTATTTGTTAACATTTAGATTCTTAAATATTTTTTTAATAGATATGGCTAAATTTTTTCTGCTCATGATTCAATAATGGTTCGCTAATTGATGAATTCAAAACTATGGAAATATTTCTATCCATAAAATAAAGTATTCAATTATGATTTAAGAAATGAAAAGATCATGCAAGAATCGAAAATTTAAACATACATTTATTCAATAAAGTCATTTGTATAAATCTGATAATAAATAATTCTATGAGAATAAACAATTTCTGTAAAAATATATCATTCCTACTAAAATATCTATGTACACAAACATATACATTAATTTGAAACCTTAAAATATTTCTCCTAGATGAAATAAGATCTTCTAGATATCAACTCGATTAAGATCTTAATTATAATACTTTTCAGTTCTGAAATACATTATTGTATTATTATGACATGGTAACATGAAGAAGACGATGAATTCAATGACACAATTACACAGCATTAGTACTCTTCTGACGGCATGCTATTTAAAATTATAAGCTATATGTAACCAATTCCTTCTTCTGCATATTGCATATTAATTTCATACAATAGATTTTTTAAATCACATATAAATTTAGAGCAGTAGTATATGATTAAATTTAATATGATATATTTATATAAAATAAGCATTGACAGAAAGTATTTAAATAAACAAAGTTCAAAACATACATAATTTAAACATAAGATGATCTCATTGCACAAATTATTACATATTTTAATAAACAATAAATTTTGAAAAATAAGGTAAAGGAAATCTAATATTTTTTAAATAATTATTATCAAAAATTTGAATATTAAAACTTTGGTAGATGTTTACAAATATCACCGAAGTTTTTTTTATTTTAATAACTATGAGTCATCAAAACCATTGCCACTGAAAAGTCTATTATAAGCTAAGTTTTATTAGTGAATGTCTCTTTGATCACCTCAACCTCATCAAATGGTAATTAAATAATTAGGAGTGTAAATAACATAGATTCGTATGGGGATTTATAAATGATTATTAGTATATATTCTATATTTCTCTTCTACCAACATTCGACTTCAAGTCAAAGTCATTCCGAAGTTCAAGCCTTTTCAATGACGTCCAACTTGGTTTGATGACTTTCTAAATAAAATACGTGGTGGGATTAGTTGCCAGGCTGGATGCGTTTTTGCCATTGATTTTGATTCAAGATGAAAAAATGGGTTCAACTGGCCTATAATCCAGGAATTCTTGACACCAACTCCTGACTCCTTTCTGCTCCTGGCAGCACAAGGGATATGCCAATTCATTTTTTGTAACTTTGGCGCATCGTTCGCATAAGTCACGAATTTTTCCCCCATGCCTGAAAGAAATTCGAATCTTTAATAAAAATCATTAGAATTTATGTACTTACAGTTTGCAAGTATAAGAACAAGTGAAATACTTCTTTAAGAGTTAAACTAGAAATAATTTGCATAACAAATATTAGAATAGCTTGCATAAAGGACATTGTTCATGTCTCCTTACTTTAGCCATTATTTTGGCTTTTCATATATTTTACTTTTTATAACTTATTAAATCTCATTGCGCCGTTATTTTAAATCTATCAAATAGCAGGTTTTAGACTAACATTTTATATAATGCTTGGAATTTCTTCATTCATGAATGATTTTTTTTTTCACCAAGAAAAAGACAACGCCATTATCCTGCTTTTTTCACGCAAATATAATAAGTCTAAGAAATTCCTTGCAGAATATGAAAAATTTGAGTACTCACTTGCATTCATTATCATGATCGTATGTGATCTTTTCACCTGTTGATTTTTCATATTCTTCTAACTTGCTGTACTGGACAGGCTGGGACTGAACTCTGAGAACAAAATCCTGCAGAAGGATAACCAACACACAAAGCGTCACTGATACAATTAAAGCACGCATCTAGAAAATATAAAAAATAAATTGCTACTATTACCCAATCAATTTGTAACAAACTGAATTTATTAAAATTTCTAAGCATTGAATTTTTTACTAGTCAAAGTAACAAACTATTACATCATAAAATGCTTTCACATCAAAAAGTAAACAAGTATTTCATTAATAACAGAAATACCGAAAAATAATTTCAAATCAATTAAATATGCAAAAAATTAAGTGTTTATTATTTTTCAAAAATTTTAATACTATTCACTATTTTTACTATAACACTATATTAAAGATAGCTTGAAATAATTTATTCCTATTAATCGATTGTTTTCATTTATTTGACGGAAAGTATATTTAAAATTCCTCTCAAAAAACTTTTATATGGAAACAAAAACTTAAAACTGGAACAAATATGTATGTCAGATACATTTTACAGTAATAATTTATCGAGTAAGTATAATCAGTGCATTATTCAGAAGTGTTTTATTCTTTACTAACATGATTAAATTGATTCTGTATTATTCATTAAGCAAATTTATTTAAAATTATCACAATTGTTGTGTTTAGTTGCTTACATTTAAAATTTACACAAATGGAAACGGTAGAATTGAATTTTCTGTAAATTTTTTACAAGGTAATAATTTGTTAAAAATTGAATTTTATAAGGATTAAAATATTAATGAGAAACTAAAAAACTATTTCAAGGGAATTATTATTCAAATGAATTGTCACATATTGTTAAGGATAATATATTTTTAATAATTATTGTTGAATATGAAGTAACATAATAATAGAAATTTCTATCATAAAATTAGCGATTAAACAAAAGAAAAGTAAAAATAATTTGGAAATGTTGCATAACTTCTTTAAGTAAATTATTATTTTAATTTTTTGAATTTAAATATCTTAAAAAGATTATTAAAAAGATATTTATACACCTTTATTTTTGCGTCAAATACTTAAATATAAAATAATAATTGAAAGTAAATTCTGTAAAATTATCCTCAGACTTTTTGCAACTTCAGTTAAAAAAATTTTTGAAATAAAGTATCTCAGAAACTACGTCATAGTTAAAATTATTTATAAATAAATAAAGAAACATAATATATTTTAAATAATTTTATCACTTTATCAGTAACATAGTAAAAAAGGATCTATAATATTTGAATCATTACAATGACATCAATGAAATTGTAACATTCATTTTATGAGATCAAAAGGTAATATATTTTCTCAATGGTTAATATTATGTAATATAATTTTAATATCATTATGCTATTTATCTCAGTAAAAAATCGAAATTCTTAAAAATTTTCAAAAATTTTGCACGAGAATATAATTTAATACAATAAACAAAAAAATTAGCATTTTTTTTCCTTCAAAACAATTAAAGAAATCAACCAGAAAATCAATAAAGTCTAATTTAAATGTTTTTTTATCAGCAATAGCACCAATTATATGAAATTATAGCTACACGTTATTATAAAAATAAAATCAAAATAGTAATGTTAGATTTATGAAAGAGTTACATGAAATAAATGATTTAATAAGCATATGTAATAAATGATAAAACATTCTAAGTACTAAAGATGTCAATCGAATAAAAAAATAAAATCCTTAAGAAAATCTATTGCGATTAATAATCAAAAGAAAATTTTTAATTTATAACATAGTACGAAGTTATGAATACTGTAATACGATATTATAATTTTATTATTCGAAATGTTATTACAGTATTATAGCCACAAAATAATGTACTGCTATTTTAAGAAATCATAAAAAAAATTTAAAACACTTAAAGTTATTAATGCATAGCTAGCGGCGGAAAAGCATTTTCCGAAAAATAGGAATCGAATTAAATATAGCTCGTAATCAATAATAAAAATATTAAATTAATATTTCCAATGAAAGAATTCAAATAAGCTTTATTATATATATATATATATATATATATATATATATATATATATATATATATATATATATATATATATATATATGTACTATAATATAAGGAAATAAGCTTTATTACAATAATCTAAGTCTCAATAGTATATACCTTATTTATTAAATTTTAAAATATTCAAAATTACTCTTATGTGTAGACAGAAATAAGAAAAATCTTCCGAAAGCTTAATCATTGAAATGTAATTCTATACCAGTTACTGCAAATTCTGGTTGAATAATATAATTATAAAATCCAAATATAATAAACATAAAAGAGAGAGAGAGAGAGAGAGAGTTTTATAACATTAAAAACTTTACACATTAAGATATTTACTAGCGAAACAAGAAATAAGGTGAATAGTAAGATCTTTTATATCACTATAATTCAAAATTTTTTTTAAAGTTGTAGGTTTCAATCTAATCAAATTGATTTCGCGTATTAAAACTTCCCTTTATTTCATTAGCTGAAAAATAAGTATATCAAAAAAAATTTAATTATATTTTAAAGTCATAAATCTATTTCAGTATAATATTAATGGAAAAAGCTTACGATAAAAATCAATTCGAAAAACTGAAGAAGTCTATTTTCAGAAAAGTCGGTAGCAACAAACTTCCAAGAGATGTCTGATGGTTCAATAACTCAACTTCACTGAATAGAAGTCCTTATGACCGGTCATTTATACATCTATGTGTCCTATGAGGACACGTGGATCAAAATCTAAGATTCTCGATTTAGGTTACAATCGTTATCTTCCCTGACCCCTTTAGATGAGTTGTGAGCTGTTGAAATTCCAAGAAAGGACGTCTTTAAAAAATGTAAGACTAATATTGCACCGAGAGTTAGACCACGAAGAGTTTCTCACAGGGTGAGGTCAGAGGCCTCAATCAATGATTACGTTCGCAAGTGGTTTATCATTAAAAAATATCCCCCCAGATCAAATGGCCTTGGGCACATTTAACTTATTTTCCACAGTAAATTTGCTTGAACTAAAATATGGTTACAGTTTTGGGTTCATGGATTTTTCGGAAAATATTCTCATATTGATGTCCTTCACTTAATTACGATTTTCTTAGACTTGGAAATTTATTTTATAGGACATTGTGCTACATTTTTTACCACGAATTGCTAACATTAAGAAATTTCTAAAGAATTTGACCCGAATTTTTAATATGTAAGCGATCAGAAATGTAAAACTCAGATAACAGTTCATTGCCAAATGGAAAAATAATTTTCACACATTTACAGATTTATTGGTAATTTTTTTTCTGCAAGCAGTTATTAATATACGACCAGATTCATTTATTGAATGGCAGTCCTGTGCCGCGTGTTGTAAGTATTCATTTAATTTAATATATTTTTATTGAAACAGATGTATGTCTATTGAAAGAAAATTAATTTTAAAAGTATAGATTACATAAATTCATAATAAATTGTAATATAATACTATTTCCTTATATATTTTTGCACAGAAACTCCTTTTTTAAGTTTTTAATTGCTAAGTAATGTATTAAGTATAATAAACAGAAATAATGAAAAGAAATTTATTCATTATACATATATTGGATATTGTAATTTAAAACTCTTTTTACTTTTTTTGTATGGAGATTGAAATTTAAAGTAAAGACTTCATAACCTTCTTCATTCTGAAGAACTAGCATAAAATTTACTGAATTGATTTTTTCATGTATCTTACATGGATACGAATCTCGTTGATGTTATAACATAAACTATTCGTATACCCATGTAAAATGTTATAATAACTGATTATAACATCCAAATATACCAAAACATTAGGTTTTCATTTACGTTCATCCCAAACAGTCTTCGGTAGTAGTTTTATATATTTCTAGTATAATGTAAATAATCAAGAAGTACATAATTCGCCAAAGCGTCATTTACTTAAACCGAGAATGCAAAACAATATTTTAAAAATTATATTATCTAGTATAAAAACTTTTTTCCCTTTTCTTTTACTTTTCAATATATGCATTATGAATCGGGAAAATGATTACTTTATTAAACCTGTTTTCATAATTCTTAGACAAGTACTTCTTTTATGTAAAATATTGATTGAATGGTCCAGAACTTTCGTGCAATGCTAAGGAAGGTTTTGAAATCTAAAGATAATACAGATCTTGAATTTCTCAGAAAGAATTATGCTTAAAAATAATTTTTAATACAAAATTAAAATTCTAGGCTATAGATAAAAATATTATGCATTACGATAAAGAAAAATTTTAATGCTGCAATATTCTGAAAAAATATTTGAAATTGCATGTGAAATTGCATATATATATATATATATATATATATATATATATATATATATATATATATATATATATATATATATATATATATATATATATATATATATATATATATATATATATATATATATATATATATATACATACATTATTTTGTTATAATAATCGATTTAATTAATATATTTAACTATTATAAATACAATTATAACTTTTAACAGTTTAAGAACATTCAGAAAATAATGTTATTAAACTGTTATTTAATGATCACTTAAGCAAAAACAAAAATGTGATTAGTTATAATTTAAAGCATCATGAAATTATTATGAAATGCTTTACTCAGCAATACTTACTACAAAATAAGGCAGTATTCACTGTGATTTTTTTCTTTGTTGAATAAAAAAATTATCCTAACAGCACTTTAAACTAATCTTTTTCTTACGTTATAAAACAGATATTTTCCTTATATAGGAAACAGTTGTATAGGAGCAATTCAACTTTACTTTTTCAAAGAACCAATTCAATAGTTCAGATTATTATATTGATAGATACAGTAAGAGGATATAAACAATAGCAACGGCATGCAATACGATGAATGTATGTATTGCTTTCTTTGTTTATATTAAAAAATAAATATTATCGAGAAATGTAGAAAGTTCTTCTCATTATTTTTTGAATAATTAAGTAACAAATGAATGATTATATAAAGTGTGTGGTAAAATTATGAGTAATTTTTTTAACAACTGATAGACTCCTTGAAATTAAGTTGATTTTGAACTGGAATATACTGATAATAAAATTAAAAACTTTGAACCCTTTGACCGAGATTTAATAGGGAAAAAAACCTATTTTTGCTGATTGTACCATTTTGCTACAACGTTGGTTTCTTGGAAGTCGCGACATAATTTACGCGCGTGTGCCAACCCAGCCATAAACAATTTCCTTTTTCTTTTAAACATTTCTCCTTTGTAACGATTCATCGAAATTTTCTATAATCCATATTTTAACAATAGCCAAAATATTTTGTATAAAATGAACACATAATATTATAAGAATTTTGTTTCAGAGATTAATATTGTTGATCTTTTGGAAACATAGTATGAAAAATAACAGAGTATGAAAAATCTTGTAAATGATAACAGAGTATGAAAAATCTTGTAAATGTTGCTTAAGATTACGAAATCAAACAATGTGAGATAAAATCTTGTAATTTTTGCATTAAATTAAGAGACATTAAATTAAAAAAAGTAATTATTTCACTGCAATCAATCAAATATTTTTAGTGCCGGCTATTAAGATTATTTCTCCGTGCAGCACTTCAAGAAGCAGAATTAATGATACTTTACATAAAATTCACCTTATTAGTGTGCTATCCTCTACCAGAAAAAGGGTTGGTCCCCATGATTTAGAAGCAAAGATCAAGCAGAAGATTCCTCGACTTGATCTACCACCCTTCATCATGGTATTATTTCATTTGGAGGACACTGCAGATATGAGCTATTTCACGTGCTACAATAGCCATTAGACTCAATCAGATTAAATATTTTATAATACATGCTGGAAACTAACACGTGCAAATTTGATCGTCTTCGTCTAAACATGCAAGAGCTTATTGTTAAGACTTGAGATAATATAACTCCCAACATAAACATTTATTTAACATGCCATACAAATTATTAGATTTCTCATAAGAGGTTCTGCTGAAGTCAAAATGACACAGACATCACAACATTCCTCATAAGAGGTTTTGCTTAAGTGCTTTTTAAATTATTCCAGGAAGCATTAAAGCTATAATATGAATTCTCAAAATAGAATATGTGTTCTTAATAAATTTAAATAAAGAACCTTTCTCAACACCGAAATAATTTGCATTAAAAACTCATTTAAAAAAAATTGATTCTGTTGTAATACGATTGCATTTAGCAATTTAAATAATAGTTATCAAAATCAATTCCTTTTCAAAATATGTGACACTTTGTTCCTTTTATTTAATTAACGAAATTCAGGGTACACTCTAAATTGCAAATCATGGTACAATGAAACCTGTGCAAAAGGTTAACATAAAACGATAAAACGAGTAAGTCACAAATATAGTTTTATACTAACTCATCAAACGTGCATTTTTTTATCCCAATACCCTAGCAAATTAACAAGATTTTAGTGATAAAAAGTATCAAGAAAACGAAATAATAACCAGGTTACAAGAAAATTACCAATTCTTTGAAATTATGAAATCACAACTGGGTTTTAAAATCACACTGTAGGGTTCCCTTTTATCATCGCATATTTAAAAGTTATATATTTAATTTAAAATAAGACAATTCGAGATTTTTATTTATTTATTTTGGGAAATTTTTTATCTCTCTTTTACTAAATGATTACATAATTTTCAAGTTTAAACACTCTCGAAATTCAAACGTCAGTTATTTTTGAGGAGTTTATTTCCCTCAGTTGTTTTTGGGAAAATATGAAGTTGCATTGATTAATTAAATTAATTCAGAACTTCTTAACTTGTATCTAACTAAATATAAAATCCTTAATTCATTCAAGCTTACCAGCAGAAAAATATAAACGAAAAATAAAAAGTGATTAACATTATTTGATAAGAATTTAGGACTCATTTTACTGAATACCTTCACATATTTTAATATCATTTTCCGTACTACATTTTAAGTTACATAATTGATTATAAACATTGTAATAATTCAGTTAAATACAGATTTATGTAAAACCAAAATGAGATTGATAATTTGTAGCTTAATGATTCTTCGAAATTATTTTTCTTACATAATTATTTATTAAAAATTAATAATAAAATTTGTACACAACAATTTAATACATTTTAAAAATTATGGGATTGAATTCGTATATTTTTAAAACGAAAATGTTATTTTAAAATCTTCATCTATCTAGTTTGAAACACATAAATTTTAAAATTATTGGTTATAAAGCATTGCAGTAAATAATAATTTGAGATATATGGAATCTAAAACATTCCTCATTTAAAACATTCTTTATTCCTCATTACTCCTCTCCATTCTTATTTGAAAATAAATGTAAACAATCACAATTAATTAATTTTATAATTCATATTCGTTAATAATTAAAAATAATGAAAGTTTACTCTTACCTTTTGGTGAAGCAAACTTTTTTATATAAAACGTTGAAACGTGTGGAAAAAAGTATTTTAAAATGTGAATTACAAATTTTTCGCACTACTATTATAAATTTCAACTGTACTTGATGAAACCTACATGTTAAAGACCGGTAAATTCAAGAAAAGTATCTAATATAGTGATCCTGCCAGATTACCGCAACGTTACAGATAACACGTATCAAACAAAATCAACTGCAAATTTTTATACTTACAGAATAAGCATTTCTCCATTTTTGACCACAAATTTAGTTTTAAATGTTAGAGTGATTTGTTGCCAGAAAAATTTTGCAATTTTAAATAATATTAAAAGTAATAAAAAAAAAAAAACTACATCAAATTGAGCATCGCATCGGTAATTTATATATTCGATATGCTTTTTGCGAGGTGCATTTGAAAATATTAAAAAAAAATTAATGATATTGTAACATAAATTTTAAATAATATTTTTTGAAATTTTTTATACATATTATACTTTAAAAAGTAAATTTTTACGACACATATTTCCATAAATCGTAAAAGAATAGCATATGAAAGAATAATATGTATCCCAATTCCTAAAACTACATATGTTAGTTTTCATCTAAAAAACAGCTTTTCTTTCATAAAAGCTCTTTTTTAGATGAAAATTAATAATGGCATTTAAAAAGTTCATTAAAATTTATAATTGTATTTAAAAAGTTCATAAAAAATTCACAAATAAACTTAATTAGCAATAACAATGAAATATTCAAATTCTCTATTATCAATGGAGTCATGGAATGATTAAAAAATCAAATTAACGAGAGGATTCTAATCATTATTCCTTTTAACAATCTGAATTCCTTGAGTGTTAAAGTAAAAAAGAATTTTTTATTCTTTAATACAAATTAATTAAGGGATTTAGAAAATGAAACGAATTAATGAATCGTTAAATGAATTTTAACTTAATTTATGAATATTACTGTAGATTATTATTCTGTTATTTACATATAATCATCAGGAAGATGTAATTTTTCCAATTATTTAAATACGAATATGAGAGAGCATTATATAAATATCTATATATCACGTTGCATAAAAATCTATATTATAACATTAATTATTCATTTGGAATATATAATGTAAATCAAATAAAACATTACCAAACCTCTAATATCGTATAGACATAATCTTTTGTGGTATTTTTAAGTAAACAAATATTCCGAAATTGAGTTAAAACGAATCATTATCGCATTCATATATGGTTAAAGAACTTCATGTGAATAAATTTATTCATAGTAAAGTTGTGTATATTTTTATATAGTTCATTGAAATTACTGAACTTCAATAAACTTTTTTTAGATGTAAAAAATTTAACAATAAAACAAATATTAAAAAAGTACGCAACTTATTTTTATTTTTTTATTTTTTTATTTTTTATTTATTTATTTATTTTTTTAGTTTTTAACAACGTTTTCTTACTAAACTACTCAGAAGCAAGTTTTTTATTTTCTTCCGAATAATATACTTTTATGAAAACTTTTCTTTCATGCTAATAACAGAAATTTTTGGATTGACCCAAAATGGCGCACAAAAATTGTATTTAACATTTGACTGAACTTAGGATAACTAAAGTCAGACCCTGATCGAATTCTGACGCATGAAAATCTTGAAGGGATAAAGATCTAACTGATGTTTTATCAGAGACCAAAGGATTATGATATCTAGAAGAGATGAAGAGCAAGCTAAAAATGAAACATAAACAAACAGTTTAAAATGTTACTGTGAGAAAAGCTATTTTAAGCTTCAATGATGGCTTTTAGTCAGAAAAATGAGAATCGCCTTCCTTTATTGTATTTTTATGAAGACGAAAATGCAGCTGCGTTCTTCTTTTCATCAGATGAATAGGCAATAGATGAAAGCTTTTAAAATGTCATAATTAATCATTTATATAAAAGCAGGTGCTACTTTTTCTTATGAGACCAATAAACCTCAGTTAGACAGCTCAAAAAATTATTCAATTTTTTTTCTCTGATGTAAAATAATTTATGAAGTGAAATTCGAGCAAACAAACAAATTCATTTTAGATTTTAGAACTGCTAGATCTTTAAATTTTAGCCTGAGTAATACAAGTTTATGTGCAATAATAGAAATATTTCATAAATTACACATTTTTTTAAAAAAAAAATTCTGCAAATATTTTTCGTTTTTGTGCTTAAAAAGGTATGAAGATTTCGTATGATCACAGATCAATGATTCTTCAGAAAGATAATAGAAAATTAAAAACTGATTGTTTTAAAATTTTATTAATATATCTTGACCTTGAATTTTTTACAATTAATCAACACCTTATATTTATTCTTGATCATTATAAAAATCATCAAAATTGAGTTTCTCATATTTGGGATTTTTGGGTCGTCTCAACATCAGTTTTATGTTATTATTTAGTTAATTAGAATCAGTTTTACTGTTTTTATTTATATATTTTTTACTTTGATAATATTAATTTTGCTTTACTGTTATTATTTGCTTATTTTTATTCATAAATATTTATCCATTTTTTTTATCTATTTTAAAATCAAACTTACTATTATTAGTTAAAGTTTATTTTTATTACAGTTAAAATAACCATATTTCCCATTTTGTATAGTAGATTTATACAGCTACATGTTTAATATCAAACTTTAAAAAGATTTTGATGTTTGAATACCGAAAATTTGATATCTCAATATTCAAAGAATCAATTGCACACACACATTTTTGGAAATAGATAAAGTTATAGTTTATTTATTGATGTGAAGAATCGATGCTTATCTTCTGTAATTCTAGTAGTTAGCTTTTAATCTATAATGTTTTCAAACACAATGTGATAATCATAATGCGAAACATATTGTTAAAACATTTTAACTAAACAGTTTGCATAATTTATACATTATGTATGTTAGGTTTCTAATAATTCATAAAAATTAACATACCAATAATATCTTTCTTATTAATAATATGAAACTCCTAAATTAATTAAAAAATAATCCTTACAATACTATAAAATTAAATTTAATATCGATACAAAATATTGCTTTTTAAAAAGAAAGTATTTGTTAACAAGATTTCTAAAAAAAGCAATCTTAAATAAAATACTATTCAAATTCCCCATTAATTAAGTAAAAGTACTTCGTATACAATAAGGAAAAAAATTACATACTTATCTTAATTATTAATTAATAAAATAATTTAACAATCATTTTAACATGAATGATAATTGATAATTATAAATAAGTTATTATCTATTTTAAGTTCTGAAAAATACAAGAAATTTCGGCATACAACTAAACATTAAATAATTCATAGGTAAGCAATACATTTCATATATTCACACCCTACTTAATTGCGATTAATTTTATAATAATAGTGCATAAAAAATTCTGAAGAATATTAAAACTATCAATTAACTATAAATTATCATGCAGTAATTAGGCAAGTTTGTAAAACTGAAGTTATTTTTTACATTAAATTACTATTATTTTTATTCATTTAAATATCTTCAGAGATAACTTATCCTACAAAAATTGCTCTAGAAAATTATTTTGAAAGTATTAATTATATAACTGAAGCATTCCATTCAAAAATTTAATCTCAATCAGATCTCTTAAATATAAGAGATTAGGTACCAAGTACTACTTCGCGGCTTCACCTAGAAAAATATACAATTTTATGAAAATTTATCAATTATTTTTGATTGATTAACTCTTTTAAATTAATAATAATGCAAAAATATGCAAAAATTACAAGCTTAATTCTTTACTTGTGTAGAAAACATATTTTTAAATAAAAAAATCATTTTATATAAAAAATAAATAATCAATATTTTGCTAAAATTAATAAGTAAATTTGAAGTCTTTTATTAAACAGCATATTGAAAATAGCAAATTTAATTATTTTTGATTTAGAAAATATTTGCTTAAAATTCAGAAATTGATTTATTTCTACTGAGAAACTGATTGGTTTTTATTTAATTTTAAAGAATCAATAAATTGACGTTTAACATTATAATAAGAGATAATATCAAACAATTTAATAATAAAATTCAGTATAAGCAAAAAAAAAAATTCAACAATAGTAACTATAAAAATTTTAAAAAAATTGTAAATTCTATTAGTAAAAAAAATTGTTTGTTCGCGTTTTTACTAGTTTTCTTTAAATGCAATTTTAAAAAAATGATTCTTACTTTAATAATAAATAGATGCAGGAGTGAAACTTGAAATTACTCTCAACCTTGTCACAATCCGGTTAAACTATTTCACTAATGCTTTGTGTCAAAATTTATATAAAAATTATGGTCCCGTTTCGAACCCAGAGTGCTTAGCGACAAAGATGTCTTAAAATAAAAGTTCACACGTACGATATCCTTTAAATGACCGATAGGAACCAAAGTTCGAAAAAAAAAATGAATTTTGTGATAACATCTGATTACTGGATGATTTATTTTAGTTATTATTTTTTTCAACACACAAAGGGGTGAATAATATGCCGGCTAAAAAAAAATTCTTTTCGCACCTAGCTAGGATAAGATTACTACATTTCCCACAATTGGGCCAAAAAGTTATGATTAAATATGTTTTTAAATGGAAGATAAGATTCTATTGCAAATGCGGGATTTTTAGATTATTTCCTCGTGATTTTAAAACTATCTCCTTGTTTTTCCTTTCACATCTAAACTTAAAATAATTTTTTCAATGTTGATTTTTCTTATAGTAAATGATTAATCAATTTTTCTTGGAAAATTCAATTCTGACTCGTAAATTACTCATCGCTCATGTAAAAAGCGGGTATTTTTAGAAAAAAGTTTCTAACCAGATAAAATTTTATCGTGTTATCGACAGATCTCTCATACTCTAAAATTCCATAAAACAATCCGTTTTCTTTTAATATGGATAAGCATAATTACAAATTTTTTATGGGCAGCCAAGAATCCGCAAGGAAGACAAGAAGGCTGACATTTTCGCTTTTTCTTAAGTTATAGTTCAGGACTTCCCAACCTTTTTAGCTGGCGAACCCCTTTTTCAGGCAAAAATCCAAGGCGGACTCCAAGGCGAACCCCTGTCAGTCAAGAGGACAGTAACAAATAAAATTCAGCTCGAAGCCCATCGGAATTGAAAACTTCATAATGCAATTGCATTTTTTACTATAACCACATGACGAATCGAGATTCTTCTGATTTAATGATGAATGGAAACAACTTTAAACAAACTACGTTTCCATTAGTTTGAATTCCCACACTATACATTTATATACTTGCTCACATCGTTCAACACACTAGGCAGGCCATATTTCTACTTGAATGGAGGGGAATATATTGCAAAAAAATAAACTTTAGTTGGATAACATTTTAATTTTCACAACAAAAATATCAATATAAAAATAATTCAATTAATTATTAATTTATAGAAAATATGAACAAATGCCTACAAAAGTTATAGTCCGGGAACATTCACTGCTCGTCAACGAAACACAATGCGTTCTTCTTAACTAGAGATGAGTTTGTAGAAATAATAATTTAATCTTACTGTGAGGGTTGAGGTTGCTTCTGATGGCACAGTTTTGAAAAGTCGGACTCAATATTTGACAATTGGAGACGGATGTCAGGTTCAGCATTTAGACAGCTTTAGTACTTAATTTTGGTGCCGGCATAGATCGAGAATCCGGATTCGCACATTTATGTTGTGGTTAATGAAAGTAGAACACGTTTTGTTTTTCCAACAAGGGGGTAGAAAATTTTCTTAAGCCAAACGCATCCAAAATTGTGAGTAACCATCACTATCGAAAGTAGAATTCAAGATTGTGAGTCAGTGAGAATTTCTATCAACAACTCATATTCATTCGATGGTATAATGTTCGGCTTTCTGGATACAGCGAATATGTTGTCCATCTATTCATTTTGCTTCAGTGTCTCATCTTGAGCTGTTAGGAAATAATGCTCCAACGATGATGTCAAGCTTCGGAGGTATTCGAGGATTTCATGAAACAAATTGTTCCTAAGCTGCTATGTCTTGTCTTTTAAAAAATCATTGAAGAGAGAGGGAAACACTCTACCTCCCCCTCCTCCACACTCTTTGCAAAAAATTGATTTTCCTCTTGAACACTCGAATCTTATCATTTGCAGTGACTATTGTTACAGTTTTCCCATGCAGTGAAGTATTTATTTCGTTCAATTTGGAGAAAATATCTGCCAAAGAAACAAGTATACATTGTCAATTTTCGTCATTAATAATCTCTACTAATTCGGTATTATGGCAGTATAAATGTAAAGCTAGAACTTCTAAACGTAATTCATATAATCTAGAGTGCATTCGTAAGTGAGAGCCACCTTACTTCTGTATGGGGAAGCAGAGAATGATGAAGGATTTCCATATCTCCCCACAGTATTTTGAAAGTTCTTGACTTCAACGGCCGTAATTTTATGTAATTAATAATTCGGACAGATTGATCTCAAGCTTTCTTGTGAAAGATGCATGCATTTGTTTCGTAACTAAATCTATTCTATGAAGTGTCTGTGTGGCTTGTCTGTGTGTGTCAATGACTATTCTTCAATCTTTCGAGCTCCCTTTTATTTTTGCTATCGCTTCGACCAATGGACCTGTCATAGCTTTTGTACCATCTGTGCACACATCGATCTAATTAGACCATGGAATTTCGTTAGTTCTCAAAACATCGTGCAACAAACGGAATATTTCAGAATCTATTGTATGGGCAGGTAGTATAAATCCGGGTGTAGCGCTTCATGTAACAGTTCTTCATTTGGTCGGCCTCATTCATCATTCATTTCAACCTGGATCATTCCCTGCTGTGAAAACGATGGAGAAGCTGTTAGCTTCTTGAATGATCCCGATCCACCGATCCATGGTGGAAGTAGTAAACTGTGCAAAAAGCAAATGGTATAGTCATGCAAGAAGTTCAACATTGAACAACAACAATTCAACAAAAAGGAGGAAAAGCAGGTGACCGTTCGCCGCACACAAAACGAGGAGAGCATACGAGGCAGAGAGTACTCTATTTGGCGAGTAGAGCTCACGCCATTTCTGAAGATCATGCGTAAAAGGTTTCTACGCATCGTGCGCCGTAAGCAAGCTCGCATGCGACCCCCGGACTTTACAGAAAGTCCAGCAGGGAGGATACATCCACCGGCAATAAGCTACCTGAGGGTCAATATGATGAGAACTGCAGTCACTGTTCCAAGGTAGCCACGGACACCTAGAAAAAGCCGGTGGACCACTAAGGGATCCACGGACCACACGTTGGGAAGCCCTGTTATAGTTCATTTTAGAGGCTTGTCACAATTTAGAGGCTTGACAATAATGACAATTAATGAAAATGTTGATATTTACAAATAACTAAATAATGGAGAAATATGTGATAAATTATTTGGCATATCTCTCATTTTTTAATTTTATATGGTTTTAAAACTATTTTTATATATTTTTCAAATATTATATTGCAGAATGAAAAATCAATAAGGTACATCATATTTTACGAAGCAAAAAATACGCCTTAAGTCTATTATCTTGTTTTTTGAAAAGTTTCATGATGGAGGTTTTGCAGCTTATCATTCAAAATATAACCGCATGCAAGCATTTAATTCAAACATTTAAAATTGAATCTTTTACCACACTCTAGATATTAAAATGATTATTCCTTCGAGAGCTTTTGAGAATCTACTACATAGTAACATTCTTTAAAAACATTTTTAATTGTTACAACTATTTTTTTAACTCATGAAAGAAACTTTGGTATTATATATTAGAATTGCATTTTGCGAATATTTCTATCTAAAAAATAATATACAAAGTGTCCCAAAACGACCGCATTAGCTCTGCTTAACTATATTCCTCGTTGGGAGTACATAAAAACTGTCCAAAGAAGCGTTCCTGTACGATTCATAGTTTACGAGAAAAATACGAACAACAAAGTATGACGGCACTTCCAATGCAAGACAAAAACACTTTTTTGAACATAGCAGCAGCAGTATATGCACAATTTAAAGCAGACGTTCAAAGTGTCCACCTTGAATGTCGAGACAGGCTTGAGCACGCTGTGAAATGACTGCCATCACAAGTTGCAGCATCACGGGGTCCACCGAAGTATAAGCAGCGTGCAGACGAGCAACTAAGTCCATTGGTGTTGGCACTACGTATCAATACACCAGTTCCTTGAGACGGCCTCATAGGAAAAAATCCAACGGTATAAGATCTGGCGGACATAGAACCAGACCCTCTCGTCGATCCAGCGGCCGGAGTATTCTGTATCCATCCAACCGCGTACAGGAGCACAGAAATGTACCGGAGCCCTATGATGCTGGAACCAAAGTTATATTATTACATTGGCCTTACATCAAGTACATGTCTTAGTAGTCACGAACGGCATACCTGGCCACCATACGAAGACTACCGGTTGCTGCAAGATGCAGACTCTTAAATACCAGTTTAACGAGGGCTTAATGTCATTCCATGGCGCTCGCGCATGCATGACGCGGTATGCGCGGTGAACGTTTAAAATACTATCGACTGGAAAAATATGCAAATAAAGTTTTTGATGTGTCCAATAAAAGGATTTTTTCTTGCACCGAAAGTGACGTCATTCTTTGTTTTCCGTATTTTTCTCGTAAACTATGGACCGTACAATAACGCTTCTTTGGGCAGTTTTTATGTACTCCCAATGAGGAATCTAGCTGTGAAGAGTTTATGCAGTCGTTTTGGGGCACCGTGTATATGTATATACATACATACATACATACATACATATATATATATATATATATATATATATATATATATATATATATATATATATATATATATAAAATAAATTATCCATTTAGGTACATTTATTTTCTTATCTAGTTTATCATTCCAAGAAATTAATGATCGAATCAGGTCAAATGTAACTTTACCATTAGGAATATAAAGTCAATAGATACAAACTACAGGTAACATTAGACGAGGAATATTGTGATTTGCATAAACTTTCTGAACTTCGTTTCATCAAATGAGAAGACAACCATGTTATATCACATACAAAGAAATCGTACTAAGACTTATTGAGTAAAAACTTAATTAGCACAATAAATTTATGAGCCCATGTGCATTAAAATATGTTATGCAAGACATCCATTCCTAAAGTCAGTGGTACTACGTTAAATGTGAAACTGAGTGACATACTTCGTGATACCAAGTTTGACAGTTTGAAAAACGATTACTTAATAAAGGCAACCACTTTCAAGTGTACAGCAACGCTCTCTGATGCTTTTCAAGTAGGTTTACTACAATATACAGCCATAGTATTGATGGGGCATCCAATCACCCAAGTGCCTTTTATCAGTTAGATAATGATTTGACACATAGATCTACAACAATGTTTTCAAGGTCATTCTGCCCTTCGATGTGCCCGGACTAATTCCCCAGATTTTGCTTCAAATTAACATATCTTGAACATTTCGTGAAATTAACATCAATTATCTAGAAATATTAAGAAGCTTATTTATCTCTTACAGGATCCAATGTAAGTTAATAGATCTGTGGTAAAATACATTGGTAATTTTCAACAAATATTAGCTTGTGTGCAATATAATAAAATTCTTTTGTTTCCACTAATCAATAAAGCAGAACGTTATATTAAGGAAAAGATAGTCCTCATTACAGATACGACTTTGAAAACAAGATATCGAACGTAACAATGTCCAAAAGTTAACCCCATAACTTAATCTATTTCTCTTGTAAGGAAAAATAAAGTCTTTGAGAATAAGAATATGGTAAAATATTTTGTGTGGGAAATAATTCTTTCCCATCATATGGTACAATATTTGATATTGAAACCAGGGCTTGACTTAAGTCTAATTGGGATACGGGGCAAAAACTTCTTTTGGGGACCTCCTTTGCTTCACAACAACAGACATTCTATTCGATTTGGTGAAACGATTCTATTTGAGTGGCAATGCAAATAAACTTTCTTTTTGATTTGAAAGACCTTCTGATGTGGGGACCCAAAGCTACTTCCTCGTATGCCCTTGCCTTAATCAGCCTCTGACTGAAACTAACTATCCATAATATCGAAATAACAATATCTGTTTAAAATATTCAAAACGCAATGATGAATCAGTTTTGCTTTTATTTTAAAATCATAATATGTATAAGACATCTACTAATGTTCAAGGTTAAAAATAAAATGCAAACTTTTTACAAACATCACCGATTAGAATTTAATTCAACATAATTTGCATCTTATAGATATCGCTAAATTTGTTTCGTTTTCTGACCAACCTTGAAAAGCTAAAGATAGTTATTAGCTGATAAGTGATTACGAATGAATCTATCTTGTTTATAGAATTTTTGACTTGATAACCAGAACAAATTGAGAGTCCTATTACATCACTGGAAATTACATTAAGAAGACTAATATATTTTAATAAATAACTTATTAATGCGAAAAATATACCATAAATGATATTAAAAATCAGATGTAAGTGTCGACATGTAATAATGGTTGTTAATATTATATAAATTTAAAAACTTTATTGCAAATATTACAACTAAAAAGAAATTATTTAAATAGGAATACATATTTGAAAAATATAATTTTATATTAAAATTTATGTTAATTAATCTTATTTTCATCCAGATTTCAAAATATGAAGAAAGTTTCAAGAGAAAAATGCATTTCCTCCTACAGTAAAATTATTAATGTTTCCATGTACGCAGCCATATATTTTGGAGAAGGAAACCTATTTAGAAAGCTAACGGGTTGAGAAAAAGGCTCCTTCCTTCAGTCCCTTGAAGAAATCTGACAGAACAATTGAAGATGAAATCCAGTAGTATGAATTTCCCTTAAACAATTTCAACGTAACACATCAATTTTTGAGCCGTGAACAGCATTTCTTGGGTAATCAAAATTGGAGTCGTTTTTCTAGTGTCTCTAGATTCAGTAAACAAAGCAATTCTCACAACACGAGTTTTCACTGGCGAGAACCTAAAAGACGCTATCCTTCTTTTAACATCAAATAAATGGATAGCTTTAGTTGCACTGATATCTCTGTATGTCACGGGGATACTGTTTGCATTATGTATTATGTTGGACAGATGTACATCACTTTATTCTTCTTTGTTCGTACACAGAATACTGTTAGCAGAACACTACAAGGAAAAGATTCATTGAAAGTTATGTATAACATTTTCGATTAATTGTAAGCAATTTATTCGATTTTATGAAGGATAACGGCCGATTATATAAAGCTAACGATTATCTCGAAAAAAAAGTATTCACAGTTTATTGAGGTCTGCGAAATTTCCACTTCAAAACCTGAATTTCATACAGTATTGGTGGAATCAACTAGAAAAAGGCATTGTAGGTCGAAAAAAACCCTCCCAAAACCGTCCAGGCGCTAAAATAGACGGTTTTGGATAATTGAAAATAACTATCACAAACCGGATATTAACAGCATTAAAGCTTGCTGTAGTATTTGCATAAATGCACGAGGTAGCCGCATCTCGTATTAGACTATAAGCAACAGATAGTACTATAAAGAAAACGAGATAAAAAATGTGTCATATGGCTCTCATCCTATTTTAATCAGTGTATTATCGCCATCATTTCCATATTAGTTTGACTCAAGATCAAATTTTTTGTTATCATTTCTTGTCTTCAAAATATTAGTACATTTTCATTCATTAAACCATTTCTTTTATTAAAATACTTAATTTTTTATTTTGTAATCATCTCTTAACATTTAGCCCCAGTGATTTAAAGATCTGTGAACTAGCAATCTTTTGTTGTAAAATCTATCAATATTACCATAAAACTTAATCACGCTTCATCTGTCCTATCAATACATTATAAAAATGAGCTATCGAACCACAAGATAAAAAATAATGAGACGTACGGTTACATTTTTACCCTTACAAGTCTAATTCTTATCAGAAGTAACAGGCTAAGATGGTTTGGCCATGTCTGGAGAAGCCGGGAAAACAAACCCTCTAGAATATCATCGTTTAGGAACCCTGAAGGATCCCGTGCCCGAGGAAGACAACCAACAAGATGGCTCGTTTTGACACTGAAAATATTCTCAAGATGCTGAAAATTATCAACTGGCAAAGTGTCGCTCTGGACAGACTGGGCTGGGAAAAGCGTACTGTAGAGGCAGATAAGACCTGTAATAGGTTGTTACGCTATTAAAAAAGAAGATAAGTCTAATTCCAGACACCGATGTGCAAACGTTTTCCCAATTTACTTATTGTAATAGAGAGAAATAGTGTTAAAAGACAGCAACGATTTTGATGTTGAATTCAATCTTTGATAGTCATTGCACTCTTTTGTTTCTTGCTAAACAATTCATATCTAGATGTGTGCTTATCTTAAAATTTTAACCCTTTTTGAATATTATTCTTTAAACACATTATGTAACTTAATTACGGTATTATATTACAGCTGAAAATAACCCCATGTTTTTACTATTAAATCAGTCAGAGGATACAATCCTTAAACTTCTTTCTAAATGTTTTATTTTATAATTTTAATTAATAGTTTCCTTCTCTTGAATACATAATAATGAAAAAAACTGGTTAAGAAACAAAAACGTGAAGAAAACTTTTGCGTGACCGACATACATGGGCACAAAATGAAAAATATGTGTCTAATAACACAAAAAACAATGCAAAAACATTGCATAGAGATTTTATTTGTGAGGAATAAGAAGTGCAATCTTTGATCTCGCAATAATATTTCGTTTAAGTTTTTCTCAAGCCTGATGCTATCAATTTAGATCAAGAGAGTTTGGTGACCACACAAAACCTGCATTATTTGGTCCATAAGAAGGTTCTTCTCAGAATACCAGTTTGTGGCTACATAATTCATCACAAGAAAGGAATCATCAATAGTTGCAGAGTAGATTACGATATAATGTCGCAATATTTTGTCTTCATATGACTATAAATCCCACTTCTGAAATCAAATTAATATACATATTACGAAAACATATTTAGTGTCACACTCTACATTAAATCGGTATTCATCAATAATAGCTAGACTCCGATCACTTTGTATTTTCATTTGCATGGTCTAAATTACTTGTAAAAATCACCCTCATGAAAATATTGTGGATTTTTAGGGTTGAGATCCTTCGTTTGGTTGTCAAAAAACAGTACAAGTCATATTTCAGCACAAGCAAGCAAGCAGCAGCTGAGTAGCTTGTTTTCTTGTGCTGAAATATAATAGGATGTATCGATCACATTTGTTGTGATAACATGTTATTGTTGTTGTGCACGAGTTTATTCCCCTTTACCTAGGCCTGAGTTGGACTCTATCAGTTAGTGGAAGCCAAGCAGATGGTAATCTTCGTAATGTAGAAACAAGAGTAACCCTAATACTTGACCTACCATTCCCAGAGGTATCGTTTCACTAAAACTTATTTAACCATGACTTATTTAATGCATCCCAGCTTCGTTTAGTGAACACGACGAATATTGTGCTAAGCCGGATTCGAACTCATAACGTTCTGATAATGAGATCGACCCCCTAATCAACAGTCTATCGCGGGCTTTTGAATTGTCATATTAACAACTTAGTCTCTAAATTTGAAATTACTAGGAGTCAAATGCAAGGAAAACAACCTTGAGATATCCTCTTTGATATTGTAATATTATATATATATATATATATATATATATATATATATATATATATATATATATATATATATATATATATATATTTTTAACGCACAAACAAATTTACAAATTTTTGCGTGATTTCATTGGATTGACTGGTATTTTAAAACTGCAAAATTTGGAAAAAGAGGGATAAAAGGAAATTAAAAATCAAAAATTGAGATTAAATTATTTAGTGCATTAAAAATAAGAATTAGATGTCTAGTCACCCACACTCGAGTAAAATCCAACGTAAGATAATTTCAGTAAGATATAAAATTAGTCACATATACCCTTTGAACTTGGAAGAAAGAACATTATCTTCGAATTTTAAAACAGACGGAATTTCTATTTTTAAGAGAAAAAAAAATATTTGTAAAATCAGTTCATAAGTAATCTATTTCTGGTTGGGAAAGAAAAGAAATCAGATAAGAAATACAAAAGTAATAAAGATCAGAAAGAGCTATTACAGTATCTGATCTGAACATTTGGAAAGAGAGATACTTTTTGAGACCTTTGGACATTCCGCTGCGGGTATCCGAAGTCCATTTGAAACTGTTTCCTTATGTGCGTAATGAAGATTGCCCCTTGTCGTCAAGAGTGACGATATAGTGCGAAGAATATACCCCAATATCGTTGCTCTTCTCCTCTTTACGTTGTGTACTATCACGTCTAACGATTTTAGGAATAAGAGGATAAAGTACAAACTGCATAATTGGGAAATTATGATTAAATGGTAATTTTTATCAGAAATTTTTCTGACTCAATTTTAGGTTGGAAAGAGTGATGCAATCAGTTCTAATAGTTGAATTTTTACGTTATATCGAAATTTCAATTACTGCTTTATATTTAAAGTTGTAAAAGAAAATATTTTGCCCTTTGAATTTTTTTAATTTTATATAATAAGCTTGTTTTTTTTTTTATAACTAATTAAATTAAAGATTTTATAATTTAATATTTTTTCGAACTCTCCTCTAATTATCTTAATTCCGTTATACAATATATGATAACTTTCTAGTCATTAACGCGCATAAATAAAAAATTTCAAAAATGAAAGCATTCCAAAATTTATTTATACTATCTTTCCTGTTCATAAGAACACGAGTTTTCTTGACTCAAGCGATATAAATTCAAGGTATATGTTATCCAAACACGAGGCAATAATGGTGACAAAAAACTGAAAACATGAAAGAATGATTTTCTTGTGACTAGAAAAAAAACCACAGTATTAATTATTCCTATTCCTTCTTCTTTAAGTCGTTGACCGAATTGACAGTCGAATGGTTAGCTCTCTGATTTCTGGTTCAACAATTCGGGAATTCAATTCCCACCTCGCATATGAATGTTTATAATTAATAGTTAGAAATAAATAAATATATATATAATATATATACTAGCTTTGTAAATCATATCAGTTAAGGGTAGATGATGCATACACAACGATCCTTGTTTTCTCACTTGACTGTAATTTTCAATAATGCTTTATTTTTGAAAATAGCTTAACAGTGCATTCCGGCAGGTGCTAATGGTATTATTTTAGTGTACCACGAATATATAGATGTATTAAATGGAGGGGGGGAATAAAGAACTACAGTCATTTTAACGACTTGATTTTTGTCTCGCCAAAACCTAATGCTAGAAATGTCGGAATGGAAGGTTTCGCACTCAATTTTAGACATTATTCAGCAAAGGGAGGCAAGAATAGCTTTGCTATTATTTTCATAAACAACTATTCAAATAGATATTAAAAAAATAAACTTTTCAGCTTTTTTATTACGCAACATGTACGACCTAAAATCTAAGATTTAATTTAATGAAAAAAAATTTAGTTTAAAAAATTATAATATCCATTTTGTACGATTTCTAATGCATAAGAACAGTATTGATTTCGAATAATTTTAATGAATTAAACATTTTTTTTTTATCGATTGGTTACAAACATTAGCAATAACCCCTTCTACACGGTATTAACATTATCAAAATCATTTTGGTCTTTGATGACAAAAATATTTTTACATGGGCAATATTATAAATTTATATGCATGGAGTTTAAAAATTAATAATGTAGGCGGTGAAAAGTATTAATTTATACAAATGAAACCACAATCTTAATCATCTTAGATTTGATGGTAAAATCGAGTGTTTCTACTTCAGACTATAAAAATGTTTACAGATACTTGCAAACATTTGAGATTCCATCAAATTCATAAATGGAAGTAAATATGAACTTATATATATTTATAAACGTCAATTACCCTCAGATATATGTAAATAAAAGTAATTCAATTTGAAAAAATTTGAATCTATAAAAATATGTCATGCATTTACAATCATAGCAGTGATGGAGCTTCATGTTTCTTAGTTTCTAACACTGGTCTGGAGTCATGTTTCTAACACTGGTTTGTTTTCCATTTTCATGCATTTAACGGTTTGATTAAGTATAGAAGTAGACTAATCATCGAATTTTAATGGGCAAAGAAAGATTAATTGTTTAAAAATTCATTTTTTCTGTAGCAGCTAATTGAAAGGTTCCTTTTGCTTCGTTAATTTATTATTTCCTGTAGATTTTAACATTTTATGAAATACTGTGTTCAATATCTGTTGATTAATATAAATTTGATTTAATAGTCCAAAATGAAATAAAACTTGTCCCACTACTCATTTGCTGTGTGCTATTAGGCGGTGTAAAACCCCAACAATAAAATGTCGAAATTATTTCGAGAAATAATACGTAAAGTAATTTAGTAGCATCACAAATAATTTATGTAAAATACGATAATCGCCTTTCGTAAAATGTGTAGAAATAATCTCTAAACTATTACGATGAGATGTTAAGTTCGTATAAGTTATTTAAAATAAATTAATCTATTATAAAAATACATTTTTACTTAAAGTTTTTTATTAAAAATATTTATTTTGAAGTACCCACATTTCCATCATATAATAAATTCACATACAAAGAAATGGGAACATTAATGTTTAGAAATTTACAGTAGACTTTGGAGGTGATATTTTAATAAATATCGATAAATAATAATTTTTGTATCCAATTTACTCAAAAAGAAACTTGATATATTTTTAAAAAAGTCTTGAGTTTTGGTAAGTTTCGTGAATAAGCCTTTAAAATTTGAAAAGTTCAATATTCAGTAATATATATTTTTTATAATATGGAAAGCATTATATATTTCTTTTTGAAGAAAGTATTTAATGACAAACTTACATTTATACATCAGTCACCACAGTTTAAAGTATGAAAACTCATAAAGCATGGGGCATCGAAATTTATTGTTTTTGGTAAAAGCACATGCTTAATGCCAAGGTATTTTTAAAGATTAGATGCTTATTATTTTATAAACATCACATCATAAATTCATTATAAAAGGAATATATGAAGCTAAGCAGAATTAATGAAATTATTTTAGTCGAATAAGAATCCAGAGTTAAAATTATTAATTATATATAAGAAATCAAATGATTTTCATTCCAATTTTTCAAATTAAAGATTGTAATTGATAAATAAAAATGTATATAGATAACAATTTTTACAATGAACATTTGTGCATTTGTCGAATTGTGGATTTATATACAAAAAAATAATGAGTGAATCTCGAGAATATTATTTAAGAAAAACTTGAAAATTTTAATTAATGTTCGAGGTCATCCGAAATTGAATATTTCTTCAAAAGCGCTTATGCAATTTGTGACAGTTATTTAGGATGCAAATCCATAATTCAAATTTCAAAAACTTTAATTTTTCCAGTAAATTTGTTATTTTATTAAACTTTAAACAAAATTAAAATCAAACTAAAATTATTCAAAATCACCAAAAATGGTTAAAATATGAAATACATATTTTTGATGTGAATGGAAAAAAATATATTCTGTGGTGTTAATAACGCTAAATTTACAGAATAAACATGTTGGTTTTTGCAGAGATTTTTTTTTAAGTTTAAGAATTTTTTAATCATCTTTCTTTACATTTAGAAAGTAAGGACACTAGTTTTAGATGTACTCAAACTGATATCTCCACCTTATTATTCTGTTGGATAATGAAACCATGAGTAAAATAAATTAGTATAAAAGAGAATGTTCTTAAGCCTATTCTACTGTTGAAAATTATCCATAAATCTCTGAGCCTGTCTGAGAAGATTCATTCCAGGATAAAAAAAAATCACATATTTTTCATGCTTTATTCTTAGAATCTAAAACAAATGTCTTTCAACAATGAATTTTACTTACATTATCGCACCACAAACAACATTTATTTCCTTTCAAGTTTAGAAAAGTTAGAATAATTAAACACGAACTGCAGTGAGATGCTTGTATTATATATTAATGTGTGTTGGCACAGTAAATTATACACACTCACATCCAAATGTAAAAGAGTAAAAATTTTGAAAAATTTTAGAAGGGAAAATCTTAAAAGCCAATCTGAATTACAGAAATTACCATTCGTTATCAAAGCAGACGAAAGAGAGCTATATAACAGCCAATGAATTTGGTGTCGAAATGTATTAAAAACAGGCAATCATGTGCAGTAGTGTATAAGGTTACTATAGTTACATATAAGTGACAAAAAATGCGTTTAAAAAGAGTGTTTTTTAAGATAAACATATTTCGATTTTTAATAACTGATGAGAAATTCTGAAATATATATATATATATATATATATATATATATATATATATATATATATATATATATATATATATATATATATATATATATATATATATATATATATATATATATATATATATATATATATATATATATATATATATATATATACATATATATATATATATATATATATATATATATATATATATATATATAGGTTAATCAATTACAATTGTTTTTCGATTCTTCCGCTTCCATTATTCATCACTTTATGATTATTGAAATGATTTAAAACACGTGTCAAAAGATCTTCGTCTACCTATCTAAAGGTTACGAACATCATGGAAAATCAGTATATTGTTGTTCTATTCAAGTTCAGTTGAAGAGCGAGCTATAATCGTTTAACATCAAATTTCATTAAGGAATCATACTAACTTGTTGATCTATGTATGGTGTTTCTATAATAAAGAGTTGTGGAATTCTAGATATACGTTGTCAAATTATATGTTGCTGCAATTGGTCTTGCTTTCATTTAAATGCGTATCCCTGAGAAGCTGTCATCATAAGGCTAGGCTAAAAGTGAAGACATTGACGTATAGTGTCTTATGCACCTATCCAGCATATAAATCTTAATAAAAATTAATTTTTGTTATGTCCGTATGTACATTATGTACGTGTTTCCCAAGGCCAATTTATCACAAATTTAGATACTGCAGTTCAAAAGAAATGATTATTTGGCTCTGCGATGGGGTTGATCACATACACATCTCATAGAAAAAATTATCAAAAGTTGTAAATTTTGTATTTAATCGTGTGATGTTCACATACCACCTTTTTCCATTGGTTATTTTGCTAAAGACCACACTTTACAATTTAAGAAAGTTTAATGTTGTTTTCATCTTTAATAAATAAACATAAAATATGTTTACTAAATTTTTTGTTATATTTCGCGTCAATCAAAACAATACTTGTCAAATTTTCTCACGTAGTGTTCAACATTTGGAAGTGAATTTCTGTTGCTATATTTACAGACTAATTATGAAAATGCATTTTATAATAAGATAGAATGAAATATTCATTATTTCAAAAACGAAAAAAAATGCAATTACGAATAAAAAATATATTTTTTTATTTGGGAAAACAAAAATATCTCCCTGTGCACCAAGGAATACTACACAGGGCCCGAAGGTACAACAAATGTACTACATAACAAATCCAAATAAACCATGAGATGAAAATAATAATAATAAAAGAAGGCAAAGAGAAAAAAAATGATATATAAAAATAAAAAGGAGTTAGATAACAGCATGGATAAATTTTTTAAAAAATTCAAAATTCTCTTTCTTTACTAGGTCTACCAAAATCGGGGGCCACCTGTTATTTAAGCCTTTAGAAATCGTTTTTTCCTTCTGAAACAGATGGACATTCAAGAAGAATGTGAGAAGGTTTGTCACTCCCAGAGTTGCACATGCACACCTCACTGTTTTTAATGTGGAAACAGTGAAGATAGCTATTGAATTTCCCATGTCCAGTGAGGAATTGCGTTATTTTAAAGTCAGCGTAGAAACAGTAGTTCTTAATTCTTCTAATAGTTAGGAAAAAAGATTTTGTTCACTTATAATTAGGAGAGGACACAAAACCTGAGTTCCATTCTGGGATAATCTTCTTTTTGGCAGGGGTTTTGAAAAAAGACCTGGGTAAGCTGGTATCCAGTTTATTTGGAAGTGAAAGAGAAGATTTGGCCAGGAAATCCGCTCTTTTATTTCCATACACATCACTATGACACTTGACATGGGAGAGAGAGAGAGAGAGAGAGAAAGTGAAGGAAATATTTTTGATATCACACACTTTAATTGAAGTCTGGACTTCCACAATAAGTTTTTCAAAACTATTTATATCTTGCAGATCCAGTAGGGATGGCATCGAATCACTGCAAATTAAAAATTTTTGATAAGGCTTGCTTATGGCATCTTTAACAGCAAGATTAATGCAGAGTAACTCCGCTTGGAAAATAGAAATGTATTCACTAATGCGGTATACTTGATAACTCACTTCAAACCCATTCTGAAAGCATAAGTATGCAAGACCTTCTTTTTTGTTAACTTTACTCCCACATGTAAAGTAAATTAGATCATAGTCTTCTTCCCTAACGCTATCAAATGCAGCAAGAGGAGCGGGAGATCTTGTACATGGATGATGTAGAGAAGAAAAGTTCAAATCACCATCAAGATGGTTAGAAAAAGAGTCTTGAGCATAACGATAAGCCTCATTTTGATGAAGTATCACAACATAAAGAGGTGGAAGACCAGAGAGAATGAAAAGAGCATCATAACTGATTGTTCTATAGCCTCTGACAATCATCAAGAGCAGTTTTCTTTGTATTTTCCTGATAAGTTTTAGGTTTATTTTTTTTCTCAAACTGTCTCCTCAAATTCGCAATGCATCAAGAATAACGGGAACAATGCCTTGTTCATAAATCAATTTGGAAACTTCGAATTTAATACCGCAACTGTTCTTGCAAATTCTATACAATGCATTTGTAAGAATGTTAATCTTAGCTAAAATGTATTTCAAGTGTACCTTCCAGTGAAATTTACTTTCGACAACAACAAGATATTTAATTTTATCTACAACTTGCAGAAAATTACTACCATGACAAGATTGATTGCTGCATCAATGTTAGCTTTTTTGTGAATCCTCATTACTTTGCACTTCATATGATTGAATTCCAGCTTGCAATGTTGAGACTAATTATGAATAAAATCAAGAATATCTTGAGCGGTACTGCATAAATCGGGAAAATTTTTGTTTTAAACAATTACGAGTAAGTCATGTACGAAAGCAATTTTCCAGCACTTAAGTGCATTAAATTTTTTTTAGCAAATCATTCATAATTAGGTTCCAAAGGAATGGGCCAGAAACAGAGCCTTGTTGACATCCTTTTCAGATGTTGAACACTTTCGACTTATTATCAAGAGTGAGAACAGCCGTTCTGTTATTCAAGAAACTGCGGAAGACATTGAAAATATTTGAAGGAGTAAAAGCCTCCTTCATTAAGAAAATAATAAGTGTCCACCACGCGTTATCAAACGCTCCTTTTATGTCCAATGAAAGGAGAATAGTGAACAAATTTTTCTTTTTTCCTTCCTTTACAATGTGAACAAGTCGCAGTAGTGCATCCTCAGTAGATTTCTGTGGTGTGAATCCATATTGGTCTTTACTAGTATAATTACGATTGTTAAGATGCCATCTTAGTCTGTTTGTAAGAAGCTTTTCGGGGCATTTTTCAATGCAAGGCAATAAGGTAATACGCCTAACATTCTTAAGGTGCGGTCGCTTAGAGTTCAAACTCTTTGGGATTAAGACAACTTTAGCATTTTTCCAAAGAGCAGGGAAGAGAGAAAATTTTAAGCATAAATTGAATACAGCAGGAGGAACAGAAGGAGAACACTGATGAAAGTATTTAATCATTTCATTGGAAAGAGAATCCAGGCCAGGAGATTTTCCAGTGGCCAAACCATGAATAACAGCATTAACCTTATTGATTGTAAAAGGTAAATCATCTTCTACAGAGTAGGCCTTGTTAGATTGTTCTCGAATATTTTGTTGCAAGGAATTATCGTTAGGATTGTCATCTGGGAATGAAAAATTTGAGATAGTACTGAGAGATTCTTCAAAAGAAGATGTGAAGTGGTTTCAACGCCAGTAATCTCAACACGTTTACTAAAGTTTCTCTTCATGCCTTTATAAATCTTCTTCCATACATTTGTGGGGGTAACATAAAAAAGAAAGTCTTTCCAGGAATTTAATTTTGAGTTATTTATTAAGTTCTTATACACTTCTTTAACGAGGAGGTAATTGGATTTAAAAATTTCCTTGACAATCGGGTTTTTGGCTCTTTGAAAACGACGTCTTGAAGCATTTAACTTTTTACGCATGCATGCTATTTCAAAAGTCCACCAAGGAACATTTTTTTTATCATAATGCTTGAAAGGAATAGCTATGCTTCCTGCAGAAATCATGACATTTTGAAGCTCAAAAATTAGACTTTCTAGGCAAATAGGGTCATTACAAGTAGAAAGCTGATCCTCAAAACTACAATTATTTATAGCCTCACAATACTTTGTCTGAAAAAGAAACCAATTTGCTCTTCTAAAGTCAAAGGTTTGAGGCCTGTTTTGGGGTAAAGAGTTCGTAATATTATCAGCCAAGGCAATTTCAAAATAAATCATCCTATGATCAGAAAGTGAGTCATAGTCAGGAATAGACCAAATGATGACATCTTGCAATAAACTTTCCCCAACAACAGTAATATCAACGTAGCTAGAACCTTGAGTTGAACAGAAGGTAGGACCGAAATCCTCATTAACTACAAAGAGTTGTTTGGTACTGGAGAAATCACATAGTTTATCTTCTCTAGCATCTGAATAAGGACTAAACCAAACATTACTTTTTGTTATTAGAGTCCATTCCCCAAATATGTCGAGAAGAATTATCATTAGAAATGAAAGAATCAATCTTGTGTAAATCAGTATCTATATTTCTGCCTGGCTCAAAGTAGTAAGAAAGCAGAATAAAATCTAAGCCATTTACAGTGATTTAACGGAGATCATGTTATAATCAGAGTAATTATGATAAACAAAGGTAGAAATGTTATTCGAGCGAATGATGATCGCTGATTTTATAACATCTGATTGGGAATCAAAGAATACTGTGTAATGGCTAGGAAACCCGGGAAGGTTCCCTTTGTAACAGTGAAGTTCTTGAATCAAGGCAATGAATCGATATTATCAGTTTCCATATTGAGAATGGGTTGCGGCGTAGCATTTTTAGACTTGTGTAAATTTAATTGCACGAACCGTAAAAGAGAACAATAACTATTATTCATAATCAATACGAGAGATTGATAATTTCTTCATGAAAATTTCCCTCGGGCAGCAACTATCATAAGGCTCATGTAAATATTAATTCTTTTTGAAGGATTTTTAGTTTTATTATTAAATCTAGCACAATTGACGCAAACTTGATGATTTCTACTAGGAAACTCTGAGCTTTTATGGTTACCTGAGCAGGTAAAACAAGCAAGATGGTTTTTACAATCAGCAGCCTTATGATTATAACTCAAACATTTGAAGTATCTATGTATAATAACGAAATCGTCAACTTCACATACAGACCAGTCAAGCTTGAGAGATCCTAACCTTAAAATTTGTGTACGGATATTAGGTGGAACACTAATAATAATATGTCTTGAGTTCCCAAATTTCTTTAGCATAAAACGAACTTTAGACTCTGAAATTTCTTCCTCAGATACTGAAATATCAAAGTTTTGTTTAAATAATACCTTGATAAGTTCATCATCACGTACTGAGCTAGGAACGTGTTTAATAATAATAGCAGGATATTTTCGTTTAGCAAGAGTTGAAGAAAGAGAGGTGCAATTTTCAGCCAGAATATCATGAAATTTTTTCCTGTCATCATCAGACACACATTCTACCAACAATTTATGATTTGGAAGACTTCTTACGTTTTTGATATCAATTTTATTGCTTCATGGATTCACTTGCGGTTTTATGATGTTTTTAATATCTCCAGCTTTAAGGGTTCCTTGTTCATTCCCACAGATAATGAGACTGTATTTTTTTTTCATCGCTCATTTGTTTTTTAAAAGTTTCTGTAGATGGCGCCACTACACTCACGTACGATTTTTCCTCATGCATTTTCATTGATACATTTTCATACACTATACGTAACTGTACATTTTTAAATTTATCAAAATTTGAGTAAATAAGACAACGTAACTCACTCAAAGCATTCTTTACATCTTCCTTCATCTGTTGATTCATGTTTGATCTGGAATTAAGGGCATTTTCAACGATTTTTAACTTATTTTCGCAGGAAGCATAAAATTCGTCAACAACACCAATGGCGTCCATGTTGCCACCATTAAAATATATTGCATGCAAAAACCATTCAATCAATAGAAGGACAAATAAAATACCGGTTACTTTTTAAATTAAAATCTGTGGTATAATTATTTATATGATTGTAATTATTCGTTATTCGCTAAAACTTTTCAAGTAGGTAATTTCTTTTTATGCTTAGAAAATATTTTATTGTGATCACCTCATTCATCACATACATAATCATTAAGCGTTGCTCATCTATATAAAATGTTTTACATCATAAATATTTAAACTATAGCTATTACCAACTAAACAGTTCCATTTGTCACTTACAACACTAATCGCCGCATTTTGATCCGTTTTTATGAAACAGTATAGCACCCATTACTGAGTAAAATAATTTCCTGTTATTACGTTTTTATAATTGATAGACGATCATTAACACTACATTTTTGCTTCAGCTCAGTCTAGGTCCAATTGTTCCACATTTCTGACAATGGTCATACTTACGTTTCTTATATAAACATGTGATTCAATGGCTTTTATTCGGGAATATTTAAGTTGGATTCATTATTGAAGAAAAATCAAAATATTAGGGTAATAGTTTTTCCCCTCATAACATTCTTCCTAAGGCTCAGAAGGAATAATTTTCCTCATTTTGCAACGCAATTAACCTAGTACTTATTTCAAACCGTTAAGATTGTTAGCAAAAAATAAAGTACAGGACCGAGTAGTGAACTTTATATTTGGTCTAATAGTGATCTTTTATGGAGCACAAATTACAGCTCTGTCAACTGTTTCAAAATGGTAATATTTTGTATTTTATCATTGCTTTACGAATCCGGATATATATTTTTGCGCACTAACAGTGCTAAACACAACCAATCATGTCATAATTTTGAACTACTCTCAAATGTCTTGAAAGTTCTATCTACTCTCTAACATTCACAACAAATCAATGGGTGGAAATAACCTTGTATTTCACTCAATTACAGTCTGAGCGAATTCGCTAAAGACATCTCGTAATTTTAAATCAAGCAGTCGACCCAAGAAACAACAGTTTCTTCCAACTTATCCAATAGAGAGGGAAAAAATAACGATTTTAAAAATATATATGTGCAGCTATCATCATGAATATGATGACATTTTCCTGTACGAGATTACTGGGAAATAAAATGCTTAAGCCCTTTGGTTAGAAAAGTCCAACACACAATTATTATAAATGAAGTAACTATGCCTATTTTGGTGATTTTATATAAATATTTTATTTATTTCAATTTTTACCGTTTATTGTCTATTTCTATATTTTTAATGACATTTACAACAAAAGGTAACGATGACCAAAAAAACTATCATGTAATGTATTAGTGATTAAATGAAGCTGTAGTAATCTTACTACAAAAAAATTCGAATGATTTTTGACCTAGTTTTATTTTTGCAACTCTCACTATCAGTTTATATAATCGAAATCAGCTATGGAGGCCTTGAATTGTCAGAATTAAGAGCTACAAAGAAAATAAACATCCAAAATAAATATTTTGGAACGCACATTGGCAAATGAATTGCAAACATTTTTTTGTGAAAGGAAATTTTCATTCTTATAATTTCCCATAAAAATGTTTAGATTAACTTTTATAAATAAAATGTCCACTATTGTACTATTTCATAACTCTACGAGTGTTTAATTTTTTCTGAATTGATTGATATGGATATTTAAATGCAAATAATGTGTTTCACAAAACAAACGGTGACGTAAAAATCACTGTTAAAATCGCATGCAATAAGCATTAAAATCATTTCATTTAGAACAGAAATCGTACAAGTTTATGTCTCACAATAGAAACGTTTTTCCAGTATTCAAGTAGCCATTACACGTCAGCAGTTGTGCCATAGGTGAGAAATTGTTTTCAAAATTATGATATACGTTAAAGTAATAAATTTCATGAAAACAGCAGAGTAAGTTTTTTCTATCAGAACATTCTTTCTGTCAAAAAAGAATTTAAAATTAAGCATACCTTATGTTCAAAAATTTTAGTTACAAGTGGATAATTTATGATTTAATGTAGTAGACAAAACTACTAAAATTTTCGATGCAACTAAAGGCAAGTTTTCGAGCAGGCGTCAAACTTTCAATTCTAATTAGAAAAACTAAAAGAATGATTTTTATATGTATACCTCATGCATTTTTACTGACAAGTTATCATTTTAAATAACTGTGATGAAAATAATTTAGTACACGCTTTCTGTATAAACAAATTGCACTTGGAGAAAAATATTTTATTGGAAACAACTCAAATATTTATTTTTGAATAAATTCTGTTAACGTAGATTTTGATTGATATATTTGATCACGAGAATCAAATGAGGAAAAGAAAAATTCATATTTTATTATTAAAATATAATAAATAATATTTTTATAAGATTATCAAAAATTTTTTTTAAAAATTCAGTCATCATCGCTAACACAAAAAGCTTTTACTAATATGTTATTTCTTCCTAAAATTATGCTTTCAATTACTTCGACAACAAACGCAGTTACTTATTAGAGATTTTTATTGTAATTAAGTATTCAACATTAGTATAATATAACTGCTCTTAATACTAATAAGAAATTTTGCGAAACAAAATGAATGTATTCACTTTACTATTTACAAATCAAATAACTACCAATTACATAGTTATATAATATGACATTGTAACTTAGTAATTTATAGGAACATACATTATTAATAACTGTTAGATTCTACACCAGCATTGAGAATTAAATATTCGCTAGTATAAAGAGGTAATGCATAGAAAATTGTTACTGGGAATATGATGCGACAATTATACAGAAGCAACTAAAGATACAACAATTAGTTTGATTGGCGACAAATAAAATTTCTGCAATTTAAGTACTATAATGCCTTCTATAACATGGTTTATTAGTTACGCGTTATGTGAGCATTCTCACAGCTCGTATAACGCATTATGTACAAACGAGTTAAACAGTTTTATTATATGCTTATTTCAGGTAACTCCTACAACGAATAACGTAATAAGGTCAATAATATAGTTTAATTTTATAAGAACACAATGTGCAAACGAATGTGAAATAGATTGTGAACTCTATGAGTGTACAAATCATTAAAAATTTCGTAGTACAGAAATAAAACGTGAAGAATCAATGCGTTATATGGGGGAAAACACGTTTACGAGGGACATGAAATCGCGTTACATGAGGAGATTACGACCTGTTTTAAAAAAAAGTAGTTTCCAAACCTCTACAAGCATCCATGATGTGTACCTTCAACAATTGTCAAAGAGCCTGGTAGGAGCTCAAGGCTTATGCCTCTTTCACACTAGACGACTTTTATCGTAAGAAGTTATTAAAAATCCACACACAATAGAATGCTGAGAAACGATATTTTATAAGGGATATCTCTAGTGTGGTTTTTTAATAACTTCTCACAATAAATATCGGACGACTTTTTATCGTACGATAAAGGTCGTCTAGTGTGAAAGAGACCTCAGGATAAAGTGTCTTAATATTACTAAGAAGGAAAAATCAATCCTAACACTAGTCTAACATAAGACATTTTATAAATTAGATTGGATAGAATACTTGGACTTCATTGAAGGTGTTTTGCTGCTGACTTCTAGATTTTAAAGATTCTTTGTTAAGTAATAAAATGTGCACAAATATATATTTTTTTAAAAAAAATACTGAATTGATTTAAAATTTTGAACGGAAAACAGTAATTTGATATTTAGGAAAGAGGTTACGTTTGTAATTTCCAATCGTGATGTCAAGATTTAAAAAGGGTTTTTCTTACATTTTATCTACAAATCATAAGGTAAAATAATAGCTAGATTTATATGCGAGTGTAAAACTCCTCTCAACTCAGGCATTTCACAGAAATAATTATTGTCTTTTTTATCCACACAAAAAAAAGAGAATTAAATTGAGAGAAAAAATATTCATGAAAACTCTGAATATGGTTGAATAAATCATTTTTTTCTTCTTTTACTTCAATGTTTTTTTGTATATTTATGTTTACTCTTCACTTTTACCAACGACCAAAGATAAAAGAATTCATAAATATTTTTAGTTTTGACGATGTTTGTCACTGACAAGATATCATGATTTTATTGTCTTAGGATATGGAACCTACTAAACTAATTATTAGAGTATTGAGTGTAAAAATACATCAGGTTTGAGAGGTAAATAAATGTATATTATTACAAATATTTTCACTTTCTTTCTTTAGAATTATAAGCAAAATTACTAACTTTGTACTTGAAATTGCTATGTTTCTATATAACAGATATTGTGATTTTCAAATTTTATAGTCACAATTATTAACAAATGGGGAAAAAATCTAAACATGATGGTAGTAAATATTTTTTATGTAATTAATAAATGCAATAGATTCAAGATCTTACGAGGCAATTTAAGAAGTGAGAATAAATTAAGTACATCACAAAAATGTTAAAAGTTTCAATTTATTACAAGACAAAAAAATAAGGAATCTATTTTTTCAAAGAAAAGTTATGATATCATATTTATTGAAATAAAACGATTCCATTACATACATGTAATTATCTTCATTTCTCAACAAATTATTTTCTGCACTTAAAACTGTGTAGTACATTAGGTTGAAAGTTTCACAATTCCCATACTACTTTAACTATTAATTAATTGAATAAAGTAATAAGTGCATTTCATGCCAAAAGACACTATGATTGCGAGGCAAATCTTTAAGAAAAACTCTTGTGAAATTCTATAAACAATTATAGCATATTATCTAAAAATGTAGGCAGTATTGCTTTCCAGAGAAAAAGGGTTTTCTCATGATTTCTAAGTGTCCCCTACATTGTTGCTGCAATTTAACTGCCAGATTAACGTGGAAAAGACATTCTTTCAGCAATTTCATCTTTTATCTAACCTAAAAGAATTTTGGGCGATTAAAAATTTTAAGTGATGAAGAGCTGTGGAATACAGTGACTATATGGCAGAATGCCTTAGAAACAAGAGTACAAAAATGGAAGAAATGATAAAAGTGGATGATTGGGTAGAAAAGTAAAGGAAGCTTCATATATGTTTAAATTTGCAATTTCTTTCCATTTTCATAGAAAGAAAAACGATCCTTATTCTCTGAATAACGAATGCACAATAAAATGTTGGGTGATCCTTTTACATGGTTGCCACTTTACCTTTGCAGCCATGACAAAAGATTATATATAAATATTATAATAAAATTAAAAGGTTTCACATTATTCCAATGGAAGTTTTTTTTACAAATATTACTGCTGTATTTGATTTCATTGAATATAAAATGCTAAATAATGAATCTTCCCCACTATAAAGATAATCATTCACATTAAATTTTACATAGTTAAAATTTGACATTTTTCAATGCCATATTTAAGTGTAAAATTAATTTAAAAAATTAATCTCAACAATCCTTTCTCTTAAAACAAATATTGTGTCTTTAATACTTATTCGAAACACACACACAATTGTAGATTGTTGAAATCAAGTAGATGAACATTGATCTTCAATAAATATTTGAACTAAATTGTTTTGAAATTATCGCTGATTACAAAATCTCAGGTTTTTAAAATTTTATTTTAGAATATAAGACTTTTCTAAACTATTTATTTGAAGCATTGGATAAAACCATATACTTCAAAAATTTTCAATAAATACAATTTATCATAATTTATTTTTTAATATCCCACAATCATTATCACTCATATTACATCCCCCTTTGGAACAATTAGTTCAAAACTTGAGTTAAAAGATTGAATTTTTAATTATAAATTTATAATACCATTCTTTTTAAATAAAAATTACTTGGATTTTTACCATATTATAATAACAGTGAATACTATATGCATTAAAATTTTTTATTTTGAAATTTATACAAAACCAACAAAAAAATTTTAAAAAATGAAATCAAAGGAAATAGTTTTACATACATAAAGAAAGTATTATTTTTAAGGGAAATCCAAAACATCAAAATAAAGCAATTTTTTAAGCAATTCCATTAAATAAATGGAATACTTTTCCAATAGAAGAAATAATTCACTAAGAATATTTTGATAATGTTTATGAAGTACATTTTAACAACTAAAAAATGAAATATATACAATAAAATTAAAAAAGAAAGATCATTGTGCAAAATATGTTCATAACTCTCAATGTTTTAGTTGTGTGTAGTACAATAAAAAGTGTAATTTAAGAAAATATAAAAATTTATATACAGCAATGTTATTTACATATTGTTCCAATGTGTGATCTATTTAACTTAAAAAATTAAATTTTCTTAAAAAAAAATCCTTAATCAAGTGTGAAAATTGTTCTTAGCTTTCAATCCTTAGACAGATACAGTAAAATCTAAATGATTAGAAAAAATAATTAAAAAACCTGTTTATTATAACAAATTAAATTTCATGAAAATTGATATAAACACTGCCATTGTAACATACACATTTTTTTTAATATGTGTATGTTAATTGGTAAAAAAATTGAATTAAAATGTGCAATGTAAGTGAATTTTGTTTCAAGATCAAAGTTACATATGTTTTTTTACGAAACACAAGATTTTGTTATTGATTTTAAGCATTACATTACAGTTTAAAAGTTTTAAACCACTAAAATTTGGTAAAGAAATATAAGTTAAGAAAGATTTAGAGCACAATGTACAGCTAATAAAAAAGTTGATCAAAAATTCTCATGTTTCTATTCAAGTTTCTTAGGTATCAAATAAAAGTTGTTTAAAAATATTGGTAAGAATTAATTTTCAAAAATAAAAAAATTATAAAATATTGTGATACAAATTGAATAAACAATCAAGTCAAAGAAAGTGAAACATCTTTAATTATTGAAAGTATTTCTGAGGTATTGTATGGTGATTACAGTCACAGCTTTAAAGCACTTTGATCTCTAACAAATGAATTATTTTAATAAAAATTAAAACATACATGTAATCTGCAAAATATAAAAGACAAGAGCAATTAAGAGAGCTAGTTTAACAGTCTGTAAAAATAGTATATTATTCTGCAGACAAGTCAAAAACGTTTTATTACTCCACCAAATACATTTCAGTTATAGTTAATATTAAGAAAATAAGAATAGCAAATTGTACATAGATACACTTTTCTTGCATAAAATTTCAAATGGCCATCTAAAATTAAATTAACCCTAATTATTACCACATATTCAATGTAAAATTCAAACTAAAACTACAGCGGCGATTGTAGTTATATATAATGTTGAATTAATTTCGAGGTACAAGAAAATTTTAATGAAAATTCTTTCAATAAAAAAATAATAGCAACTATTTCGCAGTATTTGCATTTTAAATGTAATTGGTGGTGTAATATATATTTTAAACATGAAGTTCAATGCAAAATGTAAAGGCATGAATAAACTAATCACTACATATGCAACAGTCTAGAAATGTACACTGTATTCAATCACAAAATACTAGAGAGTATTTTTAAAACCACAATATTTATCCCAGCCAAGTTTTATTTATTATACAATGAAATGCTTTCTATGGATTTTAAAAATAAAGAAAAAATTAGAATAGTATTGAAAGTCAATAATATACTTGAAAATAAGAAATGTATAGACAATTTGCATTGTAACTGAGGTTGAAAAATTCTTTCTAAATTTATATTACCAACATATAATACTTTTATGGACATATAAAATTCATACAAAAGTAATTCTTTTTAAATAAAATTTAAAATCTAATATTGTAAATGTTAAACAACAACAAAAAGCATATTCCTATAACTTCAATCAAGATTTCATGAAAAATGAGAGCTAAAATTTATTTTTTAATTAATACTGGTGTTAAAATTATTTATAAATGTATATAAAATATTCTAACATTAAGTGTTTTAAAGAAGGCTTAGATTACAAAAACAGTGTAAGAGTTTGTTAATCAACAAAAAATTTATGAATGGAATTATGAAAATATCATACATAACATCTGTTGAGCACAATTTTAACTTCAAGACCTATAAAAGTATTTTATATAATTTCTTATACCATTTTATATCACTCAAGAGTATTTCTAAAACTTTCACTTCATTTTAATACTATATTTTAAAACACACATTATGACACACTTACATATTTCTGTTAAAGGATTACATCGTTCTTGTAATGGACGCACTGTCTATAAAACTGCTTATATATAAAAAAGAATGAGGTAGATTGAGCTGAAATGCAAATCTGGATTCCAGCCTCAGGAACCCGTTGTTTGTAGCAGAGAAACCATTTGTGAAAGATCAAAAGCTGGCATTAAAATGAATTTATAATTTGAATAGAAAGACAAAAGAATTCACAGAGTAAGAAAAATTGTTAAACTCAGTTCATAAAAATCATAAGGCTTTTAACTGAATGCACAGTATGACAATTTCAATATATTTTTCAAATGAACCAGAAATATATTATATGCTAGTTATCTATAAGAAAAATAATGAAGATGCACAAATGTAGGAAAAATATTTTAAACTTTCATATACATACATAATTACTTCAAGTTATAAATAAAAGTTTTCAGCACAGAAACCTATATTCTATTAAAAATAATTTTTATACTTCTTAAAAATAAAGTTTGGTCACAATTTATATATGACAGAACACTTAGTAAAGTATTTTTTGAGGACAATCTGTAAAGTATTTTTTGAAAAGTGGGGGAAGAGAAATGTAATACAAATAGTAGTTTGTAAATTTAAAAACACATACTTTAATTAATTTACATTTCACAATTAATAATTTTTAAATAGACAGTACAAAAACTGATAAAAATAACAGTTTTCATTGTTACAACATACTTTACTTTGGGATATAAAATAATATTACATAATATTCTATTAAAAACTTTTATGGAAAAATAATGAAAGATGCTCATATAATATTAAATAGTAAAGTAAACATTAGAAAACAAAAAAGATTGAAAGATTATTCAGTAATGAATACTTAACTTTTTCATGAGTATTAATAAGATTTCCTTAACAAAGACAAAATAACATTTTTTACAACAAATATTGTATCATCAAACTTTTGCATAAAACTATATGAATAGATAAACATTCATAAGTAAGGTTTAATTGTCGACCTAGCTTTAATTCATAGCTCAATTTCTCTTTTATTCTCACACAGTGAACATATACACATAGATATAAACAGAAAAACAAAGCTTGAATTTTTGCTTATTTGGTTCGGAGCAAATTAGTTACTTCCACAAGAAATATAAATGCCAATGAAATGAATTTTCTTCAAGTAATTCAGTTTAAAAAAAAGTCAAACTCAGTGTTAATTTACATCCACAATTTTCATAAATTTGAAAAAATATATCATTTATAGTTAAAAAAAAATTTAAAACACAAGTTAAATTTTATTCAGAAAAAAGGATATATTCTATAAAAATAATTTAGGTTCATTGATTCAATGTAAAAAGAAAATTTCTCACCTAAATTTTTATTAATTATATAAAGTTAAAATATTTTTAAAATTTAACTTGTTAGAAAGTACAAGATTTGATCTTGTTTAAATGTAAATTAAACATATTTTCAATAAATGTTTATTTTAAACTAAATTTCTAATATATTCAATTATATTTATTTTCAATAAATTGCAAGCAAGTAGCCCTTTTGTTTTGAAAATAAATTATTGCTACTAAACTGAAAAGTTTCACTAATCATTGCAATAACAATAAAAGAAAATATGCCTTATTATATGACACAAAAAAAAAAAAAAAAACCAATAAGTCAATTAAAAGTATTAATACACAAATAATATTTCACGAAAAGCTGCCACCAATGGTAAAATTGAATAAAATAACTTATGATCATTTTCGTCCATATTCTTCAATACATAAATGACAGCTCCAAGAACCTAGAAAACAGTATAATTTATTATCTTTGTAATACACTTTTAAATCAAAATATTTATGGAGAGTTCATATTTAGAAATGTACTTAGTTATATTCACAACAACATCTCAAACGACAGGAATTATATGCCTCTTGAATAAAAATCTTCAAAAATTAATAAGTTTTTGAAAACAATAGTATTCCTGAATAATTTGTGAAGAAGCTCCATATTCAAAATATCTTAGCTTTTTTGCCCATTTAACTTATATTAGTATCTTCAATGCATAAAAATTAAAAATGAGAATGTATTTTTAAATTATAAAAATATTAATTTAAAACTAATTCTAAACAAAGTATTATACTATTAGTAACTTAATTGTTTTAACCACATTAAAAGCTAATTATACAGGAATTGCATTTTAAAGCAGATCATGAACCGCAACAAATATGCAAGGACAAAATAGAAATCAAACAATACTTCTGAAGGCCAGAGCATGAAACATTAGACTGACAGCTTAGCATAAAAGTACTATAACATATTTATTCTAATCACAAGATTTTTGACAAAAAGAAAATTTTTTTAACTTTAAGAAGGAAGATTTAAATTAGAAATAATTGCAAGGAATAATTATGTAATGCAATTAATTAAACACTAGTGTATTCAACTAAATCCATGAATTCCTTTTTATTACATCGATTGACCTACCAAACGCACACATATATAATTTTATTAAAAAAAATACTACAAGAACCTTCTCTAAAACTGAGAAGATCGTTAATAAAAAAATTTAAAAAAACTCATTACTTTACTTTAGCAAATATTTATATTTTACAAAATAAAACAAGTTGATTTAGTATAAGAGGTATATATACACACATACAGAAGCTCGTTTTTCTGAATTCAACTTATAATAATTCATGTTTTTATGCATTTGAGGCTAATTTTGACCCTAGAATCACAGACACAATGATAATTTTAACTCTTTCATTTATGTTTTAAAATTCGAGACAACTTTTTTTTTAAATTGAATTTTAAACGTTTTTTTAATAATAATAATATTATACTCTTTAAATTTTTCATTTGATTTTTTATATAACACCCAAAAACTTAATTCTATCTTGAAAAACAAAACGATAAATGTAAGCTTTCTAAATATTGTGGGAACAATAGTCAATGAAAAATGGATATTAAACTTTCAATAGAGAGAACTGTAGTGCCAATATTTCATTTGTAAACCAAGTTTAATTTTGTTTGCAAGGGAAGGGGAGATAGTGAATTCCATTGCTGATATGTCATAACTGAATTATAGAGCAGTTGAAGAAACAAATGTGCCTATCAATTGAAGTAAAAGAAAGAAAATTCTAAAAGTGGACAAAAAATATTAAATAAAAAAACTTTGCTTGGGTGGCTGAGAAAAGTGAGAGGAATGAATATTTCTGTTTCACGGCAATGTCATTAAAGAGAAATTCAACTATTTGCTATGAAGTTGAACATGAAAGACTTCAAAGCATCAGACCATAGGGCTTCAAAAATTTAAAACCAAACATGATTTGAGTCAGGGTTAGTACAGATTTCCAAGAATGAAATTTCAGGACTTTTAAGGCATTTTCCAGGAGTCAAATCAAAAATTTCCTACAGGTAACGATATTCATGTTACTTTTTTTAAATTTTATTTTTAAAATGGTTCTTACCCAAATATGCATATAATTATGTATATGCAACATTTTTCAATTATATTAATAAATAATTGCAAAAATTAAAGAGAATATTTCTTATTTAAGTTAGAATAATATTTAATGATTACTTCAAAGCTTTCAATGAATTTACAATTATAACAGAAAAAATATTTCTTTTCATAATAATTATTATAAATTCTTTCAAAAAATATTTTAATATAAATTCTTGGTTATTTACATATACAAAATTTTGCTGATGATTATTTAAGATTTCATCAAAGAGAAGCACGATATTACTAACAATCTTAACTTCTACTTTCAATAAGTTGGTAAAGTGCACTTCCAAAAATTGTTAAACATGCACACTTTTTTCAGCTTTCCAATAGCACTCTTTGGAAACATTACTTGAAAGAGAAAATTAATATTGCTACAAGAACAGTAGCTGAAATCCACTGATTAAAGCTTTAAAGTATCATAGAATTTCAGCATTTAAAATTTCTTTTAAAAAAACAAATGAATCTAAAATTTTAGAATATGCTTTGGGTTCATATTTTTTAACAGGAGCAGCAGGAATGAAAAAATCTTTTAAATTAGATTTTTTGGCAATTATAGCCTGCTCCAACAAATGCACAGGTTCTTTCCGTTCATGTGGGATTTGATTGCCAATTCACCCATATCTGAAATACATAAGTCTTTCTTACAAAGCAGACAATAGGCATGTTTTTTCTGAACCACACAAAAGCCAATCTTTGTATGATTTTTCCAGATTTCACTGGTCAGGGAAAAGGCACTTTCCACATCAGGCATATTTATTTCAGCCTAATAAAAAAATCCATCTTGATACACTAAAATGATAGGCAATTTCCAATAAGGGAGACATGGATAGTATATTTAAATATTAATATCCAGTGAATTTTATTTAATATAAGGAAACAAAAAGAAATAAAAAAAAGAATAAATTAAAATGGCATGTTGATTGCACAGTATGATGATCTTGTTTGATTACTTCACTTCACACACATAAATCTAAATGCTACTAAAACAGATTATAATAAAATTATAATGCCTGAATTAGATCTTTAAACAGTTAAGAATACAACAATCCAATACCAATCATAACATTAAGAACTAATACTCAATTATACTTTTAGACAATTTAACTGAAAATTTTAAAATATTAAAACAAAAAATTAAAAAAAATATATAATATTTTCTATTAAAAAAAGCATTAAGGTAAAATTTCCAGAAGTAATTCACGATTTTCAAGATATTAAGTAAAAATTCCAGGAGTTTCGAAGTTTTCAATTTTCACACAATTTTCGAAAGGTCAAACAAGATTGAGGAGTTTTGCAAACGTTGTTTGACCTTTCAAAAATTGTGCGGTAAAAGAGCTGTGAATAAAATTTCAGAAATTAAATGGAAAGGAGCATTGAAATTACTACTTTTCGAGTACAACCAAATACATATTTTCTAAGCAAACAAGACAGGCTTGTTTTTTAATATCTTACCCAATATAACACTTAGCTTTAAAGGCAAGAAATGTAAATGTAAAGAGATTAAAAGAGAAAAGTATTAGTGTTGAACATAGCCAACATAAATAGAACAAAAAAACTAACCCAGCTTTTTATACAAAAATATGCAAAGCCTAGATGTTTCAAAAGCTAGCTAACTATCATGTTAACATTAAAGCTAAGATGATTAGGAGCATTTATGTAAACTGATTGAGAGACTTAGATTGATATTTTCCACTGAAGAACTGTAAAGTGAATAAGTGAACTACTCACATTTAATCCAACTTCTGTCTTATACCCAATGGATCAAGCTATAATCAACAGCTTTAAGAACAAATATCATAGGGCGCTTTATTTTTCAATGTATTTTGAAGAAAAACTTTATCTTTTTCAGCATTTCAATTGATTTTTATGTTTAAAGTAAGAGTGAACACAATTAAATTTCCAAGAATATTTATAAAGCAATAGTATAGCTTTTTGCAAAGGAGCCAAAGAGTGAAAGCAAAAGATACGAGAAAGTCGCAAGTATTTTCTCTGTTATGACATATATTGCAAAGTCACAGTATTAGTATGTGATTTTTGGATAAACTAATGACTTATTTTTCTATGCAAATAAATAATTCAATCAGTGCTTTAACTTCCACCAAGTCAATAATAATTTCACTGAACATAAATATTTAAAACTCTTTAATGTACATCAAATATTAGAATATAATAAATCTAAGTAATTTATAAAATTGTTAAATTATTGTAATATTAATAATAAACCTTACAAACTGAGATATAATATATCAACATATCTATAACGCTACAATTACATAAATGTTGAAAAACATAATAGAAAAAGTTTAACTAACCTTCTGGAGGTTCTGATAATGGGGGTGTTAAGCAATACATATGATAGCCTCTATCGCAATCATCACAAAAAAGTAATTGATCCTAATGGGAAAAATAAATATTAGATTTACCACAAATTGAAACATTTATGAAAAAATAATCCTGGTAGTACAAATAAACTTACATCATTATCTGAGGTACCACATATGCCACAGGATTTGCATTCAATACATTGCCATCTATATTTCTTAACAGAAGCAGTCATATTTGGTGTGAATTGTAAGCATGTTGGATGTGCTGAAATTTATTGAAATATTGACTTTATTAATTTTTAAAGTTTGATTTATAAGTGAAATATAGAGAAATAAATGCAGCAATAAATAAACCAAGCTTTTATTAAATACAATCATTCAACACCAACCATTTTAAAGTTATTACAAATTAATCATGTAATTTAAAGTAGACATATATATGAATAGGAAAAATAAGAATATTTGAATTTTACTGTACAAGGATATATTTTAACAAATTGCCAAACATTAATAAACTCTAAAATCCTGTTCCCTTTCTTGCTATTTTTCCCCCCCACACACATTACAAAATACCAAGTCACTTTATCAATAATTACATATTAAATATATTATTTCACATCAACAATGAATAAAAATTTATTTCAATAGTTATTCAAATAAATATTATTTAAATGTACAACACATAAGTGGAAGCTATTTACATTCTGCTCAAATTTTATTCAGAAACCTAATAAAATATGTCAACTTTGAAACAAATAGAAATAAAGGGAGACAAGCTGCAAAAATGATAGGGAAGAATAAACATTAAATAGTTATTGCAAATTAGATTGTTATGAATATTTTTATGTTTGGATAACTGCAAAATATTTGCCTTTATATAATATTGATTTTATATATATTTTTATACAAAGAATATGGATGCATTAATTTCAGTTAAAAAAATAAAAGCAAAAAATACTCTTAAAAATAAATTGGTAAGTAACAAAATATTGCTAAAGAAATAAAAATCAATAAGTTTCATCACGAAAAATAGATCCCTGTCTATATTTACTCTATATATATTTAAAGTATTTTTCAGATTGATAAACATATATTGGTGCATTTCATAATCTGTCTAATCTAACTATTACTTTACTTCTTTTATACTTTAACAATCTAATTACTGAACATTTTTGTGTAAAAATTTAGCAATCTTCACTTAAGAATTAGATATATAAGAATATGTTTTCAAAAGCTTATTTTTAAACTTATACATCAACTTAGATAATTGTTAATCAAATATCTTTATTTTTATTAATTCACCCACCAACCTGAGCGTCCACAATCAGAACAAGAAACTAATTCTTCCGGCATCCTGGTTTTTTTGTTTTCAATACTATCACCCAGACAAAAGTCACAGTATGTGCTCGGAAGGGTGTTTCCTTTCTCTGAGGTAGGTCTCGGAGCTGGGAGTAAAAACAGGACAAAAAAACAAATGAACTAATGTTTCAAAAGGAATTAAAATAATCAAAAATCATTCTACAAAAAAGCTAATGTTTAACAATAGATTTCATGGCATTTAAAAGAAAATGTCAAATAAAGCAAACAAAGCAATATGACAAGTATAAAATTAACCTACAAAGCCATAATAAAAATAGCTGTAGTTAAAATAAGCATACATGCTACTTATGCAACATAACACATGAAATGTTTACACTTTAATAATAGTAAATAATTTGTATTTCAGAATAAGTTGCTTTTATCTTAATTTTAAGTATTCACTGTCTATGTTACAATTGAAGGATAAAATTTAATAATATTAGAATTGCCCTTAATATACAGTGTAAATGCAGAAAGAGTAAGCTTAAATCCAAAAATGACAAGTAATTAAAAAAATTTTCAGCAGAATGTAATTCAGCATGAACAAAATAACTCAGTGATAATTAAGTATTATAATTAATACTTAATAATTATAACATATATGAAAAATTTTCAAAAACTTACAATAATTTTATATCATTCATAAAAGAAAAAGAATAAATTTGATATCCATATAAATTATAAAATAAATATTAAATAAATTTAATAATAAGAATTACTTTAACAAAAATATTTTAAATTAAGATACATTCTTTATGTTGCTACTTAATCATAATTCACTCCATATTTAGTATTTATACTACTCTTTTTTAATTTGAATGTTTCATGGATTTTTGAGATGTTAAAATTTAATTTTCTGTCAAAAAAAAAAACTCAAAGAAATTCAAGTTAAAATTATAAAAGATTTCAATACAAAACTAAACATTATACCTATTCAAGTCTAATTTTAATTTTGAAAAATAAATAAAAAAAAAAAAAAGTATCTTAAAAATCATCATGATCTATTAATTTCATTCTTACAGTTTTTATTTAGTACAAAAGGAAAATTGTAATTGTAATTTTTCTTGTACATGCATTTTTATTTTATCACAAACAAAATTTCTTTTAATTTTAAAATAAATTATGTTCAGTTTGAAACACTCAATTAAAATCAATACAGAACTAGGACATTATACAGATATTAAGAATATGACATCAAATTCAACTAGAAGTAGCACTAAAACTCAACAATTTGTAGAGACTAATGACAATTTTTTTTCAGTGCCTTGTTACTAGGATTTTCTCCTTTCAGTAATACATGGGACAGAAGTGATGGCATTACTATATAGTTGGGAACACTAAACACAAACAAATTATATCAATCTTGTTCAGCAACTTCTAATATTTTTCATAGTTTCTTTCTGAAATTAATATGTTATTCACATTTTTTAAAATATCACAAAAGAAAATAGGTTCCAAGTTGTCTTATTGAAAAAATGACTATACATATTAGAAAGTTTAATCGTCTCCAAATATGGAAATATACAATCAAACTAGTTTATTAACAAAAACATTCATCATCAACTTTTAATATGTAGAGAAGAAACTATAAATATTGATTTTAATTTAAACAATATTTTCATGTTCAACAGATAGAATGTATGAAATTATAATTTAATTACTTATGCCTTGCAATTTATTTATATTTTTTAAGAGAAACTAAAAGTTATCAATAGGTACAAATTTATGAAACAAAAATTCTATGAACTTTTTTAATCTAACATTTTCATTTAATATACACAATACAATGCATTTAAAACTTGAGTCTATTAATTTTTGCAGCTTCCAAATGAACAAACTAGTTCACTGGAACAAAAGAGATTTCTTTACATATGGTAATTTAGAATTTGTAAAAGTTAAATGGGTTTTATAAAAATGTTCAAGCTTTGTTTCTTTTTTTATATAGTTGATTAATGCTTAGTTTTATAGATGTCTGCAAAACATTTCAGTTTTAAGATAAGTGAATAAATCTGAAACTATTTTATATAAGTTATAACATTTGTTAATTGACATTTTATATTACTAGAAAATCTTTTAATTTAAAATTTATTAATAAAAGTTTAAGAACTGCTTTTTTTATATATATAAAAAAAAATACATAAAGAAACATTAGAGAGCACAAATTTCCCTCTGGTTACACATAAGATGCTTTTCTGAAGCATTTATGAACTTTTACATATAAATGGTTTCAAATGCACTATAGGTCTTATATTTAAAATTATTCGACTGAAATGTAATGAAGTAATTTTTTAAAGTAGCTTTTCTGCTTTATTAACTAATTATAAACATAAGACCACTCTTGTTTAGTGATAACTGCACAATTGTTGATCTCTGCTTGGTAATAGTAAATATGCTTTTTGAAGAATAGCAACACTGCTTGATTAAAAATATTTAATATAGAAACTATATTTTTGGCCTTTACTGAATTAGTTATTGCCCATATAGAAATTGTGCAAATCTGTATCAATATTAATATATCTTTTTTGCTAGTGTAAAGACGCATTTCTTTCTTTTAAAATAGAATGGAAAACAGAATGCATCTTGTACATCTATGCTCAGTTTTTTATTATATTCCTTTCTGAAAATTTGCTCAATTCAGAATTATTTGATTTTTTTTTTTTTTTTTTTTTTGTGTTGGATTGAAAATTAGAAATAAAGCCAAACCTGCATAATTACTTAAGATTTTTCTATAATTTCAGTACTAAAATTTTATTTTAATTTTAAGTTAGTATTTAAAGACAAATAAAAATACAAAATCTGGTTTCAAATTAAGGTAATAAGTATAAAGATTTATAATATGTTCAGCAAACAGACTTCACACTAAAAAAGTAAAAAATTCAACTATTTAAATGGCTCTTTTTATGATTAAAATGACAAAATAATAGATATCAATTTATTACATTTTTGCAAACCTAAAAATATTATATTGTGTTTATATCTTAATATGGACCACAAAAATAAGATAAAAAGATTTTTTAAAAAAAATGAATAAGATGAATTAAGATTAAAATTTTATTTACAACATTTCAAAAATTAAATATATTGAGAGTTCTAAAACTAATATTTTTTTTTCCAACAGAATTACCAAATTTATTAGAAAATTACAAGATTAAACAAAATATTATCTGAACTTTGAAACAATGTTCTTCCAAAATTTTATTTATGCAAAATGGCATTTATTAACTTAAAACTCAAATTAAAAATAGTACTTAACAAGAAAAATACAAAACAAAGTTAGATTAATACAATTATCTTCAAACAAACTTCCATTTGCATCCATTTTACTTTATTTGTTGAATAATATTTTTTAACCATAATTTCAAAATATATAAAAAATAGATACAAATTTAAATTTCAATTATAAAACTTCATAATTTTCCAGTAAAGGTTTGATTAGTTTAGCAATTTAAAATAAAATACTGAGGAATATAAAATTGAAAAGATTCTGCAAAAAATAGAGTTCCATTATCAACTAATCTATAAACATAATAGCTAAATCAATACTATCACATTATTTCCTATAGTTTAGTACAGCTATGAAAACTACTAATTTACATCTACAAACAAGCAAAAGCAATTTACATGCAAGCTAAATTAAGAGTGACCCAATTTTGCCATCCACATAACTACTGCTTATGCATGCTAAACTAATGAAAGAATTTTGACTTTTCAGGTACCAAGATAAGCTCTTTGAGTTTGGGTCACACCTTACATAGTAGGTGCAGTGTAAACAAAACTTTAGGCATCTATTGAATGTATTTGTAACAATAGATAATTTCAATAAATTTTGTGGTTTATAGCATGCATAACCCACCTGTAGAAGAGAAAGAGCTTAGGCTCCTGAAAATGCAAGCTTTAAATATAGAAGAAAAGAATGAACTGTAGATTGATGTGAAAAATTAGCTCTTTTATTATGCATGCTATTTATAAAGCTATGAACAATATGTAAAACATTTAAAAATTTTATATGTCTAGTTCCGTTTTTCATTAAAAAAAATAGCAAAATTTTTTATAGGAAAAACGATTTTAATAATTACATAATTGAAATGCATATAACTGATGCAATTAGAAGAAAATATCAATCTCTACCGTAATTGTATAAAGTCTAAAACTAATGTCACTATCAGGTTGGTAGTTTGGGTTTTATGGCACAAGGTCAATGTCACTATCAGGATAAATTATAGTAGAAACATTTGACAATTTTCAAGATAAAATGAAGATACATTATAGATTAAGCTGAAATAAAGATATTTAAAGGAAATCTCAAAGTTCCCAGTCAAATCTGAAAAGGTTATGATCTTTCAATTAAATAAAATATTTTGACTTTGCCTGATTATTAATATTTATCATATTGCTCATAGCCATAACAGTTATTATAAAACAGTGAAATAATCATTTGTAATCAAGAAATATAAATAACAATCTCACAATCAAGTTAATTAGAATTTTTACACATTTCCATAAATTAATATTTTTCTTAATCTACAAATTAAATATTTCATAAAGATGGAATAAATTTAGCAACAATTTATATCATAAATTGCTTTTTTCTTTAATATCTCTCAGCTTATAAATTTTTTGTAAAAGAGTCAACAAATTTTCCGAATAATTTATGAAAACTCATTGATATTTTATATTTTTCTATTATATATATACATAGAAAATATTTTCAATAAACAGAAAATATAACATAGCTGTATTTAAAAAAAAATTCCAATGAGCTTTTGGATAAAAACTTATAATTTTAGCTTTGAAAGAAACTTAGAAAAAGATTTATTGTAAGATTACATATAATTATTTTATGTGCATGATATATTTAATTGTGTACATATAAATATGAATATTTACATAGCAGGATTTTGTGAAATGCACAATATGGATGTAAAAAAGAGTCTAAAACTGCAAGGTAAAATGACATTACAAATGTTACAATGAATATATAATTTATACTAAATTGGCATCAAGAAATGGTATGAATATTTGAATAAAAATTTGGAAATAAATTAGGTAGCTGAAAAATTAAGTACCAAGCCTATTCAAATAATTAAGCACTTTGCTTTACAAATTTCTGCATCAATGAAAGGGCTTATCTTTTGTTACTACTGGATATATATCTTTTCTTCAAAAAGAAAATGTATTTTTTTTATGTTTAAAGAAAATAAGTACTATTTATTACAAATGTAGTTTCCAGAAAAATAAGACAAAAATTTTCTTTGTAATTGATAAAACTAAAGTAAAAATAGTCTAAAAATCTCCTTCTAAAATGTAATAAAATACATCAGCTAGTATTTTTGTAATTTTATTAATCTAGTTAAAATTTTTTTATAAAAATATATAATCTAATAAACGTGCAGTTGTTAAAAAAAAGAGAAAAAAAAAATAGTTACAAGGTTTTTGAGAAAATATTTTAAAATTGCATACTATCTTTCAATAATGACATCAAGACAAAGAACAATCCTTTTATAAATAGATTATTTTTTTGTTTTCCAGGTAATGACAAGTAGAATTTCTTAAATGCTTACATAAAATCTTTGCTAATATCAATACAGTAGTGACAAATAATGCAAAGAAAAAGCACAAATAAAACTTAGACATCTTTTTATGCACTAAATAGTTAATATGACAGCTAAGTTAGTGTCTTGAAGTCAGATTTGAACCTAATGTAATAAGATGGATTGTTAAGAAAAAAAATGGTTGTAGACTTCCATATGAAAGTATCTTGTAATTAAATCATTTTCTTTCACTTACATTAAGCAAGTGAAGCAGGATAATCACAATATATGATAACTGTCATTCAAACAGATACAGAAAGATTATAGAACTAATCTCCCAAGCAATTACTTAGCAAAATGATACATATCCTCAAAAATAAAGAAATAGGAAAAATAACCAAAGGTTTATGGCATTTAGATTATATATACATCCATGCAAATATAGATTGAAAAAGATTTAATTTTCAATCAGAATCTTCAGAAAATATCTTTAAAAATTAAGATAATATAATTAGGATAGAAAAATAGTAGATCCAATGTGATTAAAGATCAAAACAATATATTTTTAAAATTTGCTAATAAATAACTCAGAAAACTAACTTGGTTTTTCAAATTTTGTACTTGAAATTTAAATTATGAAAATAAATTTAGATCTTCAAATATGATTATTAGAATTTCAAATACAAAATTCATTTAAAAAGTTATGTTCTATCTTGTATTTATAATTTTTATACTTGTTTCAATTTTTTAACATTTTCTTAATTGTTTGGTTTATTTTTAAAATATAATTTTTTTAAAAGTTAATTTTACTATTTAACAATGTTTAATTTTCTGTTTATGTAATAATCGCAACTAAATGAAATTTCACAAAAGTAGCTTTAATGAAAACAGATAAGAAAACTTATAACAACTAAATATTGAAGTTGACACTAAGAAAACAATAATACTCATACTTTAAAGATAAGAAGAACTTTTATCTTAGTATAACTTCAAATTAATAATAATATAACTTATATAAAATGAAATATACAATAAAATTTTAAAATATCAATTCAATTGAGTCAAAAGGGCATTCACTGAAAAAAATGTTGTTTAATTATGTTTTTTTTTTAAATAAAATTTTATCATACTAAACTAAAAACTATGAAAAGTGATTTTTTTTATTTATAAATTCATTAACTGAAATATAATTTACTAGGATTGAAAGCATACCATGCCATTATTATGAGTTTATAAAAAAGTAACTCACAAGTTTGTCCTGGTCAAATTGTATAACAAATTAAAGATTAAAATTTTTCTCACAGAAATGTATAATGAATGTCATTTATCTCTGACAATTTCTCATAAGACAACAAACAACATAAAGAAAATACATACTTCATACAACAATTAAAATTATTCCATTATCTAATGAATTCATGATACTTCATCAATTGCTTTTAATTTGAATGAAGAATTGCAAATGCATGATCAGTACATCAGAAAATGATGACATACTTTTCTTTTGAAACATTCAATGAGAAAACACAAATTAGAACAACGAAATCAATTAAAGAAAATCAAAATTATTTCTTAATGTTTCATAATCAAAATCCCCATCATTAAGCCAGAAATACATATATGTGTGTGTGTGTGTGTGTGTGAAAGTATAGAATCTTCTGAATATTTCAAAATGACACTTATGCAATTTTTTATACCAGGATAAATAGGAGCATGTTAAAAAGAAAAGGAAAAACTGGTATAAAACTTCAATAACAGTATAAATAAAACAGAACAGATCAACCAGAAAATATTTAATAAATGTGAAATTTAAAGGAATTATTCCCTTAATGCATTTGTGTCTGACATGAGTGATCTCGCATTATTTTATTTCTAATGTTCAAGATTAACAAAAATAAATCAAATGGAAACATTTATCAATAAAGTATTTTAAATTTTTTGACAAAAGTATATAATTTATTCAAGTCATAAAATATATAATGACTACAAAAGTAAATTCTCTGCAGACTAATAATGCAGGAATAATATATTATTGAGAGTTTCATTTTTTTAAGAATTTTAAAAAACATTTTGAGCATTTAATTAATATTTCAGAGTAAAGTAAAATAAAACCAATGATTTTTTTACATTCAAGTTGTATAACCAATACTTAGACACATTTTTAATTTTAATTTGGTATTAAAGTTTAAGACTAAAATGACTTGTATTACAGTTCATTTTGATGAAAAGCATTTTTTAAAATAAAGAAATAATTTAAAAAATAATTACAAATACATTCACTTTTCTTTATAAATGTTTAATGACTGGAATATTGTAATGATAAATTTAACTTTATTATTCCTTTGATTCTTTTTCCACATTTATAAAAATATAAAATTTTTTGTTAAGGACATATGCACCTGAAATATCAATCCACTCATTGTATAACTAATGTTATTATATTAGTTTCATTAACACAATATTCTTTTAAAAAAATTAGTATTATATCTAAAATATCAAGCTCCCTATCATCAAAAGTAATTTATATTGCAAGGAATCAAGTCAGGATACATTTTTGTAATTATTTTTCTGAAGGAAAAAATTCATGTAACAATTTTATTTGATATAAAATGTTATACTCTATGTAAACTTCAAATTACCTTCATTCATTCAGACATACAATATTTTTTGCACATAAATTATAATATTCTTGGATAAAAACTTAAGAAATTTGGAGTCATATTGTAAAGAGAAAAAAATGGTAAAACTGAAAAACTTTTTCAATACCCAAACTAAGAAACATGTATGAAAAAAGAAAAAAGCAACTTCCTATTATTCAACAGCAGCGGAAATCAAACTCAGAATATTCCATTCTAAACAGCATGATTCTCCAACAAGGCATGAAGGAAACAAAATGGTTATTTCAGTTCCACTTACAAACTTTAAATTGAGATAGTTACTTTAATGTATCATAAGCTGTTATATAATTATAAGTAGAAAATGCAATTGTGTAACTGGAAATAAAATTATTTGTATGTTATAAATCAATAGCATTTTTTAAAACAATTTAAAATGCTGTTTTTGTTAAAAGATTAAATAATTTGTTAAAAGATGAAATTAATTCACAAACATTAGTTCACGTTAAAAACATTAGTAGAAAAAAAACTGTTTACACACAAATATAGATGAAAATAATATAAAACACTTTTAAAAAAATTTTAATGAAAAAGAATTGGAAATAAAAATAAGATTATCCATGTTGTTATAAACTGTTCTATGAAGATCATTTAAGTTTTTAGATAAAAACTAAATACATCCGAAGTTTAGTTTGTTTTCACACAATATAGACATATTTAATATATGTTTGTACACGTAATAATGGTGTAATTGCACAATAATGTATACAAAAATACATAAAACATAAAATTAATTATAAATGGAATATTATGAATCATTAATCATTATTAAACACGCAATACTAATAATTATTTCAAATTTAAAATTTGAAAAAATTAACTTTTACATTTGAGTTAAAACCTAAATTAGCATTTCATCATTTAAATTGTCTAGAATATAAAAAGCAAAATGTTTAAAGTATTACATATTACCAATATTAGTTTTAAAATTATGTTGTTACAATAGCAGCAAAATGTATATATATATAAATATTTTGACAACACAATTTTATATATATACATACTTAACGGGCCATCTTCACTCGATGGTCCTGGCCATGAAGACATGGATGGTTGCATAGATTGAGGTGGTGGGGCACATGGATTTGGGACGGGAGCAGGAGGCGGGGGAGCTGACACAGCTGGTTTCGGTGGAGTGTAGTTTGTTTCTTCCTCTGTGTTATCTGTAGAGTCGTTGTTGTGACCATGGCTGTAGTGGTAAGATAAACCAGGTCTGGTTTTGTAACGGGCTCCACAGACTACATGGAATTTTTTTTTCTTATTTTAAAATTCAATTGTATAAAATAATTTGTAATTCTAAATTACAAAATAAATTTTATAATTTAAAAGAGAAGAACTCAGCAAAAGCAATAATGTAAAATAAACACAAAAATTAATACTTGCTATATTTAAATTATATAATAAGCACAAAAAGTCAAAATAGATAATTATATAAATATATTTGGCAAAACAAAATAGACAACTAGATCAAAGAATTATTGAAAAATTATAATAAATTTCTAATTGCTAAAATACATCAAAATAAATGACAAAAATTTTGAAAATATATAATCTTAACAATTTTTTAAAATTAACTATTGTATTTCAGTTTAACAAATGCACATTTCTGTTTTTTTTTCCCATAATATAATAAACTAATTATTATTCTTTTATTATGCCTACAGCACTTCTTTTATGGAAAAAAAAAACTTTAATTTTTTTAAGTTTGCATATTTAGAAAAAATGAGAGTGTAAATAACAGATGAAGCTTGGTCCAAAAACCATGATTAAAATAAGAGATTGTGAAATATATATATGTGAGAACATGAAACCTCTTTTTCTAAATAAATATATGAATGATAGTTAATATGTAAGAGCCATGAAATATAAATCATTCCCAACTATAATTTTATATAGTTGATTTTGAAACAGCCATAACATTCAGGAATGTGTTGGAATCAAGAGCATTAATCTTACTTCTGATGGCCATTTACAGATCCCCCAATAAAATAGCATCTTATGGATTTTATCCTTGATGAAAACTCTTAACAAGTCCTGCACATTTATAATTCATAAGGGCTGTTCTATCTTATGAATTTCTCTGCACCTGATGCAATCAAATGCCCAGCAAATGTCATTCCAATCCACGTGAAGATACCAGTGATTCTTTTGCAGCCTTAATATTGTTGAATACCTCTGGTGTTTAGCAATGCTAAATCAGATCTATGAAATTTGTCTAATAGTTTCTAACACTAAAATTGGGCATTTGAAAAGATCAATCCCGGAAACAATCTAGAATATGATCAGAAGTGGCCTGAATGTCAGCACACTTCAATCAGGCTGGGAAAATCTTTTTTGCATAAGAATAGGACATAGAACTCAAGTGCCCACTGCAATGCCTGATAATGAACATCTGGTCAAGACTACAACACTTGAGTGATAATACAACTGTCAAACACTTTCCCAAATACTGATGAAGAGGTGGGATTGTCCAAATAGCATTAACAACTTTTTAAGAGCAGCTTCAAATGTGACAGTGGCTCAGGTATGTTTAACGGCCAACTAGTACCCGCTTTAGCCAAAAGATCTGCTGTCTCATTGATTTGTATATCAATGTAGGAAGGTATCCATTGAAATACCACCTCTCGAAAGGTGTAATATGCATCAGTTTGTTAATAATTGTCTTTAATAAACTGTATAAACCAGTATCACCAGCATGTCATGATAAGATTGCCTGCTTCAGAGCCAAAGTCACGTTCAAGCGATTCTCAATATTTCACTCCTGTCAACATATTGCCAGTGAAAACTAGACCAATTATTGTATGAGTACCCCCACACTAAGTGCTTTTTTCCTTCTAAATTCTGAAAGACATACAAGCATTCACATGAAACATCAATATATACGCCATTACAATATGGAAAAATTATACTTATTTGCACATTTGAAATCAGAACATAAAATGCATTTTATCATGGTATTTTTTATCACTCAGTATTCTGAAACAGTATAAGTTATACTGTTATTAACATAGCATAACAATAAATACTCATAAGATTTCCAAAAGAGAAATCTCAGAAAGCAATCATTATATAAATTAATTTAACTGTGTTGAAAAATCTTAAGTCAAGCATGTCTATTATATTTTTATTTCATATATGATCTTTTCGTAAATATACAAACAAAAATATTAGTAGGGTGACTTTGCATGAGTGTTAGTAACTTTTCAAATTCATTAACATTTACAAAACCTTTTTCATTAAGTTTCAACAAAACTTATTATGGTTTCCAAACAATTATATTCCATTAATCTATGAATATAATTGTGTGTGTGTGAAAATATTTTATACTTTTTTTAATATATTTGTGAAACATTCAACTGAAAACTTCCAGCAGCATTTTATTTTCAATACATAAAAACAATGAAGAGATTTTTATTTAGATGTTTGCTAGGTATGAATTATGAAAATTTTTTATGTTATATGTCATTAGAATGTTAAAGGTGTAAGAGTGCACTTCAGGAAATAAAATGAGAAGAATAGCATTTCTCACCATTTGAAAGATGGCTTGTCATTTATCAGGGCCTTCAATTTTAAAGACAACCTATCTCACTATGATCTTAAAAGCAGCTATATCAAAAGTTTTCAGAAGTTGAGAGTAGTCATTATCTATAGTTTGAGCAGTCTGCCAAGAGTGTGATCAGTTTCATCTTTGGCAAATTGTATGGAAGAACAGGGAATCTACTATATTTCAAATGAAAAAAAATGTCAATGCAGACTTTTCCGAACAGATTTAAGCTTAAACCAGAAACAGAGAATTGTTGGAAACAAAAATGCTGTTTCATGCTTGTGAGGAAACCAATTATTTCCCCCAAAATGTTTAAATTTGTTACGAGTGGTGCTAGAAAGACACTAGACACCTGAGGATTAATATTGGATAATGTGGTTGAATGAATTACACTTTATTTTGCACTGATGGAAGGAACCCATGAAGCTCTGAATTCTTAGTTTACTCACTTTGCCAGGGATAATTCCTAATTAATAATGCACCTATAAACTGTACTAGAAGCATTTAAATTTGGTTTCTTGAACATCAATTGATTTTCAACTCTTACCCTAACCACTACAAAGTCCAATTTTTAATCCTATGGAAAATTAAGATAAAAAAGATGAATACAATAATATTTTCTTCATCTATCTAATTTATAAGATCTAAAATGCTTCATTGCCAAACAAATAAAACTTGTCACCCATGCAAAAGTTCACCCAATAAAATATTGATCTTGGGTTTCTAATTCAAAATCTAATATGTGTATGTTTATACTATCATTTTAAAAAAGTTACAAATAATATTAGAAAATAATTACTTAAATAAAATGGACATCTTTTGATTTTTAAAAAAATTAGAAATTGCAAAAATATTAAGATACATTATAATAAAATTTAAAAAATCATAATAATACTTTATATGATGAAAAAATGCAATATTAAATCCCAGAAAAATTTAAGTTCTAGAAATATTTTGCTAAGGCAGTACTCCATTTTGCCTTATTTAAGTTTTAAATTACATATTTTTTCCCCATTTGGGGTCAATGTAAAAATATTTGCATTAATGTAAAAATGTAGCTGCATGATCAAATATATATTTCAAATAAATAATATCTTAATTTGGATAGTAAATCAACATTGGTGGATTACAAAGTAAAATTCTTACTTTCACAGACATAAGGTTTTTCGAGGTCAGTATAGTCATAGCGGTCAGCTCTTTTCCGTCCTCTACTACTCTAAAACAAATTTAAAAGGTTATTAAAATCAAATAAACAAAAATTTTAAATTCATATAAAAATACCAACATAATCAATCAAATACAATTAAAAAATGAAATAAAATTTAATTTTGTAACTTCATTAAGCATTTTTCCTTCTAATTGAATTTCAAGTATAATATATCATTTTTATATAAGTGTTAATGATCTGTAAATAAAAATTTAAAACCTAAACCAAAAAATTTCTTTGAACAGTCTTTCTTTACAATATGCCAAGAAAAAAAATATTAAATAAATATAAAAAATTCTATATCTAGATTCATTGTCAGATAAATTTAAAAATATATCTGTTAAATTTTCTTCTAGCAATTTGTAAAGTGCCTATTTTAATATGGAATGATAAAAATTAGTAACAAATATGATTTAACAAAATATTTAATTCTTTCTAAAAGATTTATTTATCAATATCAATTCCCAAAAAAATTTTCATATTTTTTTTCAAATATAAAATTACCATTATATAATGCTTAAAAATAATATTTAACACAATTTTGATTAAGCAATATTTGCAATGAAATGAAATTTTAAGAATAAAAATCACATTGAAAATAGAACACCTGATGTAAAATTTTTCAAATTTTCCATACATACATCTTTAAAACCATAATTGTATTTAAATGACCATTTATTTATCTTTATGTAAAATTCTATTGTGGAAAGAATAAGAATTACACTAATATCAGTTTCAATTTTAAATATTTTAGGAAGTATAAAACTAGGAAAAAGTAATTAGAAAGTAAAATTATGTAATATAACAGTAATTATCTGTCAATCAAAATAATAGTTTGAGCCAATTAATTAGTCAGTGCTTATTGTTGATGTAGAAATAAGACACATTTTATTCTAAACAAAAGGAGTAAGATAAAAGACAACACTTTTGACTTTTTGAAATCTTAGAGAAAACATTAAGTACTACCATAAATACTGCCGATCTGAGAAATTAACAGATGTTAATCCTAATTGAATTGGGCAGCTCTTTTGCATCTATCATTAATCAGACTATTTAGTAAGAGACTATCTTGTGATATATATATGGCAGCATTTTTGTGTCCCATCATTTTCTTCATTTAAGGTTGTAAATCTATATAAAAAAGCTTTAGAAATTTTTATCCAGCTTTACTGAAATGTCATACATTACATGTTAAATTAATGTTTTACAATTTGTCAGATGTCCTTTTCAAAACGAAATTCCACAAGTGAAAAGTATTAAAAATAATAGGATTCTGTGATATGTACAGGCAAAAAAAAAGAAAACTAATAAAATATCAAATTAGGGAACTACGGTCAATTATTCAGAATTAGTTAGTTTGCAAAATGTCATTTATTCATGCTATTTTATGCTTATCAGTGATCTGTTCTATAATAATAAAAAAAGGCAGAATGCAATTATTGTGATTTAGTAATTTTAATTACTAAATCACAAATTAAATATTTCTTAATGTTATTTATAGCAAAAAGAAAATGTAGAATTATGTCTTATTTATTCAACATTATCACCCTTAAATAGAATTTATAGATCTTTCAAACATGCTTTTATGATTTGAAACATATTTTAATGAAGCACTAGAAAATTAACAGCCTTATTCATTTGATAATTGTTTGTATAGAATGATGGTGTTATTTTTAGTTAAACATTTTAGACTTTGAATCCAAAATTATTTTTAACTCCTGGCTTACAGTTTAGTAAGAAATAAAATCTAAGAAATTTTACATATAACTATATACATCTTTATTAAGTTGTACATCCTATAATACAGTTAATTGAACTAAATCTATATAATTAAATTTATAAGTATACAGTATTCTCTTGAAGTATGTTTATCACCATATAGAGGTAATTTTTACCGAAAAGTAGATTTAAAGCAATATGCATAAATAAGTAGTAATAGTGTGGAATAGGAATACATTAAAATTACTTGGAGTTATTCTATATATAAAAGTATTTTAGAAGAAAAACATTGTGTGAACCACATAATTTTAAGACAGCAATTTCTGTGAATAATTATACAGATAACTGTATCATCTACAGATATATAAATTTATTAAAATAGCCATTTATTTTGAAAAAATTAATATAAAACCTTTTCTACTTTTAATGAAATTTTGATTTTTGGAATATTTTTCACGATAAAAACTCACTCTTATTTTCTTTTTCTTCTTGCGTACATATGTCTCTTCATAATCTTCAACATCAGTATCAGGTTCTTCAACTTCAACACCCATATCGAATTGTTCAGGTGTCTCTTCAAAATCTTTGTACCAGGAGTCTTTTGAATCTTCTGCAATTTTATCTGTACTATCGTTATCTTGAACACCACTCAGTGAATTTTCATTTGTTGATTGATGATTTTCTAGAGAAAATTTTGAGAAATAAGAATCACAACATTTTTACGATAAAAATAATCATAAAAATTTTAATCTTTTATAGGTAATTATAACATGTATAATATTAATGAAAAATATTTTTTTTTAATTTATCACAATGTTAAAAACTGTGAAAAATTTTATTAATACCAAAGAATTTAAACAATGCTTTATTTATTTATTATTTCTAGTCAATAAAACTTGAATTTTTCTTATTTATGACAAAGATAATAATTTATGTTCTGAAGATAACTTTGAAAACTTTTAGAATGCATGGCAATAACTAGACATCTAAAATGGTATCTGATCAATTTGTGACTCTACAATCACTTTTACATACTAAGATTAATTCAACTGGGACCTTCAGATTAAAGAATGTTTTAAAATTATTGCAACCTTCTGAAGGTGGGAATTGGACTCAACAAAACGCTGATATGAAAATCAGAGACTAATTCTTCAGTTGGAAGCTCATCTAACAAATTATGAATCAGAATAAAATTACAATATATTTAAGTTTTTGAGAACTAATAATTGATCAATTGAATAAATTTAAAATAAAATAAAAAATCAGAAAAAATAACAAATTCTGAAAATTTGCACTTAAGATTTTGTAGAAACGTCCATTAAAATTGTCACAAAGTACTTATAATTAAAAATTCTGCAACAAGTTCCAATATTCATAATTTATTCCCAAAGAATTTCTTTAAAACAGATGATACAGATTTGAATATTCAGACTAGATGAGTTCTACTAAACTGTTTACATTTTAATATTTTTCTGTTTTCAAATTTGTATGTAGCTATGATGCATATTAAAGAATATATTTTTTGATAATAATAGTATAGAATTTTAAAAATATTTTATCTGCACTTCTACATTCAATAAAAAAAAATTTATAACATTAAATAAATAAAAAGGGATATTTTTTTTTAAAAAAGTGTGTATATATATACTATTTGTATATAAAAAGTGGAAATGACAGTGTAAAATAAAAAATTAAAAGTAACAAGTTTTTAAAATAAAGTATTTTAATTTAAGGATAGATTTGATGTAATAAAAGTGAGATAGTAAAATTTAAGATTGATGAATCTATTATAGATTTGTATATTTTTAAATATTATAAAAATTTAAATTTAGTTTAATATTTTTCTATGACAATAAGTTAAGCAGTTATATTAGTAGATGATAACAAGTATCTTTCAATCTCCAGTTTCAAATGACCAAAAATATTGAAAATTGTTAGAAAAGATACTTCTCTGATATATTCTTACATAAAATAACATATGAGTCTCAAAAACCAATTGCAATTTAATACTGGGCACAAAAATATTAAAACAACTTATAGGCAGTTTCAAAATGTCTAAGAGGGTTTAATATATTAAGTGAACAAAATTCAAAATAGCTTCAATCATTTATGAAAAATATATCAGAGAATTATATTAATTATAAAGGCCCTCATATTCAGATTTCTTCACTTGCAAATATCAAATATTTCAAATTTTTTTATAACCCATAAAGACAATTCTAACCAATATAAGAACAAAACTTTTTTTTAATCTAACTTTTTATTCATTTCAGGATAATAATATTTCTAAACAGCTACTTTATATTTTAAAGAATAAAATTAGCATTTAATAAACTTGAAAATTAAAATTTTTTTAAGATTTTAACTTTCCTTTTATGGTAATATTAAAAAAATATATAATAAAGAGATTGGTGAAAAAAAAATTATTAGCAAATTATTACGTCACTAAAAATAACATACCAAAATTAAAAAATGTAAGATTGTGTTAAATATTTTTTCAATTTCCTCTTCACACTTAAGAAAATTTTAATATCTTTATATAGCTATAAAATGCTTTAAACTTTAATTCAATAATTTATTTTCTAATAAATCCATTTCACATAGATCTGATTTGCCCAATTTCATTAACCTTCTCCTTTAAATGATATAAAACATAATAATTAGAAAAGATGTAACAAACTATTAAACTAGACAAATACAAAAAAAAAAAAAAAAAGAAAATTACTCAATAATATGGCTTACTTGGAATATCAAAAATTTTTACGTGCAGTTAATTGTAATAATTTTTGTTGAATTTATTTTTGTAAAAGCAACAAGTGTGAAAAAAATTTAAAATCTTGAAATTAAAATCACTTACTACCAAAATAAATATTAGAACAAAGGATAGTGGAAAAACTAATCAGAAAACCCTGTAAACTTAATAGAAATAAAATACTGAAAACATAAAACAACTTACAGAATTAGTGGTTAGATTTAAATATTGATCTTAAAAATAAGCATGTTCAAATAAAAATCTTAAAATGATGAAAGTGTTCAATATAAAAGAAGAAATACCATATATTGTTTTATTGACATTTTATTGTCAGCATAAATTATACGTTACGTTTTACATGTATGACTTAGAACATTTCATAAAAATAAAGCATACAATTTAGCTTCACCTTTACAAAAGGCAATAAACTGATAAAGTATAAAATATGATGAAAGTTTTACAGTAAAATTTTGATGAGATGCGATGAGAAGTGATGAAAAGGTGAAAAGTCAATTAATTCACTGACCTGTTTCATTATTTTCAACTTCTTTTAATCGACGAGTGAGGTAAAAATTGTTCATCAAATACTGTCTTCGTTTCTTCTTCCACCTTCTAGCAGGGTATGAATACAGCTGACCCTCAATTTTTCCAGGCATTCGTTGCCATTTATGCATCCATAATGCACAATCACTTTGTGCTACTCCTGTCTGCTGATCAAGAAAGGGCAATCTCATTTTTCGTTCTAGGCAGAGGCGGGTGTTGTAGCTTGCTGCATGTTCCATAGCATCTTTGTAAAATGAATCGCTTAAAATGCTACAATAAAACAAATTGTATTCACAATCAAGATTGTCATTTACAACTAAAATGGATAAATTTTTTAAAAAATTTCAATAAATAAAAAATAATTACATTTTAAATTAAAATTAGTATAATTAAGTAAGCCATATAAGATACCACTTTTATTTACATTTTCATAAATAATAAGAATATTAAAACCAAATAATTTTAAATAATACATTTTGTTTAGATTTTTTCAACTGAATTTATTAACTCATTAAATTAAAATTGCAAAAAATCGACTTCAAATTAAAGTATTATACTATTAAAAAATAATAAAGCAATAAGTTATCGAATACAGTAGACATCTTGAATCCTTCTTTAAAAGTGAAGTATATAACAAATCGATAAGAGAAATCAACTACAAATTTTATTAGAAATTAATAAGCTAAACTAAATTTCACAAACTGTACAGCAAAAGCTTAATTCAATATTTATTATGAATAATACAACGATCATTAAAAATGAAATTTACCTTTTTAATCGTTCTAGATATTCCGTCCGAACATTTAGCGTATCATCCGCCATATTTCGCAGCAAGCTCTACAATGACAATGAAAATAAAAAAATAGAACGAAAAGCGGTATTGCCATTTCTAACATAATTAATGTAACAGTTATTTTTTTTGAATTAACTTTAATTTTGAAGATTACGATGTTTTTTTTTTTTTTCCTAAAGAAATATCATTCTTATATGAATCAATTAATGAATAAAATATAAGATTTTTAAATGATTTAAATTGAAAACTTTTTTTAAAGTAAAAACTTTTATATAAGAATTTGAAAGCATAAATACAAAATAAGTGATATTTGCTGCTCCTATTATATTTTTGAATAATATTTTTAGAATAATTAAAAAAATTGAATTAGTTTTTTATGTTGAATAGGAATACTCTTGATTATAATCATTAAGATTTTAAATACCATATTGTTTTATTTTACACAAAAATTTTTAAAAAATTACTTAAAAAATTTTTTTTTAATTTAAGTATACAATTACTAGAAAATCTGGCATTATGTTTATTAGTTATGATCGTAAACATGGCGGAAGATGCATTTGATTTACGATTCGTACGGTGTAAATACTTTTTTCTCCAAAATAAGACAATTTTCGGCATAACAATATGGGAAAAACATCTGAATCATCTAATTTCAGTAGACTCTGCGTTCTGTATGCCATTACTATTCTCTGAGACATGTTTTCAATTTCCAACTAATATGTAAACAGTAAGTTGTCATTTAAAACAGAACATTTTAATATTGGATTATCGAATCATTCGTTAGAAATCCAATTTTATTTGTGTTGATTATGTTTAAAATAAGTAAAGAAATTTTTAATTCTTTGTAATTTAAACTAGGATGTCGAAAAAACTAATACCTATCGTTAAACATTTTTTAAAAATTTTAATCACCGATTGTTTACATTTTAATGTAATCAATCTGTTTTATGATCACATCTAACTTTAGAAAATTATTGGGTTGCGCTTGTTCTTAAAAGTTATAATTTTTAATTTCATGTTAAATATTTCTTTTAGTATTATTGTTTAACAATATTTATGATCTGAAAATATAGTGTATTTTGTTTTTTTACATATCAATAAACATGGATATGACAATTATAAAATCTATAAATTTTAATATTAGTTTGATTAATTATCAGATTTAAAGAATTGCTATAAAAAATTAGAGTAAACATTTTCTGTCATACTTAAAATAAAGCTTTTAATGATATAAATAGACTTTATTCAGATCACAATATAGAGTTCATATTATTCTATTTATTAGTTCATCAATGGAGTATTTTTGTTGTTGTAGCTTATCTTGTCTAAGTTCAACACTCAAGGCCAAAATTTTGCTTATGATAGGACTAGTAACGTACATAAATTCAATGAAAAGTGTATACTGTAATAAAATGTACGCTAAATTACACATTTTAAAGATAAAGTAAGAACTAAATTTAGAGAAACAACAGAAAATGTATTGAAATGAAATACTTTATTTCTATATAGTAATTTAAAAAAGTGCATGAAATAAGTTGTTAAAAAGTTTATTTGGAAATACTGTAAACATTAAAACAGATTTTTAGATTTTCTTTAGTTTAAATAAGTTGCCTTTGTGTTGATTTATCTTACTGTTATCCTTTCCTTTTTTAGTACAAAATTAACTGTATTTTAATATACAATTTTTGTATTATAAAACAAACCATCTAAAGAGAACAAAATTAAATATTCTCTCGCACTTTATATTTTTATATTAATATTAGTGTAATGCAATGATAGAAAACATGTATTATAAATTCAAATATTTATAATGGTTTGGTGTCTGTTTCAAATTACTTTTCTTATAACCAAAAAAATGTCCTAAAGTGACTTTAAACCAAGTGAGCTATTTGGCAACATATTAGAAACAAATCAGAAATTATTAAACTTAAATAATTTGTTATATTTAAAACAATTGTAGGTTTATAAATAAACAAATTGATTCTGATTATTAAAAAATATATAAATGTCATCAAGATTTATAAATAAATAAATGAAATATGAATAATTAGATAAGGCCAATTATCATAATTATTAATTGAATACAGTATAGTTGATACTTTTTTTGAGAACTCTTAGGAACTGTTAAATAGCTTTTAAAATCCAAAATTTATAAATTAGTAAGATTGTCTTCAAATGTATTGCACTTAAAATATCATTTTCATTAAATGTTTCCTAACCATAATCACTTCTTGTAAAAGTGCTTATGAAGTTTATACTTTAAGCTATAGTTTGAACTCTGATGTATCGATAGTCAAATGGAAATTGGATTATATGGGAGAATTTTCACATGAGTTGCGTTGAAAAAATCTGGGATTTCAATATTGGCAGTTTGTTATCCACGGATTTACAATTCTCCAATAAAAATGTTGATACAAATTTCTTAACAGTGAAATAAAAACAAATAAAAAAAACGGAATAAAAAAAAGTTCAGACAAAAAATTTATCCCCAATGAAAGACCATGAAACTGAGTATGTAAAAAATGTGTTTTCTAAAATTTTATCTCATAAATAAGAATTAATGCATCTGTAAGATCATATTAGAAACTAGGAACAATATATAGTTTATAAAATCACGAGTGTTCATTAATAAGTGTCTACTGTACCAGAGTAGGTATGTATGTATCCCATCAATCATATCTGCAAAAAATTTATGTCATTTAATTATTAAATTTTGCCCCATGTAAATTACAAATAGAATTTTTATCAATTTGTTACAATGAAGATATGAGTAAACTATTCTCTTTTCCTTCACATTTTGAAAAAATTGAACCACATATTTTTATGGCAAAAAATGTCAACAGGATAATATGTAAGTACTGATTTGCTAATGACTAATTTTTCCAAAGTGAATTATAGTTGACATTTTCTAGATTTAGATCAATATTCTGACAGTTAAGCATCCCACTTACCTGAGGAAAGAAAAATGTTGTAATAAAATTTATCACTAATGGAAAGAGATTATAGAATATATGCATTCTGATTGGAAATTACTATTGTAAAATGTCTGATGAGCTGGAACTGAATACATTAGAATTTCTAAATATTTATTGATATAATCACTTCAGATTATATCTTTTGCCATATAAGAGAGTTTTTTTCCCCTATATAAATGTATATAAGAATACATTTTGCATTTTAATATTTAAATTATAAATTAAATCTAAGAAATAAAAAAAAGGTTAGTAATTTCTAGCTGAATCTACATAAAAAAGTGGAAGAGAAAAAATTAAAAATTTAACTATGGAGAATTTTGCATTTCTCCTTTTTTTTTTTTTTTTTTTTTTTTTTTTACCATTTTACATATTCATCAAATGTTGACCTTAATTGATATATAAAAGATATTTATATAAATTATGAGTAATTTGCAGTAAACTATTTTCATACTTAGTATCATAATTAATTCAAACAAACATCAGTTGAGAGATGTGTAGACAGGTTTGTTGAATTCTTTCCTAATTATAAATTGATTAGCTTTACAAAATCTCCAAGTCATACATAACTATACAACATTTTTTTAAGTTTTTGTGTTGTGATTAACTGTTGATGCCAATTGACCTCTAATCCATTGAAGAGATTCAAACTGCTACTAACAAATTAAAACATCTTTAAATATTTCATAAGCAAAGTAAGTTGACACCAAGTTGCTTTCATTTGGAGAAACAAATTTCCATGTCACTAAACAAAAATAGGTATTCATTACAAAATCACTAAATGCGATGCAAACATAAAACTAGAAGAATAATACATCTATTTCTTAATTTGTATCAGAAGTTTCAGTGTTTTTATTTTAAGCATATTAAATATTATTTTAAAAAATCAGCTTTAAAATGTCTACAAATAACCCTGAAAACTTAATGATTTGAACATGCTGTCAGCAAAAGAAGTGAAAAATAAAGCTTTATATTTTCCATAATAAAAAAATTATAAAAATTTCTATGAAAGTGAAATCTCCTATGCTTGCCATTTATCTTGGCTTTGGAAGAAATATCAGAAAATTATAAAATGATAGGTTTGTATAAGCTATTCCTATTAAATTATTAAAATAAATAATCTCTATTGCATAAAATAAAGGCTATTCTAAATTTTGAGAATAAGAGAGGAGTAAGTCTATTGTAAATTTTTCTCAAATGCTTTATTTAATTGATTGTCTTTAATCATGGATAGGGTTATTGATGCATACCAGTGTGGTCCCCCCCACCCCCAAAAAAAATTAAATTTTACATTGAGTCAAATTTTGGAAAACATAATTGACTATTTATGAACTTCAGGACACAATTTGTGATAGAATTAAACTACTAAAAGCTGACAATATTTAATAAATATATAAATCAGCAAAATTAATGTAATTTGTAAAACTGAAGATTGTTTTATGATATATGTGCTCTGAGAAAAATATCCACCTCTTTTGAGTTTCATAAACAAGTAGATTCATTTGTATATTATCTTCTAATTTGGCTCTGGAAGAAATTATATAAAAGAGATGCTGATATTTATATATATGAAGTGTTATACTTAATGAATCAGTACATTTTCTGCTGCTGTGGTTGTAATGGGAAAATATGGACAGAAAAATCAATTAAGAGCAATGAAAAAATAAAATTTATGTATTATAGTAAAAATGAACACTTTAATAAGTTTGAAATTGATTTATTTAAATTCAAAACTTTGAAAAATGTTATCTATTTTTATTTTGAAGTCAGTTATCAAATAGATATTAATAATAAAGTTAGGAAAATGTTACTACAGCTAGTTACATTTTTTTTTTTTTTTTAATTTAAGATTTGTTGAAACCTTATTTGATAAAATGAAGGGCAAAAATTCATCAATACAAGATACTGATAATATCAGTCTTAGGTTTCCGAAGTGTTAACTTTGATGTTCATGAATAAATAAGTTTTATGATCTTTGAAAGGAAGCTTTCAGAACTGTTGAGAGAATAATTGACAACTTAAAAGCTCTAATTTTGAGATGTAAAATTTAATAATGAGTGCATTAGTAAATCCATCAGAAAAATGGGAAATTGGCAGCATATCTTTTAAAAATAAACGAGAACAACAGCACTCAAAGTCTAATGCTACTTCTTGTAAAAGGTTGTAGCATAAACATCAAATAATATGTACAACCATACCTAAATTAAAATAATAATGAATGCTATCCATACTTAAATTAAAATAACCTGAAATCAAATTCTGTAAGAAGGGTATTTTAAAAGGTGCTATTGAAAAGGTCAGTCCTCAAAAATCTGTGGATTTAATGTTGATTATAGCTATTAAAGTTATTGAATGTGTGTATATGTATAGATATATAAAATCAGAGAAAGTATCCATTGCATTTCTTTTTAACAAAATTCTCTTAAGACAAAAATAACAGTTTGTCAAATTTGTTTTTAAAAAGCAAAACTATAGAAAATGCATATAAACCAAAAAAATCTTTTGATATTATGCGATTGAAATTACATGTAGCTGAGAAATACTTACATATAGTTTAAATTTGTGCAACAGTACACTGCATAATATTGTATATAATTTGTGCAACAGTACACAATATTATGCAGTGATGTAGAGTTAAGAACTGTTTTCGTAATCATTCGAAACAAGCAAGTTTGTCTGCTCTTCTTTTTTCTCTCTCTCTCCCTCCCCCCCCCCCCTGAAAATTTTATTTGACGCGATCTTTGATTTTTATACATTTTGACCCGTTTTTCATAATAATTTTTTGTTTTTATGATGAAGCTATGTTTTAAAAATAGAGTTTAATAATAAAAGCTATTCAATAATATATTTATTTTCATCCAATATTAAATAGCAATAAATCATTAATGACTAAAAAATGTCCCAGGTTATTTTTTTTAAATAATTTAGATTATATTTAAAGTTTTTATTTTAGCATGAAAAAAAATCATAAGTTATTTTTTTAAAAATCTCTATTTCATATTTTTCCTCCATTATTTTAGGTTTTAGATTCAACAATAACTTTTCTGCGTTGGAAAAGACATGGACCCAACATCATGGTCAGCTTACAGTCAACATTTTTCCAGGTTAGGAGCTTCAATGAATCACCCTTCAGGTGCATTGTCGCAACAAGCTCAGATGAATGATCTTGCATTATCAACTTCATTACCACGACAAGAACATATTCCTGGATACGGAAATGCTAGTGGTCCTCATCCTTTTTTACTTGCAGCTTCTCATGGCTTAAATCCCTCCCAAGCCAATCATAATGACCCATCTTTTAATGCCAATTTATTTGCTGCTAACTATGATGCTAGTCTTTTTTCCTCCTCTTTCCCATCTGCTAATAAAGGTCATCTTTCTTCATTTCCTCAAGGAGCAGCTGGGCTGTTCAAAGCTGTAAATAGGGAAAATGATTTCAATGATCTCCGAACAGGTTTTGGTCACTGTGGAATGTCAGCCTATGCAAGAAATTCTGATGGGAGTAATGCTTTATCAAGTAGTTCAGGGCTTGGATCTGGACATCTATTCCCTAATTCAATGCCACCAAGCTCTTGGAGACATTCAGGAATGATTCCACCTAATTGTGGTCCTTTTGGTGTATTACCACATGAAACTGTGCTTCAACGATCTCATCTTGTTGGAAGAGGGAGTGAAAAATTAAGTGTTCAAGGGCCCAAACAGTCGCGTGCTTCTCTCTCTAATAGTTCTTTTGTTGAGCAAGATCTGAGCCGTGGCTATAGAAGCATACTGTCGTCCCCTGCTCGACCACCTTCCTCATATGTGGATAATAACAATACATCACATTCTTCACTTTTATCTCCCCAAAATGATCCATATTTTTCCTCAGTGAGTGATAACTATTATTCTTCCTGTTCTAAAAATGATTTTGCAGCATATAGTTCTTATTGCTCTAATATGCAACCATCTGTGCAAAGAAGTTCTATTTCTCCTTACTGTTATTCCCAATCTTTTGGAAACTTTGAATCTAATGTTGACAAACCAGATGTTACAACCACTAGCACAAAGGTCAGTGCCAATCAAAATTTTTCTAATTTTGTGCCAAATAGCAGCTTAAATGGTAACCCATCCCACCACCTTCACAATGGCCAAATTTCGCGGCAGTCTGTTATTACAAGTAATGTCAGTAATAATTCTGCTATATATAACACAGAATCTCATCCTCAAAGTCATTCCTATAATGTTAGAGAATCATATGCATATCCTCCTGGAGGAGCACATGGTAACTCTTGTTTACCGACTCATCCTAATGAAAATAATAGAAGGCAATCTATGGAGGGAAATAGACAAGCGATTGAGGGAGGAAGGCAATCTTTAGCTCATGCAAACAGTAATCATCATTCATCTGTTGGCCAAAATCTTTATCCACCAATGAGCACTCCTATTCCTGCTTCTACTCCAGCTCATACAACTCCACCATCATCATCAATGGGTCAAGCCTATGTACCAACACCTTTACCATTAAGTCATGATAGTGGTTGTTCTTCTGTTAACAGTCAGTCTGTCATGTATCATTCACCATCTAATGATGGATGTTATTCTACTCCTGGGACTTGTCATTCTGACTCTGGCTCTCCTGTTAAACAAGATTTATCGCAACATTCATCACCCTCAGTATATTCCATAGAAAGCAGTAATCTCAGCATGAATAGCGGACCATTTGCCGATAGTCATCATACACTTCCTCATTCCAATACTGATGTTAATTATGGAAATAGTAATAACATAAATGGAACTTTGCAATCTGAAACATTGAATAATACCAATGTTTCAGCTAAAAGAATTGAAGAAAACATACGTAATGCTGCCTCAAGACTCATCGGAAATCAACCAAAAGATGTTCAATTGACACAAGGGCTACCACTAGATATGGTGAAAATTAATAAAGATAACTATCAGAACTCAGAAATTGAAGGAAATTATGATAACAGACTGTCTAATCCTGTAGTACCTAATCAAACACATCTAAAACACTTAAACATATCCCCAAGATCTGAATGCACTCTAAATAGAAAAACTAGTGACTTCTCATTTTCACCTGGTTCTTCTCCTCCTGTTTTAGATTTTACTCCTAAAGAAAAATGCAAGCATAGTGGTAAACGTAAGTCAGAAGTATCTGGTAATCCTTTACCCTTGAATTGCACTTATTCACACTTGCAAAATAGTCAGGCACAATCATCATCACCAGAATCTATAGCAGATACAGAAAATAATAAGAATGACATTTCTAGTACTTCTGTTCATAGCAATGAAAGTCTGTCAATTGATGAAGAATTGGCTGTTGCAAATTCTCCTCTTCCTGTTGACTTATCACAGGTATCTTCTGCGACTGTAAGTGCAAAGAAGCCAGAATCTCCCCCTGTTAAGAAAGAATCAAAAGGTAGCCTTCCAGACTTAAATTATGAAACAGACAAATCTGGAGGAAAATGGTCTCTAACCAAACTAGAAAATTCTGAATGTGATTCAAAAGAGGAAAATTCTGAAAAAATCACTTCAATAGATAGTGATACTGACAAAAAGACTAAAAGCAACCCACCTATATGCAGAACACCACCCATGGATGATCTTTCAGATGAATCAAAAAAACTCTGCAATAGTATTGAAGATTTAGGTTTTCTTACAGGATTATCATCAGATCCTGATGTTGAAGATAGTGCGTCAAAGGGAAGCTTTTTAGACAAGAAAAGTAAAACTCTCCAAACATTTTTAACTTATCTTGAAAGTGGTAATGAATCAACTGATCCTGTAAATCTAGAATCAAAATCTAGTCCAAAGGAAACCTCTAAGTCTTCTCCTAAGAGGGAAAAAGAAGAAGAAAAAGCTGACATAACAATAGATAATTCAAAAGTTGAAGATAAGGCTCTTATTGAAGAGCAAGATGATAATAAAGATAATTTTGATGAAGCACCATCTTTGGATCCAACGTTATTTGGTTGCTCTTCTTTACAAAAAGAAATGGTTGTGCCAAACCCAGAAGCTCCTTCTTTTTCTTCTGATGAAGATGAAAATTCAACTCAAGATATATTTGATTCAGTTGCAATGGCTATTCAAAGACTTTGTGAAGATAATGAAGAAGACCATAATGATAAAGGCAATAAATCTTCCAGTAAGACTGTCTCTAAAAAAGAAGTATCTGGGCTTAGCAATGTGCCAGAAACTTCAAATAACTCTGAGCCTATTCAAGAAAACCAGGAACCCTCAAAAGATGCAGATGAACAGTGTATCATCAAAAGTGCACGGGTTGTAAGAAAAAGAGGTAAAAGAAGAAAGGCCCGCCATTTGCTAGTCATTAAAGTTAAGCGCAATGCTGAGAAACAACAAGTTGCATCAAAAAGTCCTAAGACAAGTCTTTCAAATGCTAAAACAAAAAATTCTGCTAAAGATGTTCAAGTTGTGAAAACAGTACAGAATTTTCCTCGGAGAATTCTAATGAGAAAGTGCAAAGAAAAAGATTTAAAAAACAAGAGATCAGGATCAAAAAGAAGTATGATAATGTTTTTAATGTTATATTTTTTCTATTTTATTTATTTATGCTCTGAAAATAGAATCATTTAAATGTGTTATTGGTAAACTTTCTGTATATTTTCTATGTCAATGAAACTTAAGTATGACTAGTTAATATAATTGTTCCATGTTGAACAGCTTGTTTCTTATACAGAAATAAATTAAGAATTGCAGTATTTTTCATTATAAATTTTATCTTCAAAATTAATTATTCAAATATTAAAAAACTCTTTTTAAGTATTATTCTATTAAACTAATTGCAATTTTAAAGTAATGTGATTTTTAGCTTCACATATGTTTTTGTTTCAGTTTATTATATTCCATCGAAGAAGTATACCTAATGATCAATAAAACAACTATTGCAACTATTATGAATCTATATTTGACAGTTGTACATACATGAAGATTAATCAAGAAATGTCATGAAGATTAATCAAGAAATGTCATGAAGATTAATCAAGAAATGTTGAAATGTACATTTGCAACATTTCTTGATTAATCTTCATGAAAATTTAATATTGTTCATTATTACTACTTATCCATTTACTCTATTGCAAGATAATATTTTATTTTTTAATATTTTTGTTTGTTTTAAAATTTTATTTTTTATTAAAAAATATTACAAAAATGTGTTTTGATATTTATATGTAATGATTTCCCATTAGAAATTAATGTTAATTTATTAGCAAAATAGTTCATAAAATAATTATCAATTTTTTAATAGTTTATTTCTTTATAATTTTTTATTAAATGCAATTATACACCACAGGAAAAGCCAGGAACTGTGTTAAGCGAAAGTATGTATTTGAAGAAACTGAAGACAATAGCACTACTGCTGATATGAAAGATGATTCTCCCAAAGCTGTTGAGATCAATGAAAGTGTTGAAGAAAAGGTAATGTGTGTGTATAATATATATGTGTGTTTGTCATTTTGGTAAAATGCATGCTTAGAAACTATTCAAATTTTAAAATGTCAAGATTGAATTCATTTAAATGATAATAAACCAGTTTCTATCTTTTGCTAATCAAATTTTATTGGTTAGCAAAATAAAATTTTACAACTTAATAAATTATAATTGAAAACTTAATAAATTAACTGTAAGTAATTAACTGCAAATAACATAAAAATTTTTTAAATCATTGATTTTTTTTTGTTCCTCTCAATGTCTTTAAAATTATAATTAGTAATGGTATAAATAAAAAAAATTAAGTTTCTTTTTATGCACACTTTGTTTTTATTCTTAGTTATATTATTGCATTTTATGAAAATTTTTGGATTCTAATCGATGTTATATTTCAGTGACACTGAATTAAAATTAATTGATTTTAAATTAATATTTTATGTTTTATGATGGAATTGGATTATTTTTTAATATCTGTTTTTAAAATAAAAATAGTTATTAGTTGATTTTATGTTTTTTTTTTTTTCATTAAGTATTAAAAATAAATTTTCTTCACACATTTAGCAAATATTAAGAAATTGTTTAAGTGTTTGAAAAATAAGGATTTGAATGAGAAGGATAAAGCAAAAGGAAGTAGTGTACTGTGGGTGATTGGTTAATGAATAGTTCAGACTGTGAACAAATTGGACAACAAAGACCTTCACGAAAGATTTTTGTGCTCAGAAAACAAATTAAAATGAATTCTAATGAGTACTTCTTAGAGCATGATGTACAGGGTTACCAATCCCAACAAACCAAAAATCATTTTTCATCTCTCTTGATTTATGTTGATTGCTTATTAAACTTCAAAGTTCTATACTGAAAAATTAAAAAAATTTCCAACAGAATATTAATAGCCAAAGTAGACCACCAATTTTGATTTTGGTTTCACTTTGAGCACTCTCGTTCATTTGTTGATGAAGTGGGAGGATGTCAGAGCAGTGTTGTTAGAATGGCACCCAAACCACGCTGATATCAATAAGGTTAAGAATCTTTACAACAACAATGCTATTAATCACTTCTGGAAAGTTTTAAAAAAGAGGGAAAAACAATCAACATTGGACATACCCTTTAAGACTTCGTAAACAAAAAATTAATAGTACTTATTAATATGCAAGACTATATGTATATATTTTCTTTTAATAAATTTATTAAAAAGTTATACACCTTTTTTTAAATTTAATTTGTAGGGTCTTCAGAACTAATTAATATATTTCACAAAAAAATCTAAAGTAAATCAATCGGTTAATGAAATATTCAGATAGCGAACATAGTCTTATAACGGAATATGTTCGTTAACCAATCACCCACTGTAATTTGTTTCAGTAACTTATTCAATGATTTACTTGAAAAATGTTACATTTTAAACAATAGTAATTGATTGAAATTAGGAAAGTTATTAGTCATGCTACTATACAAACAATGAATTAAATCTTTATAAAATAGTTGTATTTAAATCTTTTTCGGTAGCATCTATTTAGTTCCAAGTGATTTGCTGTTCTTCTGTTATTTAAAATCTATTTAGTTTTTTGTGGAATTTCCTTTTTGTGTTAATATTAAATTATACTATTTTAAAATCAAAAACAATTTTTCTATTTTAATCGATATATGTTATCAAAATTACAGAATAATAGTACAAATTAATTTGATCTATGTGTTTAAGCTAACTTTTTATGCATTAAGTTTTTTCCCTTTTTTTAATGCATCAAATATTTACTTCTAAAATATTGAAAATTTAGAAAAAAATTTGGTTAAAAATGATGGTACTGTATAGGTTTGGCACAATTTCAAATTTTTGTATTAAAGGCTCCACACTATGTCCTTAACCTAAATGACATCACTATGTGCAATATCTGGCTACCAATACCAATTGTGTTCAAACTTCAACTTTAAAATCAAATGCTCTTTTCAATTTCAAATATTTCATTATAATTAAGTACTATAGACATATTAAATTCTAATAACTAAAAACAAATTTTTTTAAAACTCAAAATTTTAACATACCGGGCAACTGTGCCCACCTTACATAAGAGCTTCAGTGTAATGCTGCCTACTACAGTGACAACCGGGGAATAAAGTTAAATTTCTAACATTAACAAAGTTAATTTTTTATTTAAACTCAAATTTTAATATACCAGGCAATTGCACCCACCTTAAAAAATTTTTGCACTGCACAATCTAAACTAACATGAAACATGCAATACAACTGACTTAAAAATGTATTTACTTATCTAAACATACATTTTTATAAAAACTAGAATTTCTAAATATGAATGAAATTGTAATGAAAAACTAAATAATTCCCCTAATCTTCACTGCTTTTTGATTCATTGTATGTGGCTGGCAAATAAACAGTTTTTATAGCATCAAAAAAATCCTCTACAGTCTTTCTTGATGGTTTCGCTGCCAGACATACTCTGCAAGGTAGGAATCAAATTGGTCAATGTAAATTTACTTAAATTCAATAAATCAAACATAATTCAATATATCATCATCAATCCTTATTAATATCTTTCACAAGCAATACACAAATTCTAAAAATCAAATCAAAACTTAATGTTTCATGATAATTCATTGTTTCAAGGATTGCCCACAGAACGCACATGTCATATGATCACGTTACCTCATAAAATGAAAAGTATTTCATACACGTTTTTTGTTTTATGAGATAACGTGATCATATGACATGTCATACATATGTAATTCGAACTGTTAAGCCAGTTTGACGCATGTTGCATGCTTGGCACATTTTATCCCTCATACTGTTCTCTATTCTTTAGAGAAAATTTTTTATATGTTTTGATTTGCTTATGAAAAATAAATTAATTTCTGGTAATTATCAAACATAATATTTTTATCTTAAGAGGAAATATTCCTAGGAAAGAAATCATTTATGGAAATCATCAATTCGATGTACAAAAAAGGAGTTAAGTGTTTATTATGTAAGTTGCTTACACATATGTATAAATACATATGCATCATTTATATTAGCTATCTTATTTCATAGGTTGCACCTATTTCTGAGAATCAAGAAACAAATAAACAAGCTGTTGCATGTTCTTCAATTGTTGGACAAAAATCTAAAACTCTTATTACAAACGAAAATACAGTTGGTCCTCCTGAAATCATAGAAAATAAAGAGCCTCTACCTATGGAAGTTCAACAAATGAATAAATTTGATGATACTGGTCCAACTCCAGCAAAATTGCAAGCGACTGAGCGTCACTCCACAGAAAAATCTCTACGAAGTGCAGCTGCAAGAAAAAAGCGAATCCAACGTAATCCATACCGAACAAGAAAAAGAAGACGGAAAAATAAAAAAGCAATTTCCCTTCAAAAACCTGTTTCAGAACCAGAGCCACCTAAAATGATGGAGATGGAAACTGCTGAAACTGCTAATACTTCTTCAAGTGAAAATTTTGATGCATTATCAAAAGAAAAGTCTATTTCCAACATTGAAAATTGCTTAAATACTGAAACACAATTCAAAGTAAGAATTGAAATGATTCTATTAGTATTAATAATAAAGAATATTTTAAATCAATATATTTATATTTCAAATATTTGGATACATTACTGCCTATAACACTAATTATTTTTAAAGATAAGAAAAATGTCAAGTTTTTCTTTGGTACATTTTTATATATAGTCTTATGTTGTTGCTTAGCTATTTAAAATAAATGAATAAGTAAATAATCATTTCAAAAACATTTTTGCCTTTTGTTTTGTTTTTGTAATTGATTATTTCTTTAATTACTGAGAAATTAGTTTGACTATTTCCCTCTTTCATAATGCAGTTAGCCTTCTATTTGTAGGTTTGATTCCCTCCTTGAGTATAGATACTCATAGTGTCTTGGCATTTGCTTTTAACTGTAAATCCCAGTTTAATTAATTCTTGTGATCATTAAGTGATAAACAAACCAAGCAAACTTTTTATAAAGAAAAATCTGACTTTTACTGATTGTTTTATATTCTATTTTGATTAATATTTCTCTTAAGTTATGCAATTTTACAAATAATTGTTTGCTGCTTTTTGTATTAAAGTTTTAAAATTTCTAAAAATTTATTTAACAATATAAAATTGCTATTTATGTATAATAAGTTTAACTTATCCGTGTATATTTTATTTTTTAAATTAAACTCTTCTCTCCTTTTTTTAATGTGTTTTTCCACAATAAATATTTGTTTTTATACATTTAAAAATGCAGTTAGTCATTCTTTATACATGAAAAATAAAAATAATAATTTGTTAATTTTATCAATTTGTTAAATTTGTTTAAGTAATTAAATCGCTAAAAAAAGCATTGTATTGAAAGGTTTCACATATGCAAAAGAAAAATTATTGTGTTTATTGTTATTATATTTATTGTGTTTTAATTACTATTTTATTATATTTTTTTACTATATTTATTGTGTTGCAGCTGTTAATTTTATTCTAGTAACTGTACTTTAATAATTATCTTATATTTCAACACTAATATTATACCTGATCAAAAATTGCTCCTAGAAAAGATTAAAATGTAATTCAATTACAGGTTGTTTAATTTACTCATAACTATATCTTATTACCAGTAAAACTTCCAGCCTAGAGACAAAGATAGAAAAATTATTAACTATTTTTTGGTGTGAACATGACACTCTTAAATGACATTAATATAATTTTTTGTGATGATAAATTCTTGATAATTGCTCAATTATAATGATGGGACTGATAATACTGTACATACAGTGAATAACTTTGATATGTAGTCTCCAATCTTCCAGTTAGAGTTCATGTTGAAAAATTCTTTGTAAAGACAACTTTAACAGTTTTCTGTGAAATAATTTGAAATATCCTCATTGTTGTTTTGAATCCTAACATGTTTGAAAACATTAAAAGTGATGTTACAGATTATATGTCCTAATTTACGGCTAATGTATTTCTTAAACTAATTATATAATGTAGGATTTTAAAAAAATTGTAAAAAATTTCCAGAAACATGGTTGCAATTTTTCCATACAATCTTTTGGGAACAATTTTTTAACCTTTTTTTTAAATAATGTAAAATTCTTGAATTTTAAATATTTTCAAAATAAAATTTCGGGTATTCAAGATTTCACACTGAGCCATACAAAAATAATCCAATTGAAGCATCTGTTTAAGAGTCAACCAATTTGATATAGAACTGCTGAAATTTCTTTATCATCATCATTGTACATACGTAGAAACCTATCATGGTTAATCGATAGTGAAATTACTTTTTCAAAATTGGAAGACTATGAAGTACTTTAGAATTACCAACTTAATAATGAGATGTAAAATATTCATTATTTTGTTTTGGCCATACCTGTGTACATTAATATGAAACTTAAACAGCTTAAGTCAGTCTCAAGAATTGGTTGAAAGTATTAATTCCTTTGATTATTATGAAAAATAATTTGTGTTGGTTATAGTTAAAAGAAAAGCCTGTGGTGAAAAATAATTTGTGATTGTCAAAAGTTAAAAGTTTTGACAGTGATATTTCTTTCTTTTTTATGTTTATAAAAGCCAACTTGATCGATCAATGTAAAAGAACAAATTCATTTGAGTGATCCATGATCTTTTATTTAAAAAAAAATAAATAAATAACATTTCTGTTTTCTACTAAAGCAAATTTTATGCTTAAGTGATCAGTGCAGAGACTTTTTCTTTAACTATAATATGATTGGAAATTTATAATAAATTAAAAATTACTGAGTTCTCAGCAAATTAGCTAAAACTTCTTTTTTAAACTAGCTTTTTTTCCCTTTAATTTTTTGATTAGATTAAAGAAAATGATACTTATGCCATAAGGAATTTATAGTGCATCATTAAAATAGTTTTAACCCTTTTTCAAGAGTATTGACCAATCTTCAGCAAAAAAAGATGCTTAATAGTGAAACAAATTATGATGTTACTTATCAAGAGTATCATAAACAATATCAAATGGTATAATTTCAAGATACCTTTAATATCTAAGAAAAGTGTTAAAGCAATTTCTTAGTTTTACAATTCTTTTAAAGAAAAAATTTTTCTCATATTTTTTTACATGAACATTCTTATATACAATACATCTGAATTAATGGAAGTATATATTAGATAATAACCTATATAAATTGAGCCAAGGTACATAAACTCTGTACACAGTAAAAATTATCTTTTTATTCAAGAGAATGAAATATAAAATTGTATAAGAGAAAATTAAATGTAATATTTACATACATTATTTTACTTATATACAATAAACAAATCATCCAGAAAACCATTTTGAATGTGAAGGCCCAGGCTCATCTTCACTAACAACACTTGACATACTGATTGGTTAAAAGAATCTTACTCCATCTCCTCTCTCTTTTTTTTTTTTTTTTTTTTTTTTTTTTTTGCCTTTAATGGTTATTTTTTGAACAGTTAATTGACTAAGATGTTTCAAATGTTTGAAATATCTAGGGTATAGGTATGCCTTTACTCCTTTAATCTATTAATTTAAATGGTTTTTAATTTCATTTTTTGGTTTTGGGATATTTTTATCATCATTATCATCTTCATCTCCTTTAAAAAAATTATTCTGCAGTCACACTCAATAATCTCCTGTGTTAAATTATAATAACCAGAATCATCATCTGCAACACTTCAGCTTCAAATTCACCTTTTATTTATACGTTGGGTACATTTAAATGGCTATCGAAATTGAGTAAAACCCATTTTAATAGGGTACGGATTAATGTGGATTTACTGTACTTGAAAATTATTTTCTCAATTTATATTGAATAAAAAATATTAAACTAATAAATTTTTTATTAATTTATAGAAGTAAAAATTGATTTGGTTTAGCATTAAGCAAATAATATGTTCATAAAGGAAATGCATACCTCACAATTTTTACTTAGCTTATTATTTGATAATAAATTATACAGACCTTTAATCAGATATGTGAAACAGTACTTTCATTTCTAATGATTTAAAAAACTTAAACTTAATTTCTATTTAGTTTTGTTATTTATTATCTTTTTTTCCCCTCCCATTGTTTCTAAACAATTATAGTGCTTATTATAGAATTTTTGTAAACATTTTCAAACTTATAAGGTGAACTGAGAATTGTTAAGCTGTAATAATTTTTCTTGATTCTGAAAGCTAATCATTTAACAATGATTTGTGTAGGCATTCCCTAAGGGATTTAGCCTTCAAGAATATATTGGAACCAGAATCCTAATATGAAGCCAGTTCTTCAATATCAAGATCGTTACTTTTCTTGTGTCCTTTTTTTGAGGGGGAAGGGCTTAATTTCATCCTCATCATTTTTTTTTCTTGAATCTCCAGTAAATGTAAAAGCTTCCAATTTAAACACCAAAATTATCCTTAATAAATTCTTGTCCTTCTATCTCATATTCAAAGATCAATCTCATAGAATTTTTCTTCAGTGATTTATCAGGAGCACATCATTTTAATAGTTTCTATTTTGAATTGAAGTAATTTAGTTGCCTTAATAAAAGATAGATCTGTTAATCTGATTTATCATTTACTAAATTTTCATTGGGATCAAAAATATCCTTCTCGTAAATATTCATTTTTTATTGTTTAAAACTTTTTAATATCACATTATAGAATCAAAGTGTTTAATATTAAATTTTAATCACAAATTTTAGTTAAATGTTAATCTATAAAGATCTAATCTCCTTAAAGGAAAAATTTTATTTACGTTAAAACAATGTCATCCTTTTAAATTTTATCGATATAAAGTGATTCTCTACAAAATTTTGAAAGATTTAATAGCTTGAACAAATGAGCCTTAATCCTACCTAGGTTTTTTATTGATAGCATTATTTAAATTTAAAGTTGAAACTTGTGTCTTAAATTTTTAAAAACATCAACTTTTTTAAATTTACTTTTTTCTTTAAATAGTCATAAGTATTTCAAAAGCCTATCTGTATTCTCAGTGTGCTGTCTAATTGCAAGCTGCTCTTGATTTCATATCAATATTGCCACAAAATTTTGCATAATTTTTCTAAGAATCTATTTTTGACTTTATTCAGTTGTATCATTCATCTTATAGCTCCATAATACTGAATGTTTTAGATTATGCTACTATTCTCTTAATCAAATTAATGTAATATCCTGTACATTGGTTGATTCTACTTTAAGGAATTTAAACTTCAAATATACTTTACCTATGCTACCTTTTACATTATTTTATTAATTATGAGCTACAACAAATGATCCAATATTCTGTAGTGATTTTTTTTCATATTTTGTTGTATTTAATTATCATTTTAAAATAAAATATTAATAGATGGTACAATACAATTGATTTTTAATAAAAATAACATAATTTTTGCTCAGAATGCTAAAATTAATGATTGTACTAATTTTAAATTAGAAAGTACGATATTTTGAATAGTAGATCAAAATTGAGTTAATTTTTTCTCATTAAATTAAAAAAAATATCCCAAACATTTTTGATTATATTAATTGACAAAAATGATTCAAATGTAGATTTACTTAGTTATATACATTAACAAATATCACAACTCCTTCATTGTAAGTTAGATGAGCCTCTGAAAACTGTATTAGAAAAGTAATCATTCTTCGAGAGAGAAAAAGGAATCTTTAAGGTGCAAAAAGTATTGTCTCCTTTTAAAAGAAGAAAGGATTATATAGATAACAGGCAGACATGGTGTCTCAAATAATAGTTTATAAACTTCTAGAAGAGTTAAGGTAAATCGGAAATCATAGAAATGCTAAGTCCTAAATGCTATTCTACTTAAGTGGTATAGAAAATTGCAAGTGATGTTTTTGAACAACCTTGCATTGATATTTTATTTTGTATGCATATAGAGCAATTATAGGATGATAAATAATATATGCATAGAAAACTATCAGTGACATAGATATAAAAGACATGAATGAAGTGAAAAATTGGAAGAAAAATGGTTATTATGTTTGTTAATAAACATAAACACAACAATTATGAGGTATATATATTAACAGAGTCAGTTTTTTAATTGATATTTTGATGTGTATATAATAAAGGGCTCTCATCTTTCTTATTGAAGTTTATTAGATTTCTCTAAGAGTTAGAGTAAGACATGTAATAAAGTCCTTGGTGATGTCTGTGAATTTTAAAACCTTATTCTATGTTAAGTAATTATTTCTAATTTGGCATTTCTTTGCAACTCAGAACCATCAAAGTGTAGCCTGGTATTCCTGAAATTTTGTAAAAGTTTATTTACCCTTTTAGGATACTGTGCCTGCTTTACAGAGCAAAAGGAGCAATATTACTGGATAGGTGTTTCATGTTGCTAACCCTAGTTTAATGAAAAAATTATGTTAGGTCTTAATTTTTGATACCATTTTAGATTATGTGTAAACAGTCATATTATATTTCTGTCTAATTATATTTTCTTTTTATTTTCAAATTGATAAACAACTTTTCAAAGAGCCATTTTAATTATTTAAAATTTTTAAGTGATAAAGTACATTAATCAACTTTCAAACTAATAAAAAAAGTGATTAATACTGGAAAAAATAATAAAATTTTAAAAGATTAATATAGAAAGTCTCAAACTAAGAAGAAACATGAGCATAAAATACCTTTTTTCCTGTTTTTTATATTCTTCTTATTATACTAGTATTATTAATGGTCTAATAGTAAATGCACTAAATTGTTATGAGAAAGCATTAACTGATACTTTCTCATAACAAATTGGTCACAATGCTTTTATTAATAAGAAAAGACTTTTGCAATGTGTATTAAAAATAACTGAAATTGTTTAAAATAAGGCAGAAGATCTTTAGCAGTAAAATAATATAAAAGATATATTCAAAAGTTATCCTAAATTAGAATATATATATATATAATATATAAAGTGCAAAAAACCAATATGTATAAAGTCAAAGGCAAGATACTTAAACTAAGTTTGGAAAAATTATAAATACTGAGTAATATCTCATGAATTTTACAAAGCATTCTATCTGAAATTAAACTTTTTTACACTACACATCCAAATTTTCCAATGGTGTTGTTGTTTCCAATCCTTCAGAGATCTAGCAGCAGCTAGATCAAATCCATGACACCGTGCGAAATCAAGCATCAAAAGCTCACTTGTGTAAACATCCACCAAAGCAAATCTAAGATGTGATCAGGAGAAGCCGGCTTCAGATTGTATTTTGTGCACAAAGAAAAGACCTTGCGCCCATATTAAAATTTCATGCAAATAAGGTGCCCACTTAAAAGTCTTGAGACGGCTGTTTAATTATGTCTGTCACCTTCGAAATCTAACGCACCCCCAGGGGTCTTCCTGATGAACCAGGAATGGGCTGGAGGAGTGAGCCAGACTTGCCTGTTTTCTTTCTTCTTGATAGAGACAATTTCTTTATAAGTAAGTTTGTAGTCACTGTTGGGCAACTTTGAGCAATTTCTTTTGACCAAGATATTTGCAACTTCGTTGCGTTGGATGTTAACATGGGAGGGAATCCATTGAAAGTGGACACCCCTGCTCTTGGCTAAATTTTTGAGATTGTTAATTATCTCTATGCCCACAAGGTCACACATGCTACACCAGTCCTGTAGGTACTGAACTTAGCTGCAGCTATCAGTGAAGATGCAAATGTCACTTGATCTGGTGTTGTAGAGAATGGTCTTTAATGCTTCATTTATGGCGACTAATTTGCTTCTGAATACCAAACAATTTTCCGGGTTGCATCTAGAAATCTTGACTGAAAGACTTGATGAAGATCCCACTCCCAGTGTTGTTCAATTCGTCTTTACTGCCATCTGTGTAAACCAAAGTGGCATTACTGGGAATGCCTTCTATGACTTCTAGAGCCATCTGTCTCAGGTAATCAGGCACATCAATAGTTCTAGATAATTAGAGTTCTTTATCGTAATGGACATGAGTTCATTGTGAATGTGAACTCCACCAATGGTGCATATTTAAATCTTTGCATATGTTTTCAGTAAATTCATATTTGTACTTGCCTTTTTGAAAGGCTTAAAGTTTAGCTGGAACACCCTATATATATATATATAGATAGATAGATAGATACATATATAATTTAAAAATATTTATATTTTTAACTGAGCAAATTTTGTAAAAAAAAAAAAAAAAAAAAAAAAAAAAGCTTTCTTTGCAAGAGATGAATTTTTGCATGCAATTTTGTTTGTTTTTTAAATGATTACTGGCCTATAATTTTAGCACTCAAAGGAATTATACTACAGAGTTCTCTTTAATCTAAACTAGCATTTTATAAGATATCTTAGAGAGATCTTATTTAAAGTTCTGAAATTATTCACATTTAAAAAATTATATATATATATATATATATATATATATATATATATTAAGAAAAGATTGTTAATTCCATTACATTAATTTTAGGAAGGTGTAAAATTTACTTTAAAAAATATGTATTGTCTTCTGTGAATATTAAATATAACAGTACTGCTATAATATAAGATGCTTATAATCTTTTTTTTCTCCCACTCTATATGTTTATTACCGAGAATTCATATTCTTAATTAATATTAACAGTTATTTGTGCTTATAGAATAGAAAATTTTTAAATAGAATGTATTTAATAACTTTAAGTTGGAAATTTTCCTTCAAGTGAAACTATAAGCAATATATTAATAATAAATAAAATAGTTTAAATTTTTACACTGAATATTTTCTTAGACTGGTGATTATGTAATTAGCATTGACAGCAGGAATAGTAAACATCCACCAATTTGGAGAATAGAAGGGAAAAATGTGTTGCAGTTATTTGAAATGTTTGAGTCTGAAAGCAGCAGTAGTATTTTCTATAAAAACACTTCTTCGGTAAGTGCAATTTTAATGTATAAATCATTTATGATTTGTATTGTAAATTAAATCCTTGGTTATTAAAAAAATATGATTTTTTAAAAATTATTTTCTATGAAATAACCCATAGTTGCTTGTAGTAATTAACAAAATTTGTAAGAAAATAGTTTCATGCTTATAAAGCATTTATATTACCTAAATACGAAGCATTCTGTTTCAACTGTATATGTAGGATTGGCTGTCCTGAACAATTTTGTTGTTCTAAAATGTCATATTTAAATTCTTAAAACATAATGTTTAAACTTCTTGGTTTAAGTTATGTTTCTTGAAAATTTTAATTAAACTCTTCATTATATGTAAATTCTTTCTGAAGCTGACACATCATGAATTTTTAGATAATTTGAAGCATTAAGTAGATGAAAAGACAACTCAAAAATAAATATTATTACTTCTTAAAATGTAAATTAAAAAATTATGTATTATTATAGTAAGTGTGAAATTTATTATTTTAATGTTAATATGAAATAAATAATATAAAATTAATTAGTACTATGTTTTACTATATGTACATGAATATTTTGTTTTTTATACTAGTTGCAGACAAAGTATAAAAATATATAGCTAAATAAATTAATAATTAAATTTGATAAAATTTTAAGTTTTATATAAAAAGTTTTAAATAAAATTTTAATTATGTGATAAAAATTTCTTTTGTATAATTATGTCTATGTCAATTATTGTCATTAACCAATTTTTGTATTTTTCACATTTATACTATAAACTATATTTGGGGATAATCTAAATGAATTAAATAATTCCATTGCTGTACTAAATACTCCACAATATGTATATAATTTAAAAGGAAATATTGTTTCATATTTAGTTAATATGTACTATAAACAATGTCTGAATTATTTTAATGCAAAATATGTAAGTATATGGATTATGAAATGCATTTAATTAAATAGAAAAATTTAAAGAATAAAAAAACAGTTTCAACTTAATTAAATAATTTAGAAAATGATATATATTTACATTTGTTTTACTTTTTTAAATTAAAAAAATATTAACTGCTAATGCTTTTGAAAAAAATCCTTTAAAATTATAGATCAATTTTTAAGCATTTTGAGTCATGTTTAATACCTGTGTACACTTAATTTGTTCAAAATGTAATTGTATCCCGATTTTTTTAACTAAAAAAATATTAGCTGTTAATTCTTTTGAAAAAAATCAATTATTATTTTTTGCCAATTTTATCATTCAAACAGATTAAAAGAAAAGAATTATTCCTTATAGTTAGCAAAAACTTTAATATTTACATCCTAAAATAAATTTTACATATTAAAATTGTCAGTTTTTATTTATATAAACTTGAAATTTTCTGAGTGGTTAATTAAAACTTATAGCTGTAAAGTTTAATTTTGTTCCCCCCAGAATTTCTATTACCAGTAAAATATTATGGTATAATTTAATTCTATCTAATAAACTCAAAAGTTATGATTTAATTAAAATTACATGCATATAATTATACCTCAATTCTAAAGTTAATCAACAAAAAATTTCTGCGATTTAGGAAAGAGTGTTTAAAATGATTGATAAAATTATCTTTTTTACAAAAATTTCATAATATTTTAATACTATGCAATTATTTCTGTAAACAATTTTGGAGTATTTATGAACTATTACAGTTCCAAAATGCTGTAAGTTGTTATATTTTGAAGTTCCATTTTCAATGTTATCAAAATAATAATTTCCATTATATAATTTCATTGAGCTTAAATACTATATTATGTCAAAGCTTTATTATATTATTGTGTTTCTTTTTAGGAAATTCTTTATGTAGTTCTATAAAAAATTTTTAAAATAAGTAATTGTCTATTGCCCCTTTTATTTCTATTATTTATTTCAATTTATGTTTCTCAATATCTATTATTAAAAATAATTGTCATCAGCCATTATAAATATGGTTTAAAAGTCTATAAAAACTAATCTATAAATGTTTGTTTTAGTTTTATGAGTTATGCGATATATATAAACACATAAAACCTTATGATTTTACATAACCTTCTAAGCAAGGAAATTTAAATTATTTTTAATATAGTATTCACGGTGGAGTCCATCTTCAAAACATAAATATTTGAAACAACCAGTAAAAATTATTGAATCTGATGATGATACTGTGATAGTAGAAATATTAAGTAACACTGATGATGTTGTAGAGACAGACATTAGTGGGTGAGTATAAAATGTTTTCTGTGTTTATTTGTGAAAGATCAACATGAACTATAATATAGCTAATTAAAGAAATATAATTTCTTACATTGATTTAGCTTATATTTTTCACTATACTATTCAAAATGAATGCAAAACTTAATCTTCATATTTTCAGTCTTCACAATGACCTTCCAAGGCATTTAAAGCTTTCAAAAAAAAGTTTCTGTTATCCTTAAATTTAACTGTGTTTACACTAAAAATTATAGCATTCCAATGTGATGAAAAAAAGCTAAACATTTTAAATATTGATTGCTCTACACTGAATTATCTATTCATTAATTAAATAATTATTTAATTTAAATATAAATCATTATGCAGTTTTAATTTTTTTGAATTTCATTACTAGTTTTATTTTAATCATTGGCAAATTTTTTTAGATTTAAAACTTTTTATCATTAAATTAAAGTTAATTTTGTGTCAACTCTGTAACATTAAGATACTCACTTTTACACACAACTTTTCACAACTTAACACTAAGATACTCACTTTTACTCACACATACTGTTAATCAACATTTTTACTGACATAGTTTTTATAGATAAGTATAGCAAACATTTTAAATTAAAACTGAAAATAATATTCAATCTTGTGGATATTATTGTAACTTGACTCTAACATTTAAATTTCAGCTTTAATTAAAAAATTAAATCAAAGTGTAATGTTTCAAGTCTGACCAACTCATTGATTCTAAATTAAAGAAAGTTTAGAAACATTCTACTTACATTTGAACATTTCGAATTGAAAATAGTGAAATAATGTGTAATCTTGATTATATTATTTTAACATGAATTTGATATTTAAATTTTAGTTAACATTGAAAAATAAAATCTATTGATTAAGTAAAATTTGCTATTTCAACTCATTGATACTAAATTAAAAGATAGTAGTATAAAAGCAGACTCTGCTTTCTTTAACATCTGTGTTTTGAATTGGTAGATTATTTTACTTTCTATTTAACTAAATTGTCATTTTGAATTATAATAAAATTGAAGACTTGTTAATTTTATGGAAAATTGTTTTAAAGATGTTAATTGTTTTTATTTAAAAGGAATAAATTCGCTTGTACTGAGCAGAACCTTCAGTTCAAAAGTGCACATTTGCATTTGTTCAAAACCAAATCATAATTAAAATTATCATAATAATGGAATTAGCTTTTGTAGACAAAATAACAAATCACTTCTAAGTGATTTGTTATTTTGTCCCTCTACCCCTGTTATTCTGTCCATATACTGAATTTCCAGTTATGGAAGGATACAAAAATTTAATGAGGTATGAGGCATGTTTTTGAAGTATCATTTTTAAACAACTTCACTATTACAGTTAACATATAGTACATGCTTGTTGTGTATCAAATTGTATTAGCAAGCCATACATGTCATTATAATGTCATTTGGCATGTTGATGTTTGCCTGCCTGTATTTGAAATTCCTCCCTTAATTGAAATCGCCCCTAAGTATAAAATATGCAATTTTATTCATTTTCTTATTGCTTAAGACCTCAAAACAGCTGAAATGCAGCATCTGATGAATGAAGTTTGATGAAAACTTTATGAGCCATAGGATTATGTACAAGTAAATGTGGTTACAACTTTTAAAGATGGGTGAAGGTATTGGGAACTGTCAATCACTATGGATGATTGTTACAAAAAGTTTAAATCATGAGAAAGAATATACACTTTACTATTTTGATGTTGTGTAAAGTTTGTTAAGAAGTGTTACGCATATAGTTAGGGAATATTTAAATTTTTTTAAATAATGCACACACTTGGTTACGAAAATGTTCACTTGGGTTCACAAAAGTAAACATTTAAACTGTTAATTTGACTTTCCTAATGTGGTATAGTAAATAACCTGATGTGTTTTTAAGCCAAATTCTTACTGGGGATAAAATATGAATGAATTGTGTTACATTAGAATTAAAGCAACAATCCAAGGGATGGCCACATTCAGCATCACCTAAGAAACTAAAGCCCATTAATTCGTGTACTGTGTTTTGAAACATAAACAAATAGCTGAATATGCTTAAAAATTTGTTTTACTTTACTTCTTCATAAATGTTTAAGTAAAGATTTTACATATTTAATAAAGATATTTAATAAAGAACTGTCTAAGAAGGGAAATTTTATACTTCACTACCAATTTTACAAAACTCATAAATGTACAAATATTTTTCATTAGTTCTTTAGTTAAAATTATATCCCTTTTTTAATATATTACATTAATATATATATATATTAATGGTTGTAAATTTTCTTTAATAATTTGTCCATAATTCTTAATGTTTTTCTTGTTGCTTTGTATTATATATATATTTTAAAGTAATAATGCATGTATTCTTTTTTAGTTCCTGTGATTATTCAATACATCCACAAAAGGAAAGTTTTGAAATATATCTGCAGACATTAGTTAGTCATGCATTAGATGTAGATTTCATACCATCTATTGTTAAAGATAATGGTTAGTTAAGTTTCAGAATTTTTAATTGTGTTATATCAAATTACATTAATGTTTTTAGTAAAAAAATTATGTTATCAAAAAAGGAAGCTGGTGCTGATGTATAGGATATGCAGCTCACTTATATTTAAAGATCATTCATTATATGTGTGTAAAATTATATATTTGTAAAAAATTTACTTTTACAAATATATAATTTTAGCATTTTATTGGATCAAGAATTGAGAAAAATTAATATCAATAATATTTTAAAAATGACTTGATAGTTTCAAAATGTCAATCTTTTATAGGCTGATTGTAAACTTTGTTGAATTTGTTTCATACTTCTCTGTCATAAATTAAACACTTTATTTATTTATTGTTTTCAATTATGTAATTAATTTTCCATTGTTTCTATTATTTATTCAAGAATGCAGCACTAGTTTTTATCTTTAATATAAAAATAAAATTTTACAAATTCTTTGAAATAATAAATAATATTCTAGGATAAAATTTCCTGAATTTTATTTCAGAATTTATTAATCTTGTGCAAAGCAAATCTGCATTCATGTGTGAAAGATATGCATTAATATTGTTATTTGAGTTCCAATTATTAGTATCATCATTAAGTTGTCTGTTATTATAAAGCATGAAAATTAAGGCAGCTCTTAATAAAAATAATTGTGATCCAAACATGATAGATATTTGCTAAATAGAATGAGTATATGTGAAACATTTTTTACAGCTTAGTTTTTATTCTTATTTATTTTTTATGTGTAATGTATTTATAATTTATCTCTTATATTATTAAATTTGATTATGTTAATAATTTTATCCATTTAATCAAATGTTCTTTTTATTTGTTAACGATTTTTAATTTGATATAGTTATTTAACTTTTTCATGTGCATAGGAAAAACATACAAAACAATATTAAATTATTAAAATATTAAATAAAAGCATAATATATTATTATTGGGTAAAAAATATAAAGCGATAGTTGTGATTAGTTTGCATAGAATTAAACCTTTCATTTATTATTAAATAATAGTATGTAAGTTTGAATATCATAATCTTTAATAATTAGGTTAGTAACTTATATTTCTTACTGTGTTCCATTCATATGAAAATTTCTCTATTTTCTTAAAAAAATATTTGATTTATGATTTCAAATATACTGGATTCCTTAAAAGTATTTAAAAACAAAAAATCGAAGAAATGTAACTGCATTACTATAATTTTTTTTATTTTTGAGTAAAGATAATGAGAATTTTCATTCTTTACTCAAAAACATTTTTATTGTTCTCTTTCATTCTGTTTTACCTCAATCATTTTTGATATTATCTCTTAAATAAATGAATACATTTTAGTACATTAAAATCTAAAATATATAAATTATTTCAAATTTTTTTCCATGCAGATGAATATTTCTTAACTCATTATCAAAAAATTGAAGAAATCACATCTCAGAAGAAAAGTTGGTTACATAATGAGAAATGGAGCTCCCAACTGTTTAACTCTATAGAAATGTATCCTTACGTTAGTGTCAGTGTGAGTAAAGAAGAAGAAACAAATTTGTGTCAGGTAAAAGAATTTCTATTTATTCAGTTTGTGTTTAAATTAGATTTTTTTTTTTCCTTTCTCTCAAAGAAAATTATAAAAATGAACAAAACTGCCTTTTATTATTCTGTTATGAATTACATAATGAACTGTTAATTTATTTTGCTTCAAACATCAGAATCTACTTTTTAATAAATTCTTTTAAAAAACAAAGGAATTTTATTAAAGACTATTATTACCTTTTTTAATAACTACAAAATATTTTTGAAGAATTTAGCATTTGTGATAAGTAAGAATTTTTTTATAATAAACTAAATGAGAACTTTAAAATAAGTGATATTGAAACATGACTACAAATAATTATGCCTTAAATTTTCTGTTTTTGATATTCAAATGTATTTTTTATATTATAATTTTCTTCATTGAATGTAATTGTAATTTAGTGCAGAATATATCCAGGAACATTTATTTACTTCAAAATGGATCATAGTTTTTAATTAAAAAACATCTAATTTCTCTGAGGAAAAATTTTAGCAATTAAAAGTTGTTGCCAGTTAACTTAAACTAACATGTAAATGTTAGATTTAAATTCTTGCTGAAAACAAAAATTTGGGAAAATGTGCTCGAAGAAAAATGAATTGTTAAGCTCATCTTTATTGTCTAGAATTTTTTCAATAATATTTCAATCATAAAGAAATTTCATTATTTACTAATAGAAAATGCAGATGCTTTAATTTCACAATAGTTCTTTTCATTAATATTTTGTTGATTACAATAGCTCTTTTAACATACAAGTGTATTTTAGACAAATAATCACCTTTCTTTAAATAATCTAACTGAACATGCTACTGCATATATTACATATTTTCCTTTATATTTGACACAGTGGATAACTTTTTAATATATGATGAAAATATAAAATTAAAAAAAGTTAATGAAATTTGTCATAGAAATGTTATAAAGAATCATCTTCTATTTATTAAGTATTGAATTGTAATATTCAAAATTTTTCATTATTTTAATTTAGGTGTGCAATAACAGCAAAGTACAGTACATTGCCCATTTCCACGGCCCTGTTTATGATCCAATGACTTTGGAGAATAAAGTTGAAAGCAAGAATCATTCTGTATGTGATTTTAAATTCCCACTATGTGGGTGCTGTGTACAAACTGTGACACTTTACAGTCGTTTGCATCATCACAAATACCATTTCTTTTTGATGAGTTGTAAAAAAGTATGAATGAAATCCCTTTTCATTTTATATGAATCTTATAAGTATAGCTTAACTTTTTGTCTACTTTTAAAGTGTGTTAATTTTTAAAAAACAAATAAGTTTTAGCTAAAAATAAAATTTTTATAAATGTAACTTTTTAAAGCTATTGTATTGTCTTCCTATGAAAAATTAAAAGTAAAGAAATGTTAGATAAAATTAATATTATTTGTAAAATTATTAATTTCTAACAATTATTTAAATGTAAAATTTATTAAATAATTCATTTTAATAGGTTAAAGAAGTTCAAAAAGATGATGACAGTGCAATATTAGAAGAATGTTTGGCAGACACAGAATGGATCTCACAGGTACTGATTTGATGTTATTTTTTTTGATTATTTTACTTCTTCTGGGTGTGTATATTTATATATATAATTATTAAAATAAAAAGCTTTGGATATTTGTTATTCTTATGATAAAAAATTTTCTCAGTTATATTTTTTTCCAATAATTTATTTATGCACTTGAAAATGTTTAAAAAATATTTGATTGAATTAACAAGTAAATTTATATAATAAAAGAAATACATACCTTGAAACCTGATTTAACATAAAATTAAAATTGGCAGTTTTCTGCCTTTAATATTTTACCAGTTACAAATAATTTATTATACTTTCGATATTTAAAAAATTCCATGTTAAACATTATCATTTAATTTAGCCCAAATTTTCAGTTTCCTAAACAAAAAACTCAAAAGGAAATTTCTGTCATTTAGTACAAATTTTGAATTTCTCTGATTTTTAATTCTGCAACCTTATTTTGATTTTAGATTCCTAAGCAAGTAGCAACGTTTTTAATTATTAACTTTTTAAAAAAAATCAAATATTTAAATATGAAAAATTGACTAGAAATACCACTTAATGGAATAGAAAATTTTTCAGCTCCAATAGATTAAAGATATGAGGGAAAACATTTGATTGAAATGTCTTGATTTGGGGAATGGAATGCAACATAAATTGTTTAAAGCTAAAAGCTTATGAATTCTCTGCATCAAATTGTTGGATAAATTGCCTTAATTTAATCCACAATGATGACAAAGATTGCACGGAAGATGCACTTGTACACATTTATTGTCATCTGTATATAAATTCAAACAAAACTATTAAATTAAAATTAAATAATAAAAAATCAAAAAAATTCGGAATATTTTAAAAATGTTAAGAGAACATTTATTACAGATTATAACTTGAACATAGATAATAAATCTAAATAAAATTTACATAAATATAAGTAACATAGACAATAACATACACAATAAATAGACACATAACATAGACAATAAATATAAGTAAAATCCTAGGGTTCTGAGTGAGTTTTGGTGGGATTTCCAATTTTTGTGTCAAGCATTGCAAATTACTTTGTCAACTTAAATTACATCACTATGCACAATATCTGGTTTTCAAAGACCAAAGGCTTTCAAACTTCTACTGTGCAATCAAGTGTCATTTTAGCTTTTGAATGTTTCATTATAATTACTTATTGCAAAAGTATTACAATGCTAATAACTAGAAACTAATTTCCTAAAGATTACATAATCAAAATAAATATAAACTAAGTATCATTCAGTCAACAGCGGGTGACAATCGGCAATAAAACAGTAACATGAAAAAGCATTTTTATAAAAATTTTCAGTGCAGCGCAATCTAGCTCCTGATTGAATCAGTTAAATTTAAAATGTAAACATACATTTTTATAAAAACTAGAGTTTCTAATTAATCATGTCACCATTTTGAATAAATCTAAATATCCGTATTGAATATTTATACACAGTACTAAATATTTTTAATATAAAATATTACATTGCATGTTAACCTTTTGAGTCCGGCGTCATCGTTTCAAAAAACTGCTCCTAGGACGGCGCGAGAAGATGACATTTCCTACCCCCTTGACCGAAAGGAGAGGGTCATTTTCCTCCCATTTAAGTACCCCAGGTTTCCCCGTGACGAATCTTTAACTTTTGAGGGAGATACACCGCGCTAGGCTGCCATAATTCTAATGAAATTGTAAATGCGTTACCATAAATACTGTACTTATCGACAAGCTATCGATTTTTTTCTAATCGTTGTTTTATATACCACATTAAGAAATGTTATAAGAATTTGAAGATTATATGCATGCATTTGTTAAACAAACTTAGTCTGTTTTAAAAACAATATGGTGTATATTAATTTATTACAGGGAATTTTTAGAAATAATTATTTAAAATAATTACAAACTTCTTAATGAATTTGTAATTAGTTATAATAAAAATTGATAAGCAATAAACTAACTGAATATTTCAAAAACATTCCTAAAAACAACCTGCCTAATATTAAAATATGTAAATAAATAAAGATATTTTTAACAGATATTTCCTTTTATGAGTAAGTACAAGTAAATTTCTGAAGTTGCATTTGAAAAAGATTAAAAGTAATCTGTGTGTTAAATACAGAAATGGTTTCAATTTTCTTTTGATTTAAGTATTTTTATTTATAACAAATTTCTATATTGAATGGATTAAAATATATGCTTTTACATCCTTCATTTTAAGGAAAAAGCTTAAAAATGGAATTTTTCTTTCTGCATGTTTCTGCAGCTAAGTATAAAACGTTTTGCACAATGAAGGTAGCCAGACGAATCTTGAGTTTCTCCTTTATGTGTAGAATTTAGGTTGATTGTTTAATAAAATTACATTTGTGTCATACAATAAATAGTAATACTCGGTTCATTTCTCAATAACTGAGAATTTGAAAATGTTCATTCAAAAATAATACATTCCAAAATATACTCGTATCAGTCTCAGAAAATATTTTTATAAAATTCTTGTTAGAATCGTAGCAAAAAAGCATTAGCTTTATATTGGGAATAAATTCTTTTCAGTATTTTTAGCTTTTATAAAACTATGCTTAAATTATTTTTAAAAAACAAAACCGTGATTAGTTTAATTTTATACAGAAATTAAAATTACGTAGAAGAAAGATTGACACAACTAAAAGGCAACTTTTTTATATATGTACCGCATCTCAATTTATGATTGAAAGTATTTTCATTTTTATATTTATTTTATTTCTACCTACATGTTATTTTGTGAGATTAAAAAATGCAATGTGCTCCTGGGATGTTTTCCATAAACAGTACGTCGAAAGGAAGAAACCAAGAAACATGTCTAGCATCTATTCCGATATTTGTGTACATAAAAAAAAGTGACGTTTAGTACTCTTTATTCAATAGTGCATTGGACTAATGAATAAAATATATTTCACATTGAAGAGCATATTTCTAACACTAAATCAAAACTATTTCTTTGTAAAAAATTTATTTCATTAGTCCATCTAAAAATCTAGAATGTGAAAATAGCTCTTATATTACATGAATACCGTTTCTTAATGAAAATGTTTCGAAGACTCTTAAATCTTTGAATTGGGAATTTCCTAACACATACTTTCTCAAGTGTAAATTATTATGAGAAACTTTTAACATTCCCTTATAATATTTTTTTATTTTAACTTTTAAAATATCAATCTCAAAACCAGTAATTTTGGTCAGGGTTAGACCAAAAATAGTCCTATTTACAGGGATTATAATTGTCAAAAATGTAAGGACAAATGCTAATTTTCCAGGTTTTATTATGTAATTCAGAAATAGTTAACCAATGCAGAAGCAGCATACCAATTTACTGATAGTTAAAAATCATAAAATACAATATATAGAATCTCAGACTCTCATAAATATGAAATTGGAAATTAAAGAAAAACCATTAAAACAATTAAAAATAAAAATATTCTTTATATGTGTAGTTCTGTGTAGTGTGTATGTGTAGTAGGAATATATTGCTTGAATATCACTCTTCCTTTGAATTTTATAATGACTTCATCAATTGCAAGTTTTTCAGACGGATGATAGTGCTCCTTAAAAGATTTATTAAAAAAAATCAAAAATCTTTCGTAATTTCTATAATCTGTCGTATTCTTCATCTAGTTTTGGTTTTTTTCTTATTGTCTGTAAAATGTAAAAATATCAATACATTAAAAAATCTATCGTGGGACATATTTTTTCTAAAAACAGGAGTTTCAATCAATTCATCTGTCGACCAATAATCTTTGATGTTATCTTTATCCATATGGCCCATTAAAAGAATAAGTCCTAAGATTTTTTTAAATTCTTCTACATCAATTTTCAGTCCACTTTGTCCCATGTTTTCTTTTATTACTTTCTGGATGTAACTCTAATATTTGGGAAGCATATCTATTCGTTTCATCTGCAATAAAGTTTAAAATTTCTTCTGAAAAAAATAAATAAAAAAATTCGTGCTCCTCAACTAAATCTTTTATTCGCCCAGAAATACCGTAATTCCCGTAAATTTAAAAATGATAGGATTATCATCTGCTTTTGCCTTACGTCAATCAAAATCAAATGATACAGAGGAATTTGCATCATTATTGCCATCAAAAAAACTAATATCCTTGCATTCAGATTCATCACAGAAATCAGAATCACTGTCTGCAAAATTTTCTTCTTCTAATTCTTCCAATAAATTTTTAAATTCTTCATCAGTCAATCCTTTACGACGTGAAGCCATCAAAATATTTTTTCTAGTGACGAAAAAAGTAACTGATTGTAATGAAAAAATTTTTTAAAGTGAAGATGAAAATGCTTCCCTTTTAAAAAGAGGAGCCAATAATATCGTTTTTCGCCAAAATTCTCCACTCAAAGAAGTCCCCAAATTTTCACGACTTTCACACACAAAGAGCAGCAATTAAAGCGCACTCAACTGCCCCGTAAAACTTGAGCGGGAAAAAGTCAGGCGCTTGAAAGGGGGAAAAAATCCATGGTACAACTGTTGTACCACAGCCGTCCTCTGAGACACTCGTTTTCGTGGTACAACAGTTGTACCGCCGGGACGAAAAGGTTAAGTAAAAATATATAAAATATTATATAATTAATCTGTAATATATTACATATTTTTTGTAATATATAAAATATTACATACAACAGCAATATTAATTAAATACATAAAATAACTCACTTACTTAATCATTGCTTACGAAATTATTGGCACCAACCAGACAATAGTTAGATTTTATTGGCTTTGAAAAATTCTTGGCCACAATATTCTTAGAATGATTATGTCACCATATATAAACTGCAAGGAAAATAATGATGAAAACAATATGAAAATTAATTTATTTTATAAATTTTAGTTGAGAAACTTAAAAAATCACCTCAAACTAATATTTAAACTTTGAAAAAAATTTTCAAAACACATACACTAAATTATCCATTTCAAAAGCTTAAATTTTAATCAGATAAAAGCAAATTTTGCACTTGTACACAATCACTTTTTTGTCAAACAAGCATAAGAAATTATTCTGATGTTGTAAGCCAGTTTTCATTTTATCGCCCTCACAGTAGCATAAGATTTGGCCTAATTTTTAAAAGAAAAATTTAATTGTGCTGCATCAACCAATACAGTTTTAGAAATGAAAAACTCTTTCATTTGACCCAAATATTACCTATTTTCCATCTGAATTCTTCCTAACAGTTGTGCAAACAAAATATAATTTTTAAGTTTGTGTGGCGGTGGGTGTTATAGAAATTTTGCTTATTATGGACATCTGCAATCTGCCAATTTTAAAATCAATTTACCAAATTTAAATTTTATTAATTTATTTCTGAAATTCTGCTCTTAATTGTAATGCCTGAATATCACTTTATGACACACATGTATAATTTAATATTTAAATAAACCCTTTTTTAAAAGACATCTATTATTGCTTTAATATGGATTCACTATGTTGTTTTCTTCCTACTGAACATCTAAAATTTTTTTCATTCTCATTCATTATGTTCTGAATAATTTCATTATCTGATAATTCTTCCATGTGTATCACATCTTGAATCCATATCGAAAATATTATACAATTTAATTTTTTTGTAATAGAGGATGTCTGTATGAATACTATCAGGTATTTTTACTTTTTTTCTTTGATTATAATATTTTTTTACGCAAAGTTTGAATGTTGAAACATTTCAGATATTGCTTTTCTTCCAATGACATTTAGACTGGCATGTAGTATGCATTATCAATTTCATTAGGCCTTTATAATTTTAAGCCCATTATTACTCTTCACAAAAGTACCTTACATTATTTTCATTTAAAGTTGAATACTGATCCATGTCTGTCGGTAAGATTATCCGTAATTAGAAATAATTTGCAAATTGTGGATAAAAAGGTATCAGCTGGTTTTGTAGTTATTCTTTGTTATACAAGTTTTAAAATTTATAAAGAATGCATTGAAAAATAATTGAATTTATGATTTGCTCAAAATATTTTTCGATAATTTTCCCTTTCTCTACTGCTGTTTTCCATTTATAAGGTTTTGTTCTTTAGCATGTAAAACTTTTGAAAGGATAATTTTTGGAATTAGGAATGCTTTCGTAAATCCCATCTTGTTTAAAAAGTCTTTTGCTCAAAATATTTTTCGAATTTTCTTTTAGAATTTTCTTTAATTTCATTAATAAGCATATTCATTTCTTCAGCTGAAACATAATTGTAATTCCTCAATTATGTTTCACTGATTTTGATTGACAAGCTTGCCTAGCTTAAACTGTCTAAGTGAAATAAACCAGCTACTGATCAACCGAAAGCTATCTTTAAACAATGTTTTTCCTCTTTACATGTTATCAAAGAAGAGTCATTTATGTCATTGCAGATTTAATCTTCCAGGATATCTGCTATCAATCTATTTTCAATTATTGTCCCCAGAATGCTTGAAATAATTGAACTTATAGTTTCACTGTTCATGAATTAATCTGTTTTCTGATATGTATATAAAAAGTTAAATAAAATAAATATAGAAAAATTGATTGATTAAAAGAAATGTATGCAAAAGAAAGTGTTAAAAGTATTTAAAAAATTTAGTTTTAAATGGGAGTTTCTTGCTCCCAAGACACAGGTCTGACATACTATTCTCAGGCTGGTCAAGATGGACTCTTTCTTGATCAGCCTAAGATTAATTTGTCATCCCTTCTGTAAGCTGATAAAACTGGATATGAAGCATGTTTTTATATTGAACACTGGGGGAGGGATGTTGTATTAGGCTGACCACCTGACTGACATATAGCCTTGGTCTCCATATGCACTGTCAAGGCCACTGATAATTTTTATAAACTTAAAAAGTTGTATTTCAATTTGGTAATGTTAAATTTTTAAAATGAAATGTAAAACTGTTTTTAGTCTTTTTAAAATGATAAAAAAATATTTCTCATCAAACATGGGGGGAAAAAAACCCTCTTCAATTTTCATTTCTTGTGCTTTTATAAGCCATGTAATCGTTGCATTTCATTTCACAATTTTCAAAGCAACTGTTATGACAAAAAAACAACTTATATTATTTTCAAAGTATTAAATTTGTATGTACAATAAAAGAAGGCCAAAACCAATTTATAAGTGAAAAAGGAATTAAAGGTGAAAGAAATATTTAGTTAAAAAAGTTAAGTGCTGTTCTATAAATACCCTCCAAAAAGTGAATGACAATTTTATTAATACCATGAAATCTTTTTTACTTCTCTTTATTTCACTTTTAAAGACATTTTTTTTTCTCCAATTTTAGACTCAATTAATTTTTTTACTAAAACAAAGAAGATATCTCTTTGACTAAATTTTGTCATTATAATCAAATTCAAAGTATTTTATAATAAATATGATATTTGTTTTTTTCAAAATAATATTGGAATATATTCTTTTATTTCTTTCCACAAAAAGAAAGATTATATTTATGTCTATAATGAACTTTGAAACATTTATAGGAAAATAAAAGATAAAATTAAAAAAAAATTTTTTTTTAAACTGTCAATGTTATTACATCTGTGAAATTTGTTCAATATTTGAATGTTAGAAATAAATTTTTATATTCCTTCAATCTAATAAATCCATAAGTGTATTAAAAATATTTTACACAACAATATTAGAGGTTTTTTTTATTATTTAACTGCTTATTGAAATTGAGATAAAAACATGGAGACATAGACATTGTAGATAAAAACAAATTTTTATAATTTCTTATCTGATTTGTTAATAAATTTTAGTAATTTCATTTAAAGCAGTTATGCTGAATTTATTGTATATTCCTTCATTTTGGTTATTGCTTCTTTATTAAACATTAATGCGTAATGTCTACATCATTTTTCAATATTAAAGAATATTATTCAGTTTTTAATATATAGCAATATTTTATTCAATTGCATAGATTTTATTGTTTATGAGCCTCAGCTATGTTGCTTTAAAAATTTCTTGAAATTGTTATCTTTCAAATTTGGTTCCTTAAGCAATTAGAAATTCATCCTTGTGTGTCAGGTTTACCAATTTCCCTAGTATAATTTCATACTCATTTTGTCAAATATGTCTTAACGAGATCAAATATATTGTATTAAATAACTGTTAATCCGATGTAATGATCAAATGTTTCCAGCCACAGTACACAGGATTAGATAGATAAAAATAATTTGATTTGCATCTGCTAAATCGAATTTTTTTATAGTAATCAATGTTTGTATATCAGATTATAAAACTTCAAGAATTCCCTTAGAAAAATTTCTTGAAATCATTATCTTTTTCTAAAGTCAATGTTTGACGCACTGCAATTTTCTTGCCTTTGTATTAAAAACAACCACTTTATGGTTAAATACCATCTGGAAGTACAATTTAAAGGGTTTTTACCCTTCTCTTAATTTATAGACATTTTATTGTTTATTTTTATCTGCGAATGAGACACGTTTCTCATTTTTACATAAGCAAAAAAATCACTATCTCATAATATTAATTTTAAAAGCAAAGGTGTATAAAAATAATATCACTTCTTCAATTATAATAAAAGCCTGTAGAATATTTGTACAAAATTAGGAAGAAAAAATTAGGATGAATTTCGTTTATCATGCGCAAAGTTCTTTTTATAAAAATGTATACATTCAAACCATAAAGAAAATAAATAATTATACTTCATTAAATGTTAGAATTATTGTGAAAGCTCTCTATATTTATATTTTATAGTGTGATTAAGTCTGCAATTTTTTATGTTTATGAATTATGTTAATGAATAAAAAATAATTTTTTTTTTTCAAATACTTAATGAAGTTATAATATTTGTTTTTATTTCTCTTGTAAGATGTTTCAAGATATGCTTGAAATGTGGAATGCTTGTGACAAGTATAGGTGACAAGATGAATAAATCTTGGCTTTTGTTTCCTGAAACCCTGCCTCTGGTTTAGTCCTAATTTTTTATGTAAAAAAAATAAAAGGAGAAAAAAGAACAAAAGTAAAAATTATAGTCATTCAATTTATGATGTTCATTATGTATATTTGCACTCATTTATATCTCTTTGTGTTTGTTTCTGAAAATGCTGAAACCATGCTGAGGCTACATAATATTTTTCTGATGTCTATATCTTCTTAATAATGCTTTTACTAGTCTATTTAAATATTATATTTTGTGATAATTTAAATGCTTAAATGTAATTTTTTATTAATATCTGATGCTGTTGAAATACTTATTTGGTTTCTGTTTACATATTTATATATTTTATTTCTTTGTTAATTATTTCTAAATTGTAGTCAGATATATAAATTTCAATAAACATTTTTATTGTATTTTAATTTTAAATAATTGTTTCTCATTTGTTGTATAGAATTTTTTCCCATTTGTGATTATTATTGTATAATATACAAGATTTTTGAAAACTCCAAGTCTTGTGCAATTTTTGGCTTCAATAAGATGCTTTGAAATTCTTTTGATACTGTGTGTAGTGCTAAAATATTTTCATTTACACTTTAGTACTAACTTATTTTTAGAATTATTTAAAATTATTTAATTAGATAGGCATCACAAATGACATATATTAAATGCTTGGTTTCAGCCATTTTCTATTAATCTTGGAACCGGTGACGGTCCTTTAGCAAACCTTTTTGTTACGGTTTTGCAAAGTGACCTACTTACTTGTGATAACTGCATGATCAGACGTGGTCAGGCTTTACATACGAGAGAAAAATAGACTTTGAGCATGTTTGAGTCCTGTCCACTAATTCTTGGATACAGTACCTGCCAGTTCTTAAATACCAAAGATGTTGGAATTCGCTGTCTTTTTCTAAAATGGAGTTGTTTTTTTCGTGGAGTTGTTTGTCTTTGCTATATTATATAATTAACTATTAATTTTATGAAAGTATATTTATAAAAGTTGCAAGATCTAAGTATATAAAATTGTACATAAACAGTTGCTTCATTAGATAAATTCGAAACATTGTGTTATGTATAAAAGAATATTTATGTGTTTTTATTGAATAGAATTTTGCAATGAAAAATCTCTGTTTATTTTTATCCATTTTACTATTTACATTGTGTAGTATTATAATTATTAAAGAATGTAAATTATTTTGGTAATTAATTCAACGTGATTATCATATATCCATCTTATAATTCACATTTTCTCTATTTCAATTCTTTTATATTCATATAGCATCAAAATCTTTATTTATTTATTTTTTTTTTTTGATATTTTGGTCATTTATATTTCATGAAATATGTATTCTAATGTTCATTGATAAAGTTATATAAATGGAACGTTTTTCATGCGATTGAAAATAACAACTCCATTTTAGCTTTACATTTGTAAATTAAACTAGCTTTGAATAGTTAATTTTATCTTCGATTTTTTAATGAAATATTTTAGCATGTGTGCATATTCTGTATAAATAAAGAATATCGTGGACTTGAGACATATTCCAAATTTTGTATGTAGCTATAGTTGGAGTTATATATATAAATATATATATATATATATAAAATGTGTGAAGCCTTGTTTTCTTTTTCCTTTATTTTATTAGTTTTAAACTTGCAGATTTTGATTGCATGTATAAACACATATGTGCATATACATATATGATATATATAATATATATGCTGTGTTAGAATAATTGTTATTGTAAAGCATTGCCATCATTCACAGTTTGCTATGCCTATGCATACATGCTTATTTAGGCTGTTGATTTATCTGTCTTATAAATTCTATGTCTTAATATTTAATTACTTAAATCAGGGCAATGTAAAATATGCTATAACTCAGTTGCTCTTTCTGATAAACGTTTCGCATTGCAGATGTATTTGCTTTTATTTTTTAAATTATTTTAATTGAATTTTTTAACTATAATAATTTAATATTTTTCAATTAAATTGGATTTTGAGTAATTACTACTTTATATCGCATTATTTATTATGCAAAATATGTGTGTGAATCAAAGCTTTCCCTCTATTAACAATCTGTTGAGTTTCAAACTTTCATTTTTTGGCTTATAATATATCTTTGAAAATTTTCAATAAATTGTTACTATAAAAGTTAGTCAGGTTTTAAAAACATTTATTTTTATTTAATGTTTTTTTCTACTTAAAAATCTTAATTTTTTTTCCCTGTTGCACATATCTTATCTAAATATGTCTTAAAATCACTGTACAACCATTTTGACATTTCCAATGCTTTTCATAGATGTTTTATTATATGTTATAACATAAATATAGCAAAATTACACAAATAATGCATTATTTTTATTTCTTAAATATCTTGTGATTAATATTATAAATTCTGTCCAGCTGGAGTGGACTATTGTTGTTATTTAGTGGTCCAGAAAAAATTTGTCTAGTTTCCCCTTATTTAAGATTCTTCCACATTAATAATTAACTCATAATATGCATGCATTCATCTATAATTTTAAGAAATTAGATAAATTGTGTAAATCCATGTTTTACTGTGGATAAAATAAAATTTTCAGCTCCTAAATTATTTACTGCCAAATATAAACAGTTTGATTGCATATGATCAAATTATAGTTTGCTATTTTGTTTTTAATTAAACGTTTATAGTTTTGAAGCTTGTATACACTTAATTTTTTTTTTTTTTTTTTTGTATATTATTACAATTTCCTCATAATTGAAAATGCAATAATATATTTGTTGATATATTTCGAAAAATTATTTTATTAAAATTATTTGAATAATTTTGAAATTTTGTTATATTTATTTTAAACTTTTAAGCATTTTCTTTATAATTTAGATTTGTAAAATTACATAAAGCATTTCATTTATCTACATTGGTTATTATTTTTATTCTTATGAATATAAGATTTTTATACTAAATGTTAAATAGTTTCACAACATTTGAAAATCTGCCATTCATTTATTGAATTAATATTTTTAAATCTGAGATTATGGACTAAAATAGTGAGAATATTTTGTGTTTGCTAGCTGAATGTTTTTTTCTGTTTCTTATGAAATTTATGTTTTGTGTACTTGTGTTTGTTATATATTAGAATTTTATTATATTTTCGGTTTCGTAATTTTATTTTCTTTAGAACTGTTTTAATTGTGTTTTGTCTTTGGTGCATGGTTGCACAAAATATTGTTAAGAATAAAATATTGTTTTTTTATTATTATTATAAGAACAAGTTTTTTGTGTATATATTATTTAAAATTACTGTTATTTTAAGTCAGATTTCATTAATTTTTATGGTTTTATCATTTATTTGTATTTTATAACCAAATATTTTGCCCACTGTGATAAAAGTCCAAACTTAATTAAATTTTGCATCGTACAAGAAATAAAGCTTGTTAATTTTTGATGGGCATATGAATGTTGGCCATATTTTACATAACTCAACATTCTTTGATATTTCTGTGATTTTTATTTTTTCTTAACATAAGTGTTCAAGTAGATTATGATGTAGGTTGGTTTGTTATGTTTGTTAATTGTTTTACATACTCTCATCATTTTCTGATTCTATGTATGCTAAATTTTGTTTTTAAAACCATATTATCTTATACTTTATTGTTGACAGAAAAGTAAATTTTCATGTCTGCCTTATGAATGAAATGCTCAAAAATATAGTGTAGTTAACACTTAATAAAAAAAAATTGTCAGCCAATCTGCTAGAGACAGATAAGTAATGTATACCATAAGTAGATTTTTTAACACTATATTTGTAAACTTATCACTACAAGTCATTTTTTAAATCTTTTTACACTTATTTTTTTTTCTTTTTTAAAGTTTTAAAAATGCACATTTTTTTAAGTATAACTAAGTGTACATATATGTCCTTAGGTAAGCACACTTTAGATATTTCATTGGTATCAATCTTTATTCAATTGGATCTAATATTCACTTTTTAGAAGAATTATAAATCACTTGGTGAATCATAGAAATATCAAAACAACTTTGAGATTAGTGACTAGTCATAAAATCTATGCAAATAAGAATATTTAGACTTGTGGAACATATGGTTTACTTATTTGATCTCCAGCAGATGTTTAATTTCTTTTTAGCCATATACTTTGATTAATATGAACTACAAAATTTTGAATCAATTGTAATAGAAACTGTCAATTACTAAATTTATCATTTATTATTGCTTGTCATTTATTATATATATTGCTTACTTGTTATATGTATTTTTTAAATAAAGATATTTGTGTATAAAATTTTCCTGAGAATATTTGCTTTGTAACTTTTTATAATGTTTTATCCCCAATAAATTGTCTAGTCATGTTTTCAGATTATATTTTTGTAAATCTTTGGTTGAAAATCAAAAAATAATTTTTATGCTTCTAATTACATTTTCAAAAATCTTTTCACATAAGTTATTTCTGTTATTTTAATTTAACTATTATAAGTGATTTCTTGATATTTTCAGCTAAAAAAAATGTATAAAAAGTTTCTGTATGTTATATGGCTTGTATGGAAGCTTTCCAGTTTTTATAGATTCAATTCATCTTTATAGTATCTGATTTAACTCTCAAGCTTAATATCTTTACACATCTCAAATGAAATACAAAGTATTTTGCTATAGCTAAATGTTCAAGTGCATGACATTTTCATTGTTAACATGTTAAAAATATCAAAATTACAAATTTTAATTAAAAATTTTTTTGTTTCAAAAATATTAAAAATTTTATTTGAGTTATGATTTGTAAAGTTTATGTGTTTTTGAATTGCCATTTCTTAACTAGTCTGAATGCTGCATTGTGTGCTGCAGTAAAAAATGCTATCAACATCATTCCTAGCTGTGATTTTTCTATTAGTATTGTTTAATGTATCTCTTCATTTGTTATTTACTTGTTACATTGTGTTCAGTTGATAATATTTAAATTTGAATAAAAAAATATATTTATGCTTCTTCTATATAAAAGAAGAAAATTCTTTTATCTTTATTGTTAATAATTGTTTTAGACATGAAATCTTAATTATATAGAAATGTCTGAAGTAACATTTTTGATGAAAAAGATTGTACTGCTGTAGAACCCCAATTTTTGAAATGTGTTAAATAAATTAAAATTTCAGTATTTTTATCATCAAACTTATGCAACTAAACTGATTTTTTTTAATTATCCATTTCTTTCATTAAATAAAATACTTCATTTGCTTTAGTTTTTACAAAATGCAATTTTTGTAAAATTAAAAGTTTTGTTGTAAGGAAATATTTCATTCCGATAAATGTGTTCTGAGAAATATTCAGTTGCTAATTTATGTATTTCTAAGTAATTTAAAGTTTAAAAAAAAAATTCTAACATTTTTAAAGGATTATTTCATAATTGGGGTTTGATAAAATTGTATACAAGAAAATGTTTATTATTATTTTAACTTAAAGTGCATTATATTTCTTGTTAGTATAACCATTCTTGTCTAGTTTTTTATTCAGTGTTGTAATCAACTCAGTAAAAATTGGTATTTCCAGTGTTCAGTAATGTAGTAAAATGTACTTTCTATGCAAGTTAATATTTGGAAGAAAAAACAAACGAAATGTTCATCTTTCCTAGAACAATTTTTTATGAAGTGTTTTAAAAACTTTTTTTTATCTTGCAAGTAATACTAAAAGCAATGAAAAGCATAGATATAAACTATGTGAATAATGTAAAGGCTGCTTTGCTTTTAAAAATCTGCAGCCTGAGTGCATGTACTTGCAGGTTTTTACATCTCAAGCAAATAATAGTACTGAAGACGACTACTTAAGTATTTCATTTTATGTATTCTGTAAGTGCAATGTGCTTGTGAAAAATTAATGTAATTATTTTCAGAAGCCATATTTGTAATAGTTACCTCATGAAGAGGATACTGTAAATAAAACTATGTTGTAATTTAATTAATTTGTTTGTATTTTCACATATATTGAAAACATTCTTTTAAAATGATCTTAAAAAATTATATACCCATTTGTCAGTAACAAAAGTATGTCATGCAATGATGTTTTAATTAATATTGATTGTGATATATATTTTATTAGTAATATTTATTTCCAGGAAAAAAATTTTTTAAATTTATTTTTGGCTTTAAAGCATGCATACACATTATTCATAACCAAATTCACAAAAAAATTAACCAGATAATAGTTTCCGACATATCTTTATTCCTATTCCTAAGCATGAAAAAGTTTCACATCTTGATAGACGAAATTATCGGTTCAAACATTTATTTACTTCTATAAAATTGGAGAAAAATTTAATAAAACCTTATATTCATTGTAAAACATAAATATATATAAAATTTAAGATTGAATTTTTTTTTCATGGATTATTTTTAAAAAAATGTTAGGTGAACCCTTTATAATGATTATCTTTGTTAAAACTAACATTATTAATATAAAATTTTATATGAATTAAGTTGTAGTAGCTATCATTAGACCTTTCAAAATAACTGTTCAGTACCTTTTTCATTCTATGAGTATACCCCATTAATAAAGATTTCTTTCTAGTATACATAAATGCTTAGTTATTAAACAAAACTACGCAATGCGTTTTATTTATAATTTAAATAAAAATCCTTGTATTAATTCTGAAATATGAAAAGCCAGAACTAGCAATGTTTACTGCAATTCTAAAAGAGAATACGGGAGTGTTAAACTTGTGGATTTCATCTTTCAGTTGATAATATTGTGTAGAAGTTTTGAAGTCTTTCTCACATAAATATATATTCTGGTATTTTTTTTTTTTTTGAATCCCCTGAAAGGTAGACAAAATTTAACATTCCTCTACTACCCAACTAAGACTGGCATATCAGGAGTATTCAGACCGGATATTAAATCCGCGATAAATCGTTGAACATTGTATTGATGCAATCAAGAATCTGATGATATACAAGCCTTCGGATTAGTAAATCAAAAGTCTACCTTTATCGATACAGCGAATTTGACCATGACCGTACTTGGTTCAGATGCAGCGAGTCAGCCAATTATGTTGCATCAAATCATGATCATGTATTGTCATCAGGACATGAGCACTTACGCAGAATTTTATGGCAAATAAACAGGTGTAAATAGTTCAAAATGATATATGAGGGTTACTCTGAAATCTTTGAACACACCTAAAATTTTGTAACTATAACTTCAAAAACTTTTGAGATACAACTGAGTGACCCTCGTAACAGATTTATGTAAAATTAGTGTGCTTTCATTTATGTGGAAGCAAAGTGTTACAAATATATTTTTTCATAACAGGATGAATTTTATTTGTAATTTTGAAATGGGGGCAGGTACCAAGATACACTATCCCTCCACATAAAATGCAATTAGTATATCCATTTGGATATTTAAATAGTTGTCCTTCAACATTTTATAAATCTGATAGTGAGCAGGTGGCATTTTTTTAAAATTTGATATTTATCATTTACATTTTGATGCATATTATTTCTAAATATTCAATGTTCATTTAGTTAACACAATTCTCTGGCTGTACAAAAATCTTAAAGCATATGCTTTGCACATTTTAAAACTTTCTAATCATTTTGCGATTTAAGATGCATAAAATATTCCTTCATTCGTTTTAATGTATTTAATTTTACATGCACAATGCATTTGCTATATTTTTTTTATTTCTAACGCTGTTATTCTGCTACAGCACACTTAATCAAGAGAAAGTAAGGTATAGTTTTAAGGCAAAAAGGAATGAAAAAATGTATAATATGAAAAAATTTAAGGTTGAATAAAATTTGCAGAAGTTTTTCAGGCATTCCAGAATCTATGCATGAGCAATCAGGTGTAAACTTTTCAAAGTTAATTGTTGCCCAAAACTAAGAAACTGAAGTAGTACATGTGGTCCAACACTAATGAATTACTAGAATTTGTACTTGATATTATAATTATTCGATGTGATTGCTGTAACTGATACCCAGAACTAATTGTAGCCACATTGAACTGGATCAGTTTTTTGTAAAATTCCCTAAAAAATGTGTGTGTGATTCAAACATGTAGTTATTGTACCATAACTAGCAACATGTAAAATTTTAAAATTATTTAAGTTTTTGTTTGCTCATTTGTAAATCCAAACTACAAAAGTTTCCATACACATAATATGGTAAAATTCACATTAATAGGTTTTAGTTAGCTGAAGAGCGAACAGTAAATCACAATCAGATACTATCATGCTGAAAGTACTGTCAGAGTCAGTTTTTGCTCATATTGACTAATAATGAAAAAGTTAAGGCTTCCCAATCTATTTTGAATGAATAAGAAATTTACAATAAGATTATTAGTGATGATATTTTATGTCTGTAGTTAATAAATTTTATTCAATTATCTAAAACACATTATAGAATCATTTTATTCATAATGAAACTTTGTATTTAATCTATACAGAGACTGATTGTACGCGAACACTAATTTTTAGACACTTTTCCATGGCTTTTAAACTAATAAAATTTGCAATTTTTGAAAACAGAAATTACATTTTATAATTAATATGAATATTTTTTCATATTAAATAACAAATCAATATTATGCAATTAAATTTTCAAAAATCAATGTAACGAATGTTTTTTGTTAAAAATTTAAGAACAAAATATAGGCTATTAAGTTCGACTGTAATAAATTTAACAAAACCAAGATTAAAAGCTAGTAATAAATCTTGTATAAATGATGATCTTGTATTGCATGAGCCACAAAAATGAATCCCGTTAAAAGCATATGTTAAAATTACCAGATTTAATCATATCCAAATCCAATGCTATTAAATTATATCAAGACAAAATTGGTTTCATATTTTTAAAAAAAAAATATTGATATTAACTTATTGTAAGTTACAAGACACTAAAAATCACAATGTGTGTTGATTTTCACATTCTTTATGATAAAATTAGATTCACAGAATGTACAAAAATTGAAATGAATGCAAAAAGCATTGTACAAAAATAAAACTAGCAAAATAATTTTCACTCAGATTTTAAAACATTAAAATGTTGATGTAATAAAATGATGTTTTTATTTAATATTTTTGCATTCGCAATAAGTGCATAGCCTTCTCTTTCTAGCTATTTGATTTTACCTTCTTATTAAAGTAATAATTATTACTTTTTATGCAAAGATCTTGTGGATACAAAACAGTGTAGAAGCTTATTGTTATTTACATTAAAAATATGAGTCGGTTTCTAAAATTTTTTGTATCCTACTATAATTTATTCATATCTCCAATTACTTTTTCCTGTGTGTGTGTGTTAAAACTTAAGAAATACTAATAAAATGTAATTTTTTTATGATGTTCATAAAAGTATTAAAAAATTGCAAACAAAAAAGGAAATATTCTATAGTTAATTTAAATAAATCTCAGACATAGAAAAAAGTTAGACTTTTATTCTCACTATTTGTAGAATCGTACAATTGAAGTGTTTGTGCTCATATCAAAGAAACAGGCTCAACAAAGTAACAAGGCAAAACTAAGTAAATTGTGATTTTATATTTTTAATAGAAAAATACTAACACATATAAAAATTACTATCAATTCATTTAATATAATCACATCCATTTAATTTAAGACAAAATGTACTATGTATTCAGTCAATTAATACTAATAATATAAATTTACATTCTAAAACCAAATGCATCTGATTTGATTCTACTTGAAAGTGACACTAACACAAAAGAGAACCATTGCACACAGATCCAAACAGTAGGATTGAGGAATGGTCCCAAACTGAACACAGTTCATATTGTTATTCAAGTCTTTGATTTTTTTAATTTAATTATGAAATTATCTCAAGTTATTTAAGAAAGCATAACTAAACAAGTTCTAGATACGAGTAAAATACTGTAAAATGAGTAAATGCTAAAAATGAAGATGTTTATCATGCTATTGCAAACAAGTAATTATTTTGGAAGCACCACTTTTATAAGATAACCCCCGTGTAAAAGGCATATATAGTAATAACAATTCCATTCGTATTTCACTGAACATTTGCAACAGCTTTAATTTTATTCAAACAGACCTAGCCACTCAAGAGTTCCCAACTTTTAGAAGGGAAAAATAACGAAAAGTAAACAATGAAGGAATCACAAAATTTAATTTCTGTATCCAACTCTACCACCACGTGGATTGTTAGCAGCTCTTGGAGCACCACCAGCACTTCTTGCAGCTAAAAGAAATAAAGTATCAATTTGAATGAAATTCAATAGTTAAATTTTACCTTAAATAAAAATAAGAAAAATGTATATATGTATTATGTAAGAAAAATGAACTACTATATGAGTGGTACGAAACATTTTACACAACTTGCATTATTTTCGAATTTGAAAACACTTATTTTAACAATTTCATTTCAAAATAATTTTTTAAAAAAAAAAAAAAAAAAAAAAAAAACGAAAATAATTTTCTCATTAAGATTTTGCATAACTCGATAACCATTAGAAATGCATAATTATTTCCCAACGTATACATTTAACAAACTGAATATTTTTAGCAAATAATATACTTCAGTATATTTTTGAAATCTCAAGCTCAAGTCTTTGGCCTAAAATTTAATATGGATTTTTATTTGACAAAAAATGGTATTTCCATGTCTGAATTGTATTAGGATATCTATAATGTGAAAGATAATCAACATTCAGAGCATTTTTATATTTATTTTATATAAACATTCATTATCACTCACATCACTACATGCACTTTAACAGCCCATTTGGTTAAATTTATTTATCCTTGGTTAAAAATAATCAGATAAAAGTCTATTAGGGTTCTTTATTTGTTTAGTAAAATTTTTTATGGATTATATGTAGTTTTTCAATTTCATATTCTTCTATCAAAGATTTTTAAAAATTACTACTATTTCTTTAATTTTGATTTTATACAACAATTTTCTAGTATATATATTTTAACTGAAATATCTATGCTAAATGTCTTTTCTTTTAAATAGCAATCTTTTGCTGAATTCATCATATAATGTGAGTAAAAAAATTAAGCATTTGCACAGCTCTTGTAAAGATATAATAATTTTACAAATTTTGAAAACATTTATTTTCTTGCTTCAGGCTGTTTTTCAGCATTTTATTCATTAAAGTATTCTCCAGAAAATTTGGAAGCTTATAAATATAGTTCCTCATTAATACCTTAAAACAATTTGTTGCAATTTTAAAAATTATTTCTCAAAATGAGCAGTTTTTCTACACATATAATGTCAAAATATTAAAAGTTAAGTTTTATGTATATAATACAGCTTAAATAATCATCTAATAAAGGATTAAAAATTACAAAATAGTCATCATTGGCATGACAACCTATTATAAGTTCTTTTTCCATAAGTTACTTTTAGATGGATCTATTCTTTGCTTGACTTTTCCAGTTTGAGGATTTGATAGTTTTAAAAGTCGCAATTCAAACAATTCAGCCATCTAATTTTTGATCGTCCAATCAAAGTTTGGAAGCTGGTTTTGCATCAAAGTTCTTTGGTGGGATGGACCCAGGAGACATGCAGGTAACATGTCCTGCCCATATCAATTTTTGCAATGTGATGTAATATCATGATGATATTTGTACACTTCAAAGTTATGTATATATGATACCTTTCTTTCTATACTCCATTTATTTCCACACCCTCAAACATACTACAGAGAACTTTTCTTATTCAACTTATTCAAAAAATAAGAAAATATTTGTTAATTATTTTAGTATTATAAGTTTATATAATGAATTAATATTTACCTCCTCGAGAATTTAATCCTCGTTTCAAATTACTGCTGTAGCTTGAATTATCAGCAAATGTTTCTCTATTCATGTAAGCTTGACTATTATTTGTACTTTGGTATGCTGATAAATAAAAGATAAAATAAAGTATAAATACCTTTCGAATTTTCTTAAACAAATATAAGTTATAAACAAGTATAACATATCTGATGTAATTCACATTTTTTATTTTGTACATAACTGACTAAGCTTCAAATAGATTTAGTAAGCACTAAATTAAAACTTGTTTTATTTATATATTTTAATCTTCACTATTATAAATTTTATGAAGAATCAATGTCTTACTTCACACATGTAAAAGTCCATAATTTCCAATATGACATTTTAAAATATGGAAAATTGGTATTGGCAAGCATAAATCTTTTCAAACAGGACTATTTATAAAAAGGTTGGCCAACTCTCTATGGTAACTTTTTGTAATAAAATTAATTAGTTCATTTGAGATCTATATTTTCAAGTGAATTAACAGTTAAAATGGATTTCCTTACAAACAACCAATCAAAAAGTTATTAAAACACTACAAACCATATAAAAAGTTCAGAAAAAGATTTGAAACCACACATTCTTCAACAATTCAGTTTGATATTTTTTAATAATTAATTTGTGTATATTATATACAGAATATCAAAATGCATGTGACTATTAACTTTGATCCTTAAATTGAAAATTTAAACAGAAATTTAAGATTCTCACTCAACAGAATTTGTATCCTGAAGCTGCAAAAATTATTACAGTGCAGCTTATAAAATATGTACAGCATGTAAGTATAAGGAACAGAAAACAATTTAAATTGATTTGATGAAAGGGCACACAAAACACATCAATTCATCTTATCTAGAAATGGTAATATAACCAATAGACAAACAACAAAATCAGACATTAAGCATATTAATAACAGAATACTAAAAAAAATAGCATAGTTTGAGGAATAATAGTTGCAAGTACAAAAATTAGACTAGGAATAAGTATACAGTTCAAGACTATGAAGAGTTATAGCTGAAATATAGCTTGTTTGTTTGTCGCTCAATAGTCATTTTTTGCATACGAGGCCTAATTAGACCAGGACCTACGGCTAAAAGTGGATTCCGAACCACTACAAACATCCATGCGCAAGGTGGGATTCGAAATATAACTTGGAAAGAACTGCATATGACAAAAGATTAGCTCATATGCAGTTCTTTGTAATTCTGGCATTTTTATAAATGTCTGACAAATAATTCTTTGCATCTTTCTTTCTACTTAAAAAGCCTCTTATAAAAATTTCTGGTTAACACATTTTAATTAAAAATGTTTATCAACATTTTGGATTCCAGTTTTACATTTGAAAACTCAACTGCAATCATTCAAAACCAATGCAGAACATATTTAAATGTAAGAGTAAACAATTTAATGTAATTTACAGCAGTGTATTAAAGATGGGGATAAATTTTCTATAAATTAGGAATTTTTTGGAATGCAGAAGCAACTACACAACTTCAAAAGCAAGAAGAATCCTCTCCTTATAGTACTTTCATTATCTATATAACAGAACTGTTTTTAATTTTTTACATGTACTAAATAAGTCAACAGGATTGCTAAATATTAGGAACAAATCGTTAAGGATTGCCCCTCCTAATTTTGAAATTTAAAAAATCATTTTTCAATTTTGGCATTATTTATTTATTTTTTTTTATTTTGATTTTTCCCTATCAAAATAGAGTAATTTTCCCTTTTATCTTAAACAGAAAAAGTCTGACGTCTCAACTAATTAACATATTATGACATGATACAATTTCTTTTTGGAATTTGACAACTAACCTGCTACAAGATTAGTTCTTTAGATTCTAAATTTTAATTAGTATTTATAAATATCAAGGACTTTTCTGGTTGCATGCTGTCCTGCCCAGAAAATTACATTACTTACGAGAGTTTCAAAATAAATTCTAATGACATAAAAATGGTACTGCAAATAGTTAGTATGTATCTAAAGTTGAGCTGTAATCCATTTTGAAATTGCAGTAACAAATGCATTACTTTATTTTGATTTGAAATTACATATCATATGAGTTGGCTTAAAAATTGAATTTAAAAAAGACTAATAAGGAACACAGAACATTTAAAGAGCAATGGGACTGCCAATATTTTGTAATGATACAATAACAGCTTCCAATATGATACTATTCTCAGAACTACAAAAATTTATATAGCTTATAACTAAAAGCAATTATGAGTCCTATACACAACAGAAATTTCAGCAATTGTTAAAAACAGTGAATGAAGATCAAGGCTTAACATTGAAGTAAAATCTCTGCATAAGGAAGCTAATATAATTAGAAATTCCAAGCAACTCACTTAATAGTAAAACATGGATAATCTCTTACTGATGTCATATTAATAAAAGATTACAGCAGCAAAAAATGTGTCCCGAGAACAATTAATAAATAATAGCTTATTTCCAAAAGTTGTAGTTTGAAAAAGAGAGAATATAGCAGAAAATATATTAACACAATTATCTGACAAAAATCAATGCTAGGATTGATTCTCCTTGGTCTTAAATGAGTTAATGTTTCATATGCTGATTGAAGATACATTTTTATTTGGGACACAAATAAAAATAAAGAAATGTATAGAAAACTCCTTGATGTTCAGGAAGGTTTAAGGATGATTAGAGTGGAAATTTTGTTTCCATATATGCATTTAGAAAACTTATAAAGTTCCAACTTTTCCATAAAGCAAAAGCTTTTTATAATATACCATGTTACCTGTAAGATTTCCAAAAATCTGAAATGTTCCCAGTATGGAAAAATGTCTCCCATGACAATTTACTAGTTTGAAGGTGATTAAAAACTATTTCTATTTATTTTGATTAAACAAATACAATCTTAAATAAAAAATACTCAATAAGAACTTTTCAAGCAACTGCCAATATGATATCAATAAATAATTTCAAACACAAAGATTAACTGTTATGAGATTTTTTATTGATCCAAATTTAAAATATCCAATGTCCTTAAAAATTTAGATATATAAAAATGTAAGAACATAAATCATTCAAGTTTCAGTAAAAGCAGTAAGATTTTTTCTATTCTATTCACTGAGCTTATCAGTCAGCAGCCTTGCTGTTTGATATAAATGCAATGTGGGGGGGGGAAAGAATCTTTGGTATCAAAAGCTTTTCATTTGGAATAAATAAGATGCTATCCAGTCATAGAATCAATCTTCACAGAGGCTATAAGACAGAAATTTCCATACCAATTTTATTAAGAAATAGGTAGAATTAATATAATCACCAATTAACATACAATAAAAATCATTGACTACCTTTGATAAAATAAAAAAATATTGTAAGAAACATCCAAATTTTTTCAGCAGCAATATCACTATTCTGGAGTCAATTGAAGTTTTAAAATTTAGATTTGTTTCATTTATTTAAATAAACCAATGGGGGGAAATAACGGTAACAAAATAACAAGCTAAAAATAGCTGTTTTTTTTATATAAGCTTTTAATATTTTCACATTTTTGATTTTACTCCATATGTAATTTTTTGCTATCTTGTCTACTCAAAATTTTTGTGTTTCAATTACCTTTCAATACTTAACTGTAATAATATTTTGTAAAAAGAACTATTGAATTTCTGCAAATTTAAAAAACTTTAAATATAATACAATGGATTGAAAACAACAAATAATGCGGTTACATTTTAATACATATTCCCTACCTCTATCATTTCTGAATTCGATTTGATTTGGTCCTCTGATATATGGATTACTGCTGGTCCTTGTACGATTCTCTCCAATGTTATGTACCTCTGCACCATTGCCAAAAGAAGTAGGTGTTTTAGTTAAATTATCTGAAAATAAAATTAACCAAAATATAACTTTCAGTGAAAGTTTTGAAAATGTTTACTTTATAATTTGTGACACATTTTATTTTAAAAAGCAAACAAAGAAAATATAACTACAAAAGAAATAATTATAAAGTTAATAACCTTTGAATACTATCAAAAGAAAAAAGAAATGCAAACAAATTATGTTATTATAGATATTAGACAGAAATGCACACAATTTAACCATGAAAACTAACGAAGCTGAGATTTAGAATTTGAAATGGATTATAAGCCATTACAAACATTGAAACCCAAAGTGGGATATGAATTTATGAATTGTTATATTCAAGGCCAAAGTGATAAATTTGTGGTAGAAAATTCAGCAAGAAATTAGCCAGGTTTAAATAAACTTTATATTTGCATAAAATTCAGCTGTTCTAGTTTATGTGTATTATTCCATTCAAGGTATATTAACACCCATGTTTTTAAACACAAATTATTCTTCACATCTATTAGCATTAGTTCAAAATAATTAATCTTGTTCAATAATATATTAAGTGTTATTTCTACATAATTATATAAAAAAAGGCAGAAAAGTTAACTTTCTTTAAAATTGTGTTTCCTCTAAATCTTTAATTTTCTTTAAAATGTTGACTATTAAAAATATAACAAAGAAAAAATAGCAGTGAACAACCCATATGAAGTTTGCACTAAGAATAAGTCAACAAAATACATAAATGATAAAAATTGCAGTAGTCATAATTTCAATTTACTTACAAAGTAAGAAAGATAGCAGTTTTGAAGAAATTTCTTTCATTGAATGATTTTTTATGAGTATTTTCATAACTTGTAAAATAAAACAATCTCATTTAAGCAATTTCTGAATTAAAATAAAGAAAAGTTATATCAGACAAGAAGTCCATATTACCCTCTTCAGAAATCAATATTCTCATATAAACAAGTAACTACAATGTAGAGATAAATGCAGAGATAAGAGGATATGATTCAACAAAAACACAAAAATGATTACAACAATCTAAAGCATTACAAGAAATAACACTATATTGCGAAAATTTTATAATTGTAATGCTGAGGTAAGTGTGGAACCATACAATAGCAAATACGTCTACAAACAATTATATATGCTTGCATAAATTATTCAATATGAATTGCATTAATAAAAGAAAATTAACATTTAATAAGGCACACATTACCTCAATAATGTACACTTCTACCAAGCTTTTAATAATTATTTTTTTAAAAAGATTGTAAAATTATACCAATCAACTTGAATGAAAACATTTTTTTTAAGTAATTTCAATTCAACAATTAAAATTTTACATAATTTTTGCTTCATATCATTTGTTACCATGCATGCTTATTGACATACAGGAATGCCACTTTAAAAAATTGCAAAAATTGAAAATTAAAATATTTCATGCAATTTTACAATTTAAACAATTTTTACTATAAATTAGTGTTCTTAAAAATATATTGTTATTTTCTATTGCGATAAATTAATTTTTTTCCACAATATATTTTAATATTAGACTCAAAATTGGAGGACCTTTTCTTTATATTTTACTGTTTAAATATAATTAAAGTTAATGGCTGGAACTGAGGATTGCAAAGTTAAAAAACTATGACAGAAAAACTATTCAATTTCCTTAAGTCACAGCAAAATTTAGATAATTCTCTTCGGCAAATTTCAGTTAACTATGATATTTGTTCTTTTTAAGTTTTGACATCCAAATAACACTGGATTGTGTAAGCACTCTTTCATAATTTCCTGTATTAAACATTGTTCTCTCACTGACAATAATGACATGCATAATACTGAAAAAGACCTTGAAAATATACTTGCAACAACTTATGTGATGAGAATATTAAGTTCTGAAGACAAGATAAATTTAAAATAAAACTTATCAAGATTGGTCATTTTAAATTAATTATTTTTACACATTGATTGGGACAAAATTCTAGACCTAATTGAAAATTTCTATTACATAATTTCTCAACTGAAATCTCAACTTCAAAAATTTCCAAGAAAGAAAAGTGTCACCTCTGTATGTAAAGAAAAGAGTTATTAAATAATTTTTAAAATTATTATTATTTATTTTTTGTGAAGTATTCATATGTGAGTTTATAATAAATGACAACAGTTCTATTTCTTATATCACAAAAGACAACTATAAAATGTACCAAAAGTACATTTTATACAAAACTACATGCAACATTGAATTTTAAGTAACATGCATGCCTATTCAACTTAACATGTGTCCTGTTTTAATAGCATTCATTAATAACTTGTCTGCAGGAAAAAGTTTTACTTAATTGTAATTTTTTTAACATACTAATCACAGAATGCCATAAGCAGTAATTGCTCGAAAATTCAGTAATGACAGTACTGTTTTTAAGCTTTGACTTTTCAATTAAAGAAAATGCTAATCTGCTCTTTTTTACACTGAAAATCAGTTTTTTAGACACTTAAATTTTAAACACCTTCAATTCAATATTCACATTGATCCATATCATCTGACTGACACTGAATGTATTTTTAATTATTCGCTTAAGAATTTCTTTAAGGACATAATAAATAATTTAAGTTTTCAATATCTGCATACACTTTAAATAAAATCAATAATACTTAAGATTTTTCACATTTAAAAATAGAAAACAATTGAATATAATATGTAAATTAATTCTTCTGGAGCAAATAGCATAGTTGTTGACAAGAAAATAAAAATATTAAAGATATCTGAACAATATAATACATAAAATAAAAAAATTTGTTTAAATTTTAAAACCTATAAGTATATTATAAATATTTTTTAACAATAATGAACCAAAATTTGTTAAGATTTATATCCAATAATTGGCAAATATATTATGGTACAGTTTGTTGCTTTATAACTAATATTTGTACAACAAAAGTAATTTAGATCACAATAAACAATAGAATTTTGCCCAATTACAAACAACTGTTAAAATGATAAGGATTTTATCTTGAGGAATTAAAGCATTTATTACTTTAAAAGTATTTATTATTTTTATCAAACTTAATGCTGTAGGTAAAGGCATGAAAGGTGCAATTTATATATTCAAGGTTTCTTATTTTGAATCAATAAAAATAAGTATAAAGCTAGACCCTTTTTATACATAAAATTAATGCTTGCAAGTGCATGTAAACTATAAACTGGTTTGTGGTGGTACGATGTGGATAGTGCTACTCGCCTCCATGACTTAGTTCACAGGTCCGCATCAAGTAATGATAAATGAGTATCAGTTTCCAGCTTTGTTATGGTGAAAGGTTAGTCACCCAATGCTCACCCTTTTTGTAAAGAAAAATGTATTTTCCTCTGTGTTAATACTTAAAGCTTGCATATTAATTTATATGACAATAATTAAGATTACAGCTCTGGATTCAATTAATAGAAATAAAATTAAGAGACGTGTTGTAGAATGAATTTTATAATCTTTGAAATATTTTAAAAAAAATAGAACATGTCAATATTTACTTAAAAAAAACTTACTTTCTGAAATCTCATTACATTCATACTGGGGTGAAGAAGCATGTGTAGCAGATGAAGCTTCACTGCCCAATTGCTAAGCAAAAATAAATTTGAAGAATACTAAGTAAAATATTTATGCATATATTTATGCATATATATATATTTATGCATATATATATATATATATATATATATATGCATATATTTATGCATATATATACATATTAGCAACAAATATCAATTTAAAAACTAAATTTGGTTAAATCTAAAACAAAAAGTATATAATATAATAATATAGTTTCCATTTGGTACAACTTTAAAATTAGCATATTTTAATTTTAAAATAGAATTTTTCAATAGAAATATGACAGAAAAATTTAAACAATGTTTTACAAATTATTTTTGTAATCTTCCTCCCTCCACCTAACTTTTATTCTTATTTGTTTCTAGATTAATATTTCTACATTATGGAAGATATTAATTTCATAATAAAAGAAACTAATATAAAATATTTATAATCAAATATTCTTAAACTTACTTAAATGTTTAACTATTCTAAAAATCAGAAAGTCAATACTAGAAGTGTAAATGTTTTTATGCAATCTTTTTACAAAGCACATTCTTTAATGCAGAAGTAATTAAGTCCTTTACTTTGCAAATTCACTGATTTTTTATTTTCTTTTTTAAATTACTTAATGTTTATTACAAGTACAACATATGATTTCAGATAGTGATTATATATATATGATTGCATTACACACATACACACACACACACAACGAGAATGTTAAAAAAATGTTATTTAGTTCAAATTTAAACTTATAGTTTTATATTTAAATTAAATATGCTTCATGAAAATTTAAATGAAATTATCACACAACTTTGATTATAGCTTTCAACTATGATTTAAGAGCTTATATTGAATGCTACAATTAACATTAAAAATATTTTTCTTTAAACTATAATACATCCATCTTTAGATTCAATTTATAACGAGTAGAGTAACATTTCAAACCAGCTATAATGCATTCTTATACAAGGTCTGGCTATTAAATTCCATGACTATTAGAATAACTCAAAAGAAAAAAAAGTTAAACACATAGTCAATTAATACGATTTGAAGTAATCCTCATCAGCCGTAATGCATGTCTGTGCTTGGTTGTACAAATTACATAAAGAAGTTTTAAAGTCCTCTTTTGGGATGCTCTTTAATAGTGACTTTACAGTTTTTGATGGCTTCCACATTTTGAAATTCTATTCCCCTCAGAAAATGTTTTAGTTTAGGAAACCAAGACTTGTCTCTCGTGACTAAACTATACAGGTACACAGGGTCAGCATCAGTGTTACGTTAGTCATGGAAATTAATAGCAGGACCATGTATTTTTAATTTTTTCATATTCACAAGTTCATACTAGTGTAGAAAGTTAACATATATTATACATTTAAGAAATTCAATTATCAACAAAAGTTAGATGTAAAACAACTATTTTTTCCTTAAATTAGTAATGAAATTATCTTATTTTTGAAATAGTTTAAATAAATCAAATTAATTTACATCATAAAATTTAGAAGCTAAATTAAAAATTTAGAAGTTAAATTTAAAATGCTGACTGGATTTAAATATTTCTAGTTCATTAATTTTAATGATATCCCAAGTCACAAATGCAACAATTTTAAATTGATTTAAAGTAAATCAGCAATTTCATTGAAGAGAAATAATACAGCTCTTGTATCTTTTAAGCAATTACTTAAACATTAAGATTAAGTTCCTATATTATTACTTAATGTACATAAAGACCATTTGGATTCTGATAGTCACTATAAATATCTATACCCAATAAGTAAATTGAACTGAGAATTATTTCCAGAAGGAAGTTTTAGAGAACTGAAAATAAAAATAACCACTTAGTTACAAATTCCTCTTTTAGAATGGAGTATTCAATGATGTTAAAAAAACAAACATAAGAATATCTCCATTAATGATCCTTTAAATAGTAATTAACCTTTTTAACAAGCATGATTTTTCTATAGATGATTATTTACTAAAATTGTTTATACCTCTAAATATAAAACACTGCAATGCCAATTCATCCATTTGGTTTAATTCCTTTAAAAGTTGAGCATTTCACAATTTATGGTAAATTAAAGTGCTAAATTTTCTTATTTTTAACAGTTAATTTGTACAGCCAATTGCATAAAAACAGCAAATAGATGAAATTTATATAATTTACTATCATACAAAATCGTCATTTAAAATTTTCTTGTTACATAAAGTGTTACATTGAAACAATCATTTTTCTATTAATTGTATATTCCAGGAAAATTTTAATACAAAAATATGGAATAAAAGATATAAAAACAGAATTTCACAAAAAAAAAAATATCATTTGAAATGTTAAAAGTTAATTTACCTGACACAATAAAATGATTTACTTGAGAATCATAGTTACTTAAACATTCATTATAATAAAAGATATTTTACAAGTTGGTATATATTTAAAGGTGAGTTAGCTTTTCAAAAATTAAAAATCTTAAATAATTAATAATTACTGAAATTAACAAAGCAATAGATAAAAAAGAAAACAACTTTTTAAAACAAATTTTTATTTAAAGCATATAAATTCAAATTATTAAATTCATGAAAGATTTTTATTTTTTCTCCTGGATTTTGATTTTGCAAAGATAAAATATACTTACTAATGAAAAATTATGTAATATTTTAGATATTACCTTCATGAAAATTTTCTTAAATTCAAATTTGAATATAAATTTTTCTGGTTATAATTACCCAATATATACCACAGAATTTTAGATAACTTACAACAAAAGCTAGCTAATTACTCACATTTCATTACAAAACAGAGAGAATGATAGAACAAAAAGTTTTACACTAAAACAAAAACATTAAAATTAAAGCATGCCAAACAATGAAAACTAAAAACCTTCCTCACATTCATTTTCAAGCAAAGCGAATAGATGTTTGCCTGTTGTGAGTGCGCTGGCGCAGATGAAAGTCCACTCACCGAGGTGTGTGCAGCTGAAATTGGTAAAGAATTTGGATTTGTAGCGATGGGCGGTGATGTAACAGAGCTCCTTTGTGGTAATGGTTGTTGAGGAACAACCATATTTGCCGGTATAACATGAGCTGGAGAAATAGTATTCGGCAATGTAACAGGAACATAGTTTGGAGGCACGGCAATCATTGGATGGATTGCAGATGAAAAACTCTGATTGGTGTAAGTCTGGGTGGGAATAGGCCTTGCTGGATCAAAGTCAACAGGTTGACTTGTTGGTTGCAAAGCAACAGGAGATGTAATATTTGGTTGTTGCTGTTGAATAGAAGCCGAATTGGGTAATACTAAATTTGAAGATGCTGGGTGGCTTGTCATGGCTGAAGTTTCTTCACTTGTCCTTCTAGTACGATGAGATACAAGAGGTGCAGGCATGGACTGAGTTGCAGTGGGAAATTCAACATTAGAATAATTTACTCCAGCAATTGAAGATGGTATTTGTGGCTCTACATGAGAAGGAGCTAAAGGGAAAAGAAATAGATAAAAAATACAAGAAATTGTTTATAATCGTTTACTTTTTATTAACAATTCTTAAATAAAAAACTTATTTAAAAGTTATTTTTTGAAGTGCTGTTAATTATTGTTAAAAAACAGCACTTTCCCCCCCCTCAAAGATCATAAATTTTCATCACGAGTAACTGGGATAGTCAGATATTAGGCAAGACTCTAAGACATTAAGATTCATTATCATTATTTTTGCTGACAAGATGGATGATGAAGTCCTATCCATGCTTACTTAAGATCCAAGAAATACAGGCACTAAAAGAATTAATGTTGTCACATATCTCCTCCTGAATGAATTCATTACTAATGACACATGACCCTACACCACATGTTAGGTGATGTAATACCTATCAATCACCAAATTCAATCAAGCAGGGCAGACTTAGCTTATTGGGGCCTTGAGTAAAAACTTATATGGAGGCCTTTCTGCTTCACTACTTTAGAATTGAACTTTACGGAGATTTGTAAATTTTATTTTCCTTATATAACTATAAAAAGAAAATTGACCAGAACCTAAAATAGCTATAAAGTTCCTCTGCTCTAATGATCAGACAAAATATTGTTAATGCTATTTTATTGGTTTTCTGACAATACAACTGAATTTTTCAGAGTTATGATTAAAATAACCTGTTAATAATATGGCTAAAGTATGTAAACTTTTCAAGAGTTTCTGAAATACAGTTTTCTGATAGTTAATTTTATCATCTAGCTGTGAAAAATTCATATCCTTGCTGATATTAGGGCAACTCAATAAAGCCAATCAGAAGCATATAATTTTGTAAAAATATCACATTTAGCAATATGTAAAACTACAGAAGTGTGATAACCAAATTTGTTTAATGTAATTGCAAATTTAGCTGAATTCCACAGCAGAAAATTATAAATTCATAATGTATATACACTGAAATGCCACTGAATTAGGAATACCTATTTAGGGACAAGTTGGGCCTCCTCTGGCCTTGATTACGGCTGCAGAATGATGAGCCATAAATTCAACAAGTTTTTAGAAACAATCCACAGGAATGCCTTGGATAACATCAACTAAAACTCTTCACAATTCAATAAGGTTTATTAGTGCTGTGTGCTGGCCTTTCACACTTTGTTCCAAAATATCTCAAATATGCTTAATAGGATTTAAGTCTGGGCTTCTAGCTGGCCAATTTATAACAGAAAAGTCAGAGGAATGCTCATCCAACCAGCTGGTAGCCAAGCAGGACTTGTGAGAGATACAATTGTCTTGTTGGAAACATGCGGATGACAGAACAGCATAAATGGATGGAGGTGATCACCCAGCAACTCTACGCACAGAGCTGCATTGAGAAAGGTTGGAACACGGATTAAAGATCCCAAACAGTGCCATAAAAAAAACACCCAAAACCATGATTGAACCACCATGTGTCCTTGTACAATACAAACCTAGCAGGCAGGATCCATGGCTTCATGAGCTTGATGCCATATTCTCAGCCTCCCGTCGGCGTTTAGTAGTCGGAATTTTGACTCTTCACTCCATGCTACTTATTTCCAGTCCTCTACACTCCAGTCTCTGATCTCTTGTGCAGGCAAAACGTGCAGCCCGATGGCGAGCATTGAGCAATGGTACTCTCGTAGGTCGATGGCTCCCGAAACCCATAGGGTGGATCCAGCATTGCACAGTTTATTTACTGACAGTATGACTAGCACCATCATGCAGCTGGGTAGTAATACAAGATTATGTCTGGCTTTGCTGGCTCCGTACAAGACTTCTGAGCCATCTCTCACCACGGACTGTCAAGGCCAATTGTGCTTTGCAATTTGCTTGATTGCTAGTTTTTTCCCCAAGATCCATGTATTCTTGGTATATCCTTGACATCGTGGACCTTGAAAATCTTAATTGCCTGACGATTTCAGAATTTCAATAACTGTGTGTAGCACACCTACGATTTGTCTGTGATCGAAAGCGATAAATCAGGCAGTTTTCCTATACTGGCAGTTCTAACAACTAAATCAGAACAACCACAGTATGCACTACATATGTAATTACCACAGCGCCCCCACTTGTGCTTAAATGATGTACAGCGCTACACAATTTGCATAGCCCTTGCTATCCCTAATTCAGTGGCACTTCATGGTATAATATTTTGCTCATACAATAGTAAAATCAAAAATCTAACATAAAACTGATGGATTTTACACTGTACCAATATTTTGATAAATGCTCATTAAAGAAGAAACTCAAAATAAATCTGATGTGGGGCCTGGGGTAACCTCATATACCCCTGCCTTAATCAGGCTCTGCTATCATGTGCTTATGAAAGACTGTCAGTGAACATGTGTTAACAGATTCAAATACCTCTAATACTATGAAAATCAGTGCAAAATGTTTTTCACAACAATTTTTAATGATATAATGAATAATGTTTAAAAAATACTCTTTTTTTCAATCAGCAGCTGAGATCCTACATAAAGCTCAAAGAGCATATGTCCACACAGTGAATTTTCAATACTCTTTGCTAAATATTTTTATATTTAGTTTCAGAGAACAATTTTCCATTATTTGGGAATTACTTTTTCTAAACATGTCATAAGAATGTAAAAAGTAAAACACAAATTATATAATAATTCAGACCAAAGTATTAATAAAATTTGAAAACTGTAACCTAAAGAAAAAAAACTTACATGATTATTTATGCTGATTATTACAAATATAAATTATCTTTGACTAATAAACAAAAGGACGAGAGAGAACAGAATTACAAGTAAACAAAATTAAACAGAATATTTACTTATCTAATAAACAAGCGTATGTATTTAATATATATAATCTAAAAAAGATTTTATAATTTACTATATAAAACTTGACAACATAGTTTTACTTTAGTTAGCAAAGCTTATTTTAATATAAATATACACGATATACGATGGTGAAGTGAATTACGCATTCAAAAAAATTGTTCAGTATTACAGTTCAAGACTGGAGAAATATACAAGTGTACTTGAAATTTTTTTGGCATTTTTTATGGAGTCCACAAAAGGCTCCAACACTATAATTAGAAAATTGAAAATTATACACATCCTACATTCAAAATAACAAAAATACTTTATGTGAAGTTTGCACGAGTTTCTTTTAGACTTTTATATTTTACCATTTGATAAATCAACATATAATAGACTAAAAATGTGTGCAAATAATTTAAAATCTTTGGAAGATCAAGCAAAATGTAGTTACCAGAAGTACAGGAACTTCATACCTATTAGAGTACTAAATTTTGTTTAAATTCTGAAGAAAATGTGAGATTTATCCAAGTAAATCAATGACAGCTTTTTGAACAGCAGGGGTACCACTTTAAAAAATTCCCAAGATTGAAAATTTCCAATTAAAATATTCCTTGATCATACTATGCAGTTTTAAATATAATTAAATTGTATTATAATCTTGTAGTTTTAAAAAATAATTTTTCATTGAGAAAACTCAGTTTCTTATGCAGAACTATATTTTCAACATTAGAATTTGATGAGTTTTTCTTTGTTTTACTGTCCTTACATTAATGTTTGAAATTAAGGATTGCATGCATGAAACTATTTGAAAGTAAAAAAAGAATTTATATTCTTTAGAGACAGTAAAATTCCGATTTATTTTTTCACCTAGAACATCTTGGTAATTTATGAATTCACTGTTCTGTGTTTGTCCTTTTCAAGACTTGACAAGCACTGGATTATGCTAACATTCATAATTTTCCACATTTAACATTGTCTGGTCATTTAACAATATAATCCATAATATTGAAAGAACTTTCAACTAACAGTTTTAAAAATCCATTCATAAACTTTTTTAATAAAATAGTAAAAAAATTGTGTTTTAAAACACCATCTTGAGTGATTTTAAAAAATGAGTATCATTTGAAATTCTGATTGTTTTATTTCCAATGTATACTTTAATATCAATTTCATTTCATCTACTGCAACCTATAACTTTATGTACATAGTCTACTTCAAAAATCACAGAACAGTAGAAAAATTTATAAAATCCGACAACTTTGTATTTTTTTTTCTGATTTTTGAATGAAATGTAAAAAATAAATATTGTACTGAGATAAGATTTCTATTAAGTTTGCAGTTGTTTCCTGATGAGCTATTTTGAACAATTTATAAAGTGTTATCCATAAATCTTTTTCAAAAAAATTTAGGCCATTTAATGAATAGGTGTACCAACATGTATAAATTTATCTCCATATAGTCCATATATTCACAGAGTCTTTAAAAATATGAACAATGTATAATGATATTATAAACTGAAGCAGGCCAAACAAAAGGTTTTTGAAAATTTATTGGTCATAAAAATTTACAGTTCATATGAAGAATTCAAATACCCTATTATAAATGACCTTAAAAAGGGACAGCAATGGATTGGACAAGTCCTCAGAGGGACTGCAGTGACTTGGTTAATTAGGGAATCATTCTCATTATCAGAAGGTAATGAATACAAATCCCAGCTTGACTGAAAATCTATCTTATTCACTAACAATGGTCGGAGCACATTAAATGGGTCATGATTCGAATAAAACTATCAAATTATCACATTTAATACTTTCTTCAAAAATTAACTCAGGCTTTGAATTTAATGTATAATCATTTCTCCTTTAAAAATATATTTTCTCAAAAATTTAACTCTAAAATTTTAATCGGAATTTTTTCAAACCAAGAAAATTAAATGATTTCATACTATAATATACATACATATATATAGATTCATCTATATTCTAACAAAGATTTAAAATAAAAAACCTGTATTCGCAAACTGATTTTAAAGAAATATATCGCATCTCATTTAATAAACATAAAGCCCAAATATACATTTTAGTAAATTATAATTATACATTTCTCTATCAAACAACTATTTTATAATAAAATATATTTTACAATTCAAAAAGGAATTAAATTTTCTGATGCTATCCATTTATTCAAATAATTTCTACTGAGGTGCAATTAACTTTTTTCTCATTCAGTGCTACACAATACTTATTATATGAATCTTATTTTCAAGAGAATTACAAAAGTTTATCATAATTTTATTAATAGATGTTAAATTTATGATTAAATATATTTCTATGAAGTTTTTATACTCTTAAGATATTCTTACTCTCCACTTCAATTTGCGATTCTTGTAGAAAATTTAAATTTCCTTGAACAGACAAAACTTCTTGTATTGGATGAGGTTGTTCAGTATACAGAGAAGAGTTTTCTATTTGATAAAATGATGCATCAATTTGCGATGATGGAATCTCATTTTTGGTAGCCATACTTATTTCCTCAACCTAAAAAGATAAGAAAATCAAATAAATTTGTGATTTTCCTATTTTTAAAACTAAATTTTTAAAAAGTACACATATTTTTTCACCATGTAAATGTAAAAGAAACAAAAATAAGATGCTTTATATATATATACATATATTTACCACATCATAAGGATAGCATTAATATTTTTTAGTCAACACATTCAGTTAAATTGTATATTGATATATATTAAGAATCAAATTACTATACTAAAATTTTTGATGTATGAAGAAGCATTTACACACACACACATATATATATATATATATATTCCAAGATCTGATAAAATATTTTTACATTGTATTATCTAAAATTTATTTATGATCCAATCCAAGGATTCAATTTTTATTTTTGGCTATAAAGATGAAATTGCGCTTGGTTGGTTCATATGAATAATAGTCAATGTGTGTCATAATTTTAATAACTTTATTTAATAAGAATATTATGTAATTGTTATAACCAATTTTACATATAATTTTTTTATTAGCGATTTTTAAGATGAACAACCACATCAGCTAGTTTATAGACAAAATAAAACTAAAAACAATGCCTTTTCTACAAGGATTTTTAGGCTGCTTTAAAAAAGTACAATTTAAAGCACAAACATGAAATATACAAGACTTAGAAAAATTGTTAAATGAGAAGCCACAAATAGTGAAAAAAAGGACAACTAATTTGCGCTTCAAGTAGTTTCTTTAATCCACAATTAATGCTAAATCTTAGACAAGTAATAAACATTGAAGGATTTTGATTATAAAAGTCTAACTTGCTTCAAACATTTTTCAATTTTACTTAAAAATGGACAAGTACAATACAGTCAATGAACTGAGAATAGCAGCAGAATATATAAGTATAAACAGGATATATGCATGGTTCAGACAGATAAAAAAAAATTCAAGGAAACTCTTCAAAAGCCATATTAAAACTTTTCCCATAAGGTATAATTTTTTTTTTTTTAAATAAATACTATCAACATATTTTTGATCAAATATATCAATACCTATGTGTGTCATAATTTTTCACATTAAAGGACTCCCAAATTAAAGACTACTTCAAAAAAACAATCTACAGATACTACTGAAAGGATTCCATCTAAAATAATCAAAATTCTCTAGATTACTTTCATTTTTGATATAATGGTTATTTTAGATGTGACAATGGCAGAAAATTTCTAAAATCTGAAAATTTCACTGTGCTTAACATTTACACACCTAAATACATTTTAAATTCTTTAGTTCACAGCTAAAGAGAGTCTAAAGATTCCTACTATGTCTAAATTTATTAATCCAGTATAATTGAATAATTATGAAATTTTCTATTATAACCTATAAAACATAAGAATTTAAATTCACATTTTTCTTAAAGTGGTTGATTTATTATAATTTTCCATTTTGAGGATCTGACCATAAAATACTTCCTCCTATAAGATTATAGTGGTCACATTTTATTCAACTTCTTTGTCTTCAATAACAAACTAACATGCTTAAAAATTTTGTATTGTTTTTATCCAAAATTTTATTTATGTGTTAAAATAGTCTTATTTATATCTGGTAAGAATCCAAAACTTATACTTCAAATTTTCTCTACTTCACTGTATATTTAGAAAAATGAAAAATATACAACCACTAGACTAAGTCATGTTCTAATTATGGTGGCATACAAATATTTCCTTCTAACAAAAAATAAACAGATGTATGAAAATATTTAAAGTTTTTATACCATATAATTTTCCAATCTTTTCTATCGAAGCACAAAATACACATTTAAAATTTTTATTTTATAAATGACACAACTATCACATTGTGTGATTAAACGATAAGCTATTATTAATGGAGTGAAAATTTTATACAAAGTAAAAATCTTACACAAATTATATATAAATCAGCTTAGGGTGAATAACGCAAGCATTAATTCGATTAATGATTAGTAGCTGATCTAAACATGATTATAAATATTTTTTTTGCTCATGAAGAAAATTCTAGTCTATTACACAACAAAAAATTTCTAAAATCTGAAAATTTCATTGTGCTTAACATTTATGCACATAAATGTATTTTAAATTTTATAATTCCCAGCTAATGAGAATCTAAACATTCCAACTATATCTTGACTTATTGCTCCAGTATAATTGAATAATTATGAAATTTTCTATAATTATAATCTATAAAACATTAGAATTTAAATTAAGAAAATCTACACTGATTATCTGTAAAATAATTATAATTAAGAGATACATAACTGAAAAACTTTGGATGTAGCATAATAAAAGATTTTATTTTTAAATAAAAACTTAAAATTACAAAATCAATTCTAGTTTCTTTTATAAACAATATTTTAATGAAAATTTATTAAAAGTTTAATTTTATCTAGTGCAGATTATTTTTCAAATATAATTTTGAAAATACTTGAATGAAGTACATTTGATTTTCCTTTATTAAATAACACTTAAATCATTTGTTCGATAGCCATCATGAATTACACTAAACTGAGTTAAAAGGGAATGAAGATTAATTATAGAATCACAGAAATCAGATCATTTTTAGTTAAAATCAATTATTTTTTTAAAGAAGAAATAAACATAAGTGACTCTTCCTCTCTTTTCGTATAAATGTAGCTTATATTTTATAATCGAATTCCAAGTACAGAAGTTTTTACTTTAGATTAATTTGATAATTCTATAAAACTTCACAATTTGACTACACTTCCATAAGAATATATACAATTAAAGACAAATCCTTAAAGACTGGCTCTTGCATAACTGTTCAAATAATGTCCATTTTCCAAGAGTTATTCACTATTTTCCAGTAATCCATTCAAGTTTTTTAGAGCTTTTCCAGTAAGGGAATTGAGAAAAATCAAATTCTATTTCCAGAAACATAAACCTATATATTATTGGTCATATTGAAAAGTAATATTTTCCATTTATTTTTAATTAGAAATGAACAGAAGTAAAATCGAAATAAATGTTTTTCATTTTACAGTATAATAAATTAAAGCATAATTAATAAACTGATGAAGAGGTATTAAAAACTTATTGTCAAAGCTTAGATAACAATGAATTTAGATTCCTTTAAGGTATGACACACAAGCCATGTTCTCATTCAATTCCTTAATCTCTTGTTTCATAGATTGTTCATTTACTTAAACTAGTATTCCAATTATTGATTTTCAATTATTTTAGATATGAAAGAAACAAAAGCTCAACAATCTGAGTAAAATATATTATGCTGTGGCCACTTGTATTGTCTCTCAGTGTACAGTGCTCTAATCATACTATTTGTTCAATTTACTATTTATGGCAATATTCATGAATTTTGCAGCCAATATTTTAAATTTGCATTCTATTGTATTCAAAAATAAACGATTAATGTGAATGTTTCCTAAGTTAATAAATCACTTCACAATTGAAAAAAAAATTCTTGAGACTCAATAAAAGTTGAAATGGGAACTGCTCTAACACATGGTATAGTTTAGAAGTTTATAGCAATGCCATATGAGCACAACAGATATAGAACATCTTGGACATCAGCTGAAGAAATGGTGTGCATTAGAAAATCGATTGAAGAAAGTATCAACAAAATCAATGATATCATGTTAGAAGATTCTTAAATATTGTTTCATATTTTATTTATTAAAAACTAATATTCATTCAGCATCTTCAATGAAACAATTTCTTCCCATGATTGCTTCTTCCTTTTAAATGTGTGTTGTGAATAACTTTCACTTTATAAAAACAACATGTTTAATCCTACTGAGGTATAATAGCTTTATTTATAAATTGTCACTGTGATTTATTATTTTTCATGTAGAATATATTCTTCATATCTTCTATTCAACTAACATATAGAAAAATAATGAAAAGAGATTTGATCTGCAAAAAAATGGAAGGAACAAATTTTCTTGATGCGCAATTTCGAATAAATAAAAACTGCATTTGATTAATTAAAAATAATTGTTGCATAGGTTTACAGATTTTCCTTTTCATTCATTACTTCTTGACAATCTTACACACTTTCACATGGCAAAGATGAACATAATAAATGAACATGTATTTAGTATTTTGGATGAATATTTAAACATTTAAAAAGTTATAAGCAAGCAAGTTACATACCATGGCTAATGATAGAAAAAAATGGACTTATGCAACTTATGTTTAAATCTATCCATTTTAAAGATATATTAAAACAAGTTAGAGTAAAACATAAGTGACTTTTTGTGGCATTATATTGCAACTGTTGAAAGTGATACATTACTAAACAACAAAATGAAAGAAGTTTAAGCAGTGGACTTGGTAATTAACCTGCTCTGAAAAACACAACAGTTCCATGACCAGTTTTATTTTTTGCAATTCAAAGGGTACACCCTTCACAGTCTATCTGGAAAAAGGATCACTAAGCAGTTAATATGCTAATTTATTACTGCTTTAACAAAAAATTGAAAAAATGCCCAATTAGTGCAAGAAAAAAGTGCTTTTCACTATAATAATGTAACAGCTCATTTTTCTACAATCAATGCTGTTAAATTGAATACTAGAAATTGTTTCCTTATACACCCTTACCTAGTAATATTTTCGTAAATTTAAGGTCAAGTCTTAAAGAAAACTTCAAATTCTAAGATCACTAATGCCACAAATGGTTATTTTAATGAAATATTTTTTGGAAGAAATGAAAACATGGTTGAAAAATTTGTATCATGGAGGATGATCATGCTTAAAAATAAAATGTTTTTTTGTTGTATATGTTTTTCAATTTGAAGTAAGACTTAAGAAATTGCAGTTGTATAATTCATACTTTCTGCAAATATTCATAGAAATAAACAAATCAAGTTAAGGACCTTCCAAAAACATGGTTTTTAAATTTTACTTTAATACATTTGCAGCCTAAAATTTAAACGTCTATTCAAATATTGAACATACTGATAGCCATACCACTGTAACCATGCACTTAAAATATAATGCTTTACTAATATAAAAATCAAGCCTTAGAAATCTCTTCATTCAATATAAGAGAGGCTGCACTAAAAATAAATCACACAACTTATAATAGCTTATCAGCACCTGCATTCAAGGTAGTGCCATGCTGACATTCCAGGGGCGTCAGTGACAGCAAATGAGTTAATTAAATATTTTACAATCTGGAACATTAAATTGGACATCAAATTTTATTGATCAAATACTTTCTTGCATTAACTATAGTCAAATATTTCTCAGATGCTGATGTTACCATTATGTTCCAATATTTGTGTTAGAGGTGAGGTAATGAAACTACAATTATTTAATTTGTAAATATTACAACAATATTTTTAATTATTTATATCATGGTAAAAATACACATAAAAATATTTTTTCAATTCTTAAAACATCTTGTAAAGCACTAATCAAACAGTGTAGTTAAAATTTATTTATAAATATCATGTTTAAAGAAATATTAAATACACGACTAATAGAGCATGTATTAAATGAAACATACCTCAGCAGCTGGATAAGCTTCTGATTGATGGGCAAACTGTTCAGGTAAATTTTTGTCACTTTCTTTTTCATCTATTTTATCAACATCTGATTCTTCTTCAATTTGAGCCTCTACTTCAGATTTATTAAAATAACAACATGTATGAATTTTCTGCAGAATTTCCCTAAGAGATTTATCTAATTAAAATATAGGAAATTTTTCAATTCACAAATGATAAAATTAGGCAAAGACAGACTTAATACATATTTTAATAAAAATATTTTTAAGAATATAAACTCTTTTTATATAATTTTCTTTTGTATTATGTTTAACATAAATTCAATATTTAAACTAGTTTCCTTATAAAGTGTGTGTGTAAGTGCAATGTTTAAAATAGCACTTATAGAAGTAAATCTAAATAAGTGAACAGTTAAAAAAAAAAAAAGAAATTGCTACTTTAGATTTACTAAGTGTTCATATTACATAACACACATACACAGCAAAATAATTTTTACAGAGCACATAATTTCACAAACATTTTTAAATTGAGAATTTTAAGATTTTAGATATTTTAAATTCATATATTTTTAAACTAAGGTCACAAGCACAATTATTTTCTTGTTAGCACATTACAGAGTGATAATGGTATTGGAACAATACAACATCCATTTAACTAAATTTTCTGAATTTTATTAAATTTTATGACCAAATATATATATATATACATATATATAAGAACTTCCTATAGTCAAATGCATTTCTCTTAAAAGAATTCCAAGAATCAAATAAATAATTTGTGGTAGTTATCAACATTCATGTTAAATAAATTTTTTATATGAAAAAAATTATTCTCAATTGCATATTTATGCAATTACGTATATGCAACATTTCTCAATTACACTTGTAAATAACTGAAATAAATAACTGCAAAAATTAATGAGAAAATTTCTTAGCTTTATAGTTAAATTAAAATTAATTAAGGAATATTTCAAAAGCCTTTTCTTCATATTACTGGATTATATATTAATTGTATAAAATAATGAATAATTTTAGAGTTTTTAAACATTTTCAATAGATTTCCTATCTATTAATTTATTGACTATTTCACAAAATGTGAAATAATTTGATAATGTCTTTTCAAATATAAATAAACTCACTTAAATACAACAGTTTCCAGGATGACTTTTTCCTCCAATTATTATAATTATTTAATGAAAGTAATTCTAAATTTTACTGTTTACTTTCAAACTATTTTAAACTACACAATTTCACATCTACATTCTAGGCTTTTTTAATTCTTTAATCATTCAACATATTATCACATTCTTGGTTGTTTATATAAACAAATATAGGAAATATGATTTTTCCAGAGTTCACAGGTCATTGAAAAGACATTTTCCACCATTAATTTATCAATGAAATAAAGGCTGGAGTAAAATTCATCCTGATTCATGGAAATTATATTATTTTAACCAAGGAAAGTATAAAAAGAATATTTTCCCTCAAAAATTTTATATTTAAATATTAAGATTTCGTGAATTTTTTACAATATTAAATAGAAAAAGAAACAAAATTGCCTATCTGATTACATAACATGGCAATCTTCACATATATAAATCTAAATTCTACATCCAGTCCTGACAAAACTAGATAATCATGAAATTATTATCGGTGAACTGAGTCTTTATTTCAGTCAACAGCTATAATATTAATCACACCGCCATGTAGTGGTAGCATTAAGAGCTAATACTCAATTAGGTTTTTGAACAAGTCGATAAAAAGTATTAAAACACAATAAATATTTTTTTTTCACACAAAAATTAAATGCACCAAGGTAAATATAAGCTCCAGAAGAAATTCATGATTTTCAAGGTATCAAACTGAACTTCCAGTAGTTATGAGCTCTGGAATTCACACCACAAAAATCGTATTTAAATAAAATTACTGTCAGTTTCAATAAAGATAATACATTTATTTTTTTATCGTTTTATGAATTTATTCTTTTATTGAGTTAATCAATTTGCAAATGAAGCATTCAAATATTGAATATAAAGAAAAAACTTATTTTATGAAGTCAAAGATATAACTTATAAGCTCACAATACAATAGTTGCATTACAAGTACTATGTTTTATTAGGTTTGTTTGAAATATATAAATAGACAAAACATATCAAAAATGCTTCAAATATCTTCACATAAAAATTTTGTAATAACCAATATGTATAAGTAATAGCAAATAGGAATTCAAAGGATACATGTTGTTCCAAATGCTTCTTTGTTCTTTGCATCTAAGAGTGATTGAATATGCTCTGCTGAAGTTGTCAAGAGATTATCAAATTCAGAATTATTTCCAGATTCTAGATCTCTTTCTGGGCAAATTATTTTATACAGCTCATCAATACTATTTAGCTCCTCTTCAGAAAGTTTCTAAACAAAACAATCACTTAAATAATCAATGTAGTAAAAATTTCACAATCATATGAAAATTTAACTTTCAATAAAGAAACTGAAGCATTAGCTTTCAGGAATTCTTCATGCTTGTTTTTCTCAATTTTATTCGAACAGGACATACACAAGTTCATAATGACAAATTCAGTACCAGCAATTTGTTTTTACAACATACAGCAAAATGGTATACAGATTTGCTTAAGCATATAAAACCATGGTGGCTACAAAAAAGAACAGGTTAAATTTGTCTTTATTCACACAATGAATTCATTGTTTATAAATTTTGATTAAAATATTAAAAAAGAATTAAAGACATTTTTTATTTCTTAAGTATACTTTTTTAAATCATTTTTATTATTAATCATTATGCACAAAATATTTTACAAATTTGTAGAACGTTTTATTTGACTTGTAATATTTAAGTTTGTAACCATATACAATAAATATACAAGCAAGATAATTTTAATGCTTGTATTAAAAAAGGAAATCAAACCACAGGAGTTTAAATTACAAAAAATAAAAAACTTTTCTTGATATATTCTAACACTTTAAAAATATTTAAAAACAAAGCAAATATAACCTAATATGTTTAAATAAAACATTAAATATTCTAAGTAGTATAGGATATAAAAGTAATTACAACACACACAATAAAATATAAGAAATATAATTACCTTCAATAAAAGATAACTATTTATTATATTACTTATTAATTTTCTTTAAAATATATATCTTGAATCATATCTAATTCATTTCATGTTCAGCAAAATTCTTGCTTAACATAAAATACATAATTTCATATAAACTTATTCAATTACTTAAAATATTACACAATATTAAAATATTACATAAAAAATACCAATATATGATGAATTCAACATAGTGTCATCTACATATTTACATAGATGCCAATATAATGAATTCATCATACGAATTCAAAAATTTTTAATAACATCTAATTGTCATTAACTTTATAAACAAAATAGAATGATTAATTCTGTGAAAATTAAGTTTTAGTGCTCACTTACAATCACTATCTTTAAAAATTTGTTTTTCTCATATTTAATGCAAGTATGATATCATTTTATTCAAAATATTCATTTCTCATGTAACATGTGTCTAAAATTGAATCTATAAAGATGGGGAATAGAAATATTTTCAGCATAGTATATACTTTCTATGAATTCATAACATATTATATAGTTGATATTTCAACAATAAAAACTCACTACAGCTCCTTTATTTCCACTTAAGAAATCCTGCCTTACATCCTCGCCTCCCATGCTACTAAGCAAATCTTGATAAATTAAAAATTCTTTTATTCTTTGGCGTTCTTGTTGGGCCTTCTCCAGTTGTTCATGCTTAGCAGCTTTTTTCTGAGCCTTTGTACACTACAAAGAAAATCAACATATGTTAAAAATTAATAAAATATTAACATTAAAATCAAAATTAGTTTTTCTGATTTATTATACAAGAGCAGAAAAATAGTCAGAAAAAAAAAAACTGAATAAGATAGACAAAATATTAGAAATTCAAAAATGTGAGATTCACAGAATGAAACTTTGATTTCATTAAATGAGATGTTCACTATCCTTGATGCATACAAAAAAATTTAATATATTAGAACACTAAAAAAAATCTAAAGACTTGAATGAATGAAGAATCTCAGAGTTCCTTGAAAAACTCGAAAGAAACCTTGAAAAAGTCAAAAAAGCATAAATGTTTGGAAATGTTTTGTTATGTTCTATACACCATTTTAAAGTTACTCTTAATAAACTTGAAAACTTCCATTCTTGAATTTATAGATTTACCATAGTACTTTATTTAAGTTTTTATAAATTTCATTATAAATCAAAGCCATAAAATATCAACAGATGAAAAATCCAAAATATGCATAATTAAAGAATAAAAAAATTTTTTTTATGTTGTTTAGTTCAAAATATGTAATTAAAAACAAAAAGTTTCTTTTAACCTAGCAATTAGTTTATGAAATAATTGGTTTTGATACTTCTTGAAATTTTTTCTGCAACTTAAGCAGTAAAATATTAATTTTCATAGTTTTTCTGCACTTTTTGGGTTGACCCATAAAGAGAACACCAAATAAAAAGTTCAATTTACAGTTTGCTACAAGAAAAAAAAATCAGAAATATAAAAAGAAACATTTAAAAAATATTTAAGTAAAAAGAAAATTGCTTTAAAAGTGAGAGCTTTCAACTGATCTAGGTAACATTTATTTCTTGACTTTTAAATCTGCAATAAAATATTGAATAGAAAATTAAAGTAGTGCAAGACTAGATATACCTTTTTTTGAGGGGTTCAACTATTATATAATGATTCAAACTATTTTAACAGCACCATTGGCTTACAAGAAGATTTTTCAAGGTGCCAAGCTGAGGCAGAATTATAACAATGGTTTTAATCTCACAATAGCATTTAATTCAATTTATTAATTTAATCCAAAAGGATTTCTATTCATTTGCATAATGTTTATTGGCTTATTCTCTTTCTTTCGTATTAATATTTTTATTCTGAACAACAGTAATTTTCATAATTAAATTTAATTTATTAAATACAGAACCACCTAGCAAAAGAATTAAAATATGTTCAACATTATCATTTGTAGATGTAAAACTACCAAAATATTCTTGTATTTTACTTTTTTTGATAAAAGTATTTTTAAAAATGTTATTTAGCATTAAAAACTAAAGTAGGATTAATTGTTACAAATCAAACAATGTTTCAAATGATTAAAATTAACTTAAGGAAAATATTCCTAAATTACTATTTTGTATAAATTTAAAAATTATTAAATACGAAATTATTTCAAAAATATTAGAATTTCAAATATTTTTGAAAATTACTTCTGCTAAGAATGAAAAAGTTTAGATGAAGGAAACTAAAAACAGAAAGATTATTCAAAAATTTAAGGGTAAATTATAGAACTATGAATGAATAGCACATATGTCTAGAAAACAAAATATAGAAAGAAAAAGTACAAAACATAAATAGAAATATTATAAATCTCATGACTGATGTTTAAAAAATATAAATACAGAAAGAAAACAAAAATATAAATACCAAAAGATTTATATTATAAATATTAAATTATTATATAGATTTATATAATATATTATAAATATTAAATTATTATATAGATTTATATAATATATTATAAATATTAAATTATTATATTTATTATATAGATTTATATACCAAACACTTAAAGTTACACATTACTTCTTGAATCACAGACTGAAATTGTTTTTGTAGATCTTTTGCAAATTCCAAGAGTTCAACAACTTGATCGTATTTTTCTACAGCTTTCTGAAAAATATTAATATTAAATAAAAAATAATTATTCATTCATATCTTTGACTTTATTCATATAGCAAAAATAGGCCATCATAGAACAGAACTGTACAATATATGCCCAAAAAAATCTAAAAATACATCTATAAAATGTCATACTTTTAAACAAGATAATTCGTTAAACTAATATTGTAACACATTTTCAAAGTTTATATATATATATACGTGCGTGCAAAGTAGAACATACTTTATTCTTATTTTTATATTTTAAATATTTTGTTCTGAATCATGATGACAGAATAGAACTTAAATTAATTCAAAATAACTACAACATTTTTATAAAAGGTTTATTCTATGATAATCTCTTAAAATATAAGACTTTTCAACTAGTCTTGCAGCCCTTTAAGGAATCCTTTTATGTAAAATCATACAGCACAATTTGTCTAAAAATTAATTTTTGAATATAATTATTTCAAATAGGTTAATCAAAATTAAGAATTTAAAGTACATAAAAAAAGTTGAGATTTCTATTTACAAAACTTTTAAAAATTATTCCAAAAGTTTATTTCTTATTGAAAACAAATTTATCAAGATCTTAAATTAACAAGAATTTCTATTAACAAATGGTAAAATAATACATTTCAATATTCATACACTGATCATTTTTTAAACATTTCAAAAATTAAGTATCAAATTTAAAAAAAAATTTCAGCCAATTAAGTGGTAAAATATCAAAATAAATATCATGCCTTAGACAAAAAATAAAAAACAAGTTAAATTAATGCTGATAAAAAAAAATTATCTATTTACCTTGACAATGATAAAAACAAATTTATAGATTTGAAAAGAACTCAAATTTACGGATATGATTAATAATAATAAATATTGCAATAATAATAATATTGATTATATTAATAAATATTGCCAGCAAATAGTAATTATTAGTAGAAATATATATGTACAATATAAAAATATTAATAAATTTCTACATTAGATTTTAAAAAACCTAAAGTAATAAATTACATAAATTATGGTATATCATTATTGTTCAACACACACATTGTAACTAATCTTTGAGGTAAATGAATTTTATAAATAGCTATACATTTAATGATATCTTACTTAACCAATCAATATATATATATATATATATATATATATATATATATATATATATATATATATATATATATATATATATATATATATGCAAATAATAATTGTGGCCCTGCTTAAATTGGTAAGCTTTTTGTTTCACATGTAAACTAAAAAGTAGCCAAATATAAGATTTGATACACATTTATATTGGTAATATGTAAAGTAAGAATATTCACAGTATAATTATAAATATTTTTGAAAAATTCCATAATACAAACTATTTTATGACTGCTAAGTACTTATAAAAAAAAATCCTTCCATTTTATAAAAAATGGAGATAACCCTTTCCTTTGCTTTCTGAACATTAAAATAATCAGCAGTGATTAACAATGTGATAAGCCAGTTTGGATTGCAAGAGTACAAAATAACATTGAACAAGTTTCAAGAGTCATATTTGAATTTATATATTTTAAGTTATCATTTTATTTTTAAAAAATTACTGTTTAAGAAGTATGATTCATTAATTAAAACCCTTTTATATAAATGACAATCAATATATGTGATACAACATACAATATGCATGTAAAATGTAACAAAACCAGAGAATTTATAACTTATACAAATTTACAAAGTTTTTAAAATGTATTATTTCTTTTAAAAACTTAGTATAAAGCAGTGCTTGAGTAAATCTTTGGATGTGAACTAATTGAGAATGTTGAGACAAATGCCTCAGAAGAATAACGGCACTAAAACAAATTCATGAAATCCAGAAAGATGACAGATAAATGTTTATATTTTAAATATATAAACTCAGATGTTTTCTTAGATCCATGACAATTTCAAGAATTTAATGTCATCAAGAACTGGTTTTATTTGAATGTTCTGTGCTTGCTTTCTTACATTTAGAAACAGTCTGAGATATAGAGGAAACCATTTCCATATATTCTTCAGAAGATATATCAACTGTTCTTTTAATACTTTTTCTTCAAGATTTTGGTTTAATTTTTGTATCATCAGTTTTAGATTAATAATTGAAATAGATTTCTTTATGCTATTGGAAGTTCGTGATAAAGTGGATTTAGATGATTAAGTTGAAAGTATTGGTATAAGTGATTAAGTTGAAAGTATTGGTAAACTTTCCTTCTTTGCTGGATTGTTGTTTATTTTTACAGCTTTATTCTGTTTGTAAAGTAGAATAGGAAATGGCAACTTTTAGTGTTCCGTTTTTTACTATTTGGAATGCTTCTAGGACAGTAATATTTTGTTTTATCTTGGTTGCAATTACCCCTTTCTCCAAGAGCCATATAAGACAAGATTAGGAAAATGCAGCATGTGCACCAGAACAGTTACAACACTTTAAAATTTCTGAAGTACAAGCATTAGTTTCATGACCAGATTGCGCACATTTTCCACAGATGGAATCCTACATGCTTGTTGGGACTGATTATATCTTTAACATTAAAAAATAAATAAAATAAGAGGGTAAAGGAATACATGGACAAAGGAGTTAATATAACTAGATTTCATGATTTTAATACTGGTATCAGAAAAAAAAGCAACAAGTTAAGAAAATAAGTTCACCATCATGTTGAACTTGCACACAAATTCTATGCCGTACAGCACAAAAACTCCTTGATCATGTAGTTCTTTCAAAAATTCTGCTTCTGTAACATGTATGAAATCGGGGTTAGAAAGGACATCAAACTCATTTAAAGTTTTATAAAATGATATTTCAACTGGAACTGAACCAAGTTTTTTTAAACTACTGATTACCAAAGCTTGTTATGAGTCAACTTGAACATGATCTATTGATCATAATTTTTTTTAACATTTTGTATGTTACCAATAGTTGATGTTAGAAATTTTTGTATCAAAAAATGGCGATACTACATGAAAATTGCTTGGTGTGCTTATCACATTGTAATAAACAGATGAATTGGCTTAGTTAAGTGAGAATTAGGACCTATAGGATATTTGTAAAGATTCAGGTTTGACAGCACCACCAAGCACAGAGCCCGACAAGGGATGGCAGCCACTGACTGTGAATATTTTCAGTCTCTACATTTACCGTAGTGCTAGTCGAAACTTTTATGCTAAGAGTCATTCCAGAGACAGTGACTAATCTAAATGCCAAACAAAGTATGCGACTCCTTTGTTTGATCCCCTGCAGACTAGCTACAACTATAGCTAAGTACTAGTCAATTGATACATTGGGAATCACATAGTACCAACACCCATCCAAAGAGGATCATGTCCACGAGAAGCACAAAGCAAACAAAGTAGCTTCATATAGATTCCTTGTTTGTCCTTGAGTGATGGAAATGATAAGATTAGAATAGGAGAGGAAAAACAGAATACAGAACCCTGGGTACCTTGGGATTGGGACACCCATACTTAGCTAAAGAAGGTGAACTCCACAGGGGGAGCAATGTTTGTTAGTCAATGGTCAGTTTTTAAAAACGAGGTCTAAATAGACTGGGACTTAAAATTTAAAGTGGATTCTGAATGCTTATCAATAATAAAGCTTCGGGTGAGATTCAAACCTACAAATTATAAACCAAGAGCCAGAGCTGCTAGTTCAGCCAGTATGAAGCAATAATTAAAAGAAAATTTGATGTACATTTTAAACTTACAAAAATCTCTCAATTTTATTGTCACAGATAATTTTATTACTGGAAGCTATTAGAATTCAATCACTGTTTAAATTAATTTCACAAGTTAAGAAGCATGATACATGTTGTAAATAAAAGAAGAAAAATATACAGTTTCTGGGGGCTTTAGTAAACATCAACAAGCTTATGTGCATGGATTGATAATCAACTACTTTCTAATGTGAATAAACAATTACATTGAAAAGAAATTACAGTAAAAGGAATTTTGTACAATGTACACAAATCATTACGTATATCACTTTCTAAGATAATAAAAAAAATAATTCTCAATTTTAAATTGGTTACAAACAATATTCAAGTTAGAGAAAGTCAAAAACTAGAAATTTTAATAAATGGGAAGCATAAGTAAAATAATACAATACATTACAATGTATATTTCTTGAAAACAAATATACCATTTAAATTATTCAAACATATTTAAGTGCATTTTATACTTTTACTTTTAAACAATTTTAAAATGAAAGCTGAAACTGACATTTTCCTAGTCTTTTATACAGCATTTTTAGCAGTATAAATAATTGTTTCTCAAATTTACAATAGAAAATAAATATTTTATGAGGAAAAAATTCTCATTTCTATAAAGTTAATATAAAATTGTGTACAATAAAAGCAATATAACTGCAAAACTAAGGTAAGATTTTCAAGTTAAAGAAATCATTCCAGACTCAAGGAGTAGGCACTTAAAAACATCTCCTTATGATTTACTAATTATTCAGAATGAAGTGAAATTGTTTATTTGTGAAATTAAGAAGTATGAAAAACTTAAAAGTATACATTTGAGATTACAATAAATAAAAATAAGGATATAAGTAAATTTTCATCTTTTGGTTTGATTTTAAAAAAGCTTTAAAATAGAACATTTTATACAGAATAGAAGATAAAATATTCACTTTTTGGTCTTCATTTAGCTCTTTTCCTTTCTGTGAATCGCTTTTATAAGAATCTAATTTTGCCTAAAAATAAAAGAAAATTGAAAATATAAATTAAAAATTAGCTTGACACACACAAAATATTATATGAAAATACAATTGACTTGTTAAAATTTAGAACAATTTGCAACTTAGTATCTGTATTCTGTTTACATTCAAAACAATATGCAAACTTAACAATAAAAGAAAAGTAATATTTTTCAACAATGCACATAATTAAATTCTATAATTAGGATTGATAGGATCATAGTTACAAGTTTGACTTTTCTTATATGTAGTAAATAAGATAAAATACATCACACTAAAATTTATATCACAAATTAATAAACATAGCTAAAAAAATAAATTTTAAAAGAATTAAATATATTTACACTTATGACAGTACTTACATTAACTCAATATCTCACTAAAAAGTTATATCAAATAGTTTTTTTTTTTTTTTTTTTTTTTTAATTTATTATCAAAATAATGTAACAAACTGGACATCATGTAAAGCCTTCAAATAATGATTCAATTTAAATTTGAAAAATTTGGTAAATTTAGATCTGCATTAAAATTTAAACGAATCTGTAAATTTTATCTATCAGTCTATAACACATTTTTATACAATCACCTTATTTAAGGATAAAATTTCAAAGTCCCTAAAGCATGATATTCATATTTTCCATCATTTTCACACTTTACACTAGTAAACAATGGAACAATTGTTTTATTAATTTTTTTTAATGCAAGTAAGCACATTGCTGAAAACTCGACTTCAATATATAAATATTTACAATAGTTTTTCAAAAATTGTAATCACTTAACAGCATAATATAAGTCTTTTGAACATAAGATTAAGAACTTTTCAGTAATAAATTTATATTTTTTACTGGGTAATTATCATAACTTAAGAGTATTTAGGAGAATATTATTTAAAGTTTCTCTAGAATTTGAGATTAAAAAATTATTAAATTGTCACCTTCATAAAAAATTCCATTAGTAAATCAATTAAAGTTAGTTTTATTCTATGTTAGATTCAGGACACCAGAATTCAGAACAGAGATTGCTTGCATTTAATAGATTTTAAGGCAAAAATTAAATACACTATATTTTTGTTATTCAAGAAGTTGAAACTAATACCAACCAAATACCCTATAATAAAACACACCCTTTCTATTTCAATATAATAATACAAATTATGTTGCAATATATATATATAAATAATTGACTTTATTAAATAATATTGAATAGATTGTAACAAAAATTATTTGTTGCTAAACTAATACAAAAAGTCAATTTTACAGTGAAAAAATTAAATACAATTTAAAATGTTCAACCAATTTCACAACTAAGATAAATCATTTCAAGATTATTTCCATATAATTAATCTATGAATATAATGAAATATATACAAACTAAATAATAGGTTTAAGTTGTAATAACAACAAAACAAAAATAGAATTAATCAATGTTTTATTCTTAAAACGATTCAAACACTACAAATATTTCAAACAATTAAAAGAATTTTTAAAATTTTTTACATCTGAACATAAAGTAAATATAAACTAGAAGTGCTTTAATTTCTGAATTTAAGAAGAAAAAAAAAAAAGCTAAAATGACAGCCAAACTTTAAATACCTGATCACTCAAACATGCTAATTTAAAATCAGAATAAAAACGTTTGCTTTGGATTCATAGCTACTTGCCATTTAAAACTTCATTTTTCTATTCATAAAGATAACTCTTATTGTTACAAACATAACAAATGTGTGGATTATCAGATATATCACATTAAAATTACACTATGAAATAACAGAGATATACAATAGACACAGCAAAAAAGAAAAATTCAAAATTTTACACCAAAGCATGTTTTGACATCATGGAAGAAAAAGAAATTGTTCAACATTTAAAATTGTTCAACATTTTGCCATTTCTAGGTTTCTCGGAGAACTGTGAATTTTATTTCCATAATGCAAAAATTTGAATATCTAAAAACCCAATGCCAAACTCCAAAAGATATGCATTCAAGAAAAGATTTTATACACTCATCTCACATTATTCAGTCAATGGCTGAAATCAGATTCAGGACCTTCCGTTCTAAAAGATGCAATCTGGCCATGAATCACAATAAATGTTACACACGTTTCTGCTTAAAAGAGAATAAACAAAATTAAGGTGTATTAAAGTTATTATAAAAAAGCAACATTTATATTCAACATCTTGCTCAAAAAATTTCATTTGTTGTGAAAAATCTATTTCTGTGGAGAAATAAAGCACATAAAATTCTACCTTTCAAATCTGCTAAATAAATCAAAACATCATTTTAATAAATGCAGTCTTTAAATAGCCGAGAATTAAAAATTCAGAGTTAAGACAATCTACTTAAATTAAGTTAGTAGGAAAAATATCACTATCATCAGAAAAAATAATTGAATAAAAACTTACACAAGAAAAAATATAAAATCCCACACACAATTTAAAAAAAAAGAAAGAAAGAAAAAATCGCACATACATGAGAAAGTTGCTTTATTGAAAAATGAAATTATAAAACCTAAAAACAATACAGCATGTCCTGAATCTTAAAACCCTGATTTTTTAAAGATGAAAATTCATGGAAACCAAAATGTGGAAGTCAAAATGCATTTACATCATTCAGAGATTAACATAATCTCTCATTATAATCTGCAAGAATTTTACATCATAAATACAAGATCTCAATGAGATAACAACTCAAAATATTTCGCATTATTCCTCACAGTGTCAAGGACAGCTTGTTTAATTATCTTAAAATGACATCAACACTGCTAACTTAATACAATTTATTATTTTCAGCTCTATTACTATTGTAACAATTTTTTTGGCTCTTTACTTTTTAACCACTAAGTCAAGATATGCATATAAAATATGTACAGAATTTATTTTAAAGAAATGATACCAACTAGTAGATCAGTAAATATAGTTAAAAGTTATAAGAAATTTAATACTGAATGGCTTAGACATCTATACATCTGGAATTAATTTTCCTTTGTTCAAGTTAAATACTTTTTAACACTTAATGCAAAAGAAAAAAAAATACATTCACAATTTTTAGTTTGTTCAATTTAAAAGGGAAAACAATAGTTTCCTCAGCAAAATCTTAAACTTACATTTATATTAACAAACAAAGCACTTAATTTCTCTTAAAGACTATAAAAAATTTTTTAAAAGAAAAACTGAAAATTTCCAAAGATTAACGAATGAAGGTAAAATACAATTTTCTGGAAACATGATTATATTAACAAATTTATGATTTTTTATTAGTGTATATACATCATAACTATCATAATAGAAATTTAACAGTAAATGACTACAATATGCAGAATTCTTTTAGAAAATATAGTTAAACAGTTGAGATCAATTAATAGAAGTTTCATAACAAATATTTTAATTTCTTCGATATTAATAAAGTTATAGTAAATTATATTAATAAAATTATAGTTTTGTAACTTTAAGACGTACGAGATATTAACATAAAATAAAAACCAAAGTGAACAAATCAAAAATAATTTCAAAGTGACGGATTTCATTAGTTCAATGAAATAATAAGTTTGCTGAACTATGAATGAATATCTTAATTTTATTATAAACATAAATAAATGCCGTACAATGATAGATAATCCAGTGTTTACGGTGTAAGAAAAAACATTATAATAAGCTGATTTATGAATAAAAAAATTTTCCATTAATAATACAATTTCATTACATGAAAAAAAAATTCCGAAATTAATCACAAATATGAAATATAACATTTAACATAAACAAAGACGCCTAATACAAACCTTTCTCTTCTCTAAATTCCGAACTTTTTTTTCTACAACAGTAATTACTTGTTTCACCGGGTCATTAGTATCAATTGACGTTTGTTTCTCAAGTTTTGCAGAAGCTGAAGGCATTTTGATTTAATTTCATAAAATCATTTAAACTTTCAATAGCTATTTCTCTATCAATACAAAAAACGAACCTTTATTACCCGTTTATGCTCGAAAAACTGGTAATCAAATAGTTGTTGCCACGTTTAATGATAAGAATTTATTAGATCCTATGAATAAAATTTTTATGAATTAGAAAGCAAATTACACAAGATTTTCTGTATACTTTAACTGTTTCAATCACTTTTCAAGAGAGTTCAACAATATTTTAATAAAATAATGATACTTAAAATACTTCTGAGCTAATTTCTCGTGAATCCATCAATTTAGTTTTTTATTCCGTCAAAATAATCAGCTAATCAATTATTAAATATAATGACTAAGTTATAATAAATGCGTATAAAGAAGATAAATGACTTTTTCCTTTTTCAGAAATAGCAAAGCAAATGACCCTTATTAAAAAATTAAGAGAATATAAAAAGAGTTTAATTAATTTTTACATCTCATTAATCCGAATAGTGATCGAAATATGCATTGAAATAAATAGACGAAAAATATTTGATCAACATTTTACTTTTACCATTGAATTTGATTCCTATATTATAAAACTATACTTAAATGTTATAATATTAAGATTAAAAAAATTTTCACATAAAATCCCCAATCATCAATCTGAAGCTTGTTTACCTTTTTTATTTTAACCAATGATTCTGGTTAATACGTAAATGGATAATATCTTTTTCAAATTAAAGAAATACAAGATAATATAAAAAGGAGAAAATGGCAGGATGGCCATAGTAAAAACAGTGTTATTCATCATTGTTTAAATGAATCTATCTAGGATAGAAAATATGTTTTTCAAACAGTAGGTTATACGTGAAAATTTATACATATATGTTTTAATCTAAACTTTAGTAATACAAATTTTTAGGACATAGCTGGAGAAAATTAATTAATAGATCATTGATAAATTGTGACTAAATATGATTTGTTAATCAAATGTGATAAGAAGAGAGAGACACATTCGTAAGGTGCCTGAATGCGACTTATTCAGGCACCTTACGAATACGGACTGTCTTGAAAAAGTTGAAGGGGAGGGGAACTAGAAACTTAAAATATCAAATGCGTGCTGCCATCTCTCTGACAATATTGAAGTGAAATTTGACTTCACTAGTAATTCTTTCTTTCCAAAAAAAAAAAAAAAAGGTAACACTTTTTAAGGAAAAAAAATGGCTTGATGAAATTGAAAAGGATCTCAAGAACTTGAAATTAACAAATTGGAAAACTAAGACACGAGACAGATTGCTTTGGAGTCGAGCAGTTAGGGAGGCTATAGCTCCACGTGGACTAAAGTGCCGGGGAGTTAGTACTTCTTTATTCCTCTCCGATAATCGGAAGTGAGAAGAGAAATTAGAGATATCTTCTGAATGACCCACAAATTATACTACGTTTATTGTAACTTCTGTTGGAGCGCTGAGTTCAACTGGCAAATAAGCTGATTATTTTGGATAATCACTGTGATAAATTTTAGATGATGGATCAAAATCTTGGAAAAGGAAGATTTAATTAATTGCCTTCAACAACACTTTATTTTCCTCATACTAAGATTCCTATGAGCATACTTTAAGTAGTCTGCAGCAAGAAGGTGTAAAAAAGAGTAAAATCAAATTTAATTTTAAATTGATTTAGAGATGCAGTACGAATGGCACATAATAACTAATTAATGGAAAATACAATTCAGACATCTTTCTTTTTTTATGAACATTTAATTCAGAGAATTTTCTGACATATTCAAAAGCATCTAAGCTTATACTAAATTCATAACATTTTTTTTTTTTTTTTTTTTTTTTTTTTCATTACAGTCAAATGTAATGCTTTTTTTATATTTAAATATATATAAATATTAAATTGCATTTAAGATAATACGTTGGGTTTCAAGAAAGCGAAGTGTCTGAAGAAAAATATTTGTTGTAAATGAATATTATACGAGTTAAGCCAAAATTATAATAAATTTTCATAATAATTATGTAATTTATAGTACTAATTGTCATTGTCAGATAAAAATGCAAAAATTGTGTAGATTTACATAATAATTGACATTCTCTTATTTAACGGCATGCATTTTTACAATGTGCTTTTTTTATTAAGCAAATAATAATAATAGTGTACACTATGTAAAATAATCTTGAATTAACAAACATTTCGTAATTTCTTGCATTTAAGTTGCTTAATCGAAAAATAAAATTTGTCGTAAGGAATCAGTCTACTACTGAACACAAGGAACAAAATATTGCGGCCAAAGGGCACTGCTAATGAGAACCATATTTCGAAGCGAATCAAAGAATTATTCCACAAAAATAGCACCTTATGATATAATTGTAAATTTTAATTTATTAACACAAAATTTATAAAAATAAAAATTGCTTTTTCTTTTTTAATTTTCTTAGATGCATAAACCTTTTATTTGGTTAAATCCTTCACTTAAACACATTTATTCTCTCTCTCAAAAATTATGAAAAAATTTAATTTTAAAAAAAAACAAATGCATTGTAAGCTAGATAACATTAGGAAACATTATTAAACTTTAACCTCTTACAATCTGAAACAAATTTTGACATCCTATTAAAAACATATGCAGTGTCAAAATACAATTAAGGAAATATATACTAAGTAGAAATGAATGAGTAAATAATATTTTATCATAATTATTGTTGATTTTTAATTATATTGACATAAAAATCTTATCTTTACATAATCTGTGTCATATTGTTGTAAGGTGTTACAAAATTATATAATAAATAAGTAAGCTGATGCAATTTCCTGCAAAATAATTGCAATGTTTACTAATTAAATTACAGATGCAAAATTTGTCTATTTATTGATCCACTGTCGATTTCAAGTAATTTTTAATTATTTTCAGTTTCGAGAACTGTTGACCCTTCTACATTTACTGAAACCGGAACTGTCATTAAAATATGTAAAGAAATACAATAGACTATCGTTTTTACGAACTTCTAATTTACGAACACTAGGGTAATTACGAACTCGTGATTAGTTATTACCCTATTACCGTAGACACAATGATAATCTTAACTCATATTTATGAACAAAAATTTTGAAAAATATCTTTTTTGCTAACTTTCGTTTCTGACAAAAAGTTTTTAATTATTTAAATTTTTTATAATCTGACACTTTTTTTAATTTTATTTATTTGATTTCCTTTTTAAATCTATTTGAGAATTTGATTCATACTTGAATAAAGAGATACGTACAGGCAGACCAGTCACACACTGTGAGAACAATAGTCGGAGACACATGGATACCGGACACGATGTGAAAGAACCGTTGTGCCGAATTCGACTCTTGTCTTCTCCGTACGTAAGAACATAGAAAGGGGAAAAAATCTCTTCTCTCCAATCAGTAAATCAGAATATTGATAAGAAAGAAAACTCTTGAAAAAGTTTGAATTTTACTACATTGGTTTCATTTGAACAATTCAATTTATGAAGATTCGCTTGTCGAGAAGATGATTTTCGTTTAGAATTTGTCGCAGTTGAAGAAACGAACATGTTTATTAGTTTGTAGAAAAAAATTCTTAAGGAAGCAGACAAAAATATCAAATAACGCAAAAATATCCAAACAATATGGAATTCCAAAGAATAGACCCTAAATCACTTTAAAAGCTTAGAAAATTTCCTTTGCGAAAGAAAACAGTACGAGAAAAAATACTCTTTCTCGAAAACATTGCAGGGAAGCAAAATATTCTAAACTGGAAAAAGTTTTGCCTGCATGGCTGCGAAAAATGATTTTGATGGTAATATTCGTTAAAGAAAAATCCAACTGCTTTGCTGTGAAGCTGAGCATAAGAGATTTCAAGGCATCAGACGGTAAAAAAAAAAATAAATAAATAAAAAAAAATAAATAAATAAAAAGTAAAATCAGACACATTTTGAGCGTTGGAAAATTGTATTGTGAAAAGGGAATAAATTAAATGAAAATATTTTTAAGTATGAATTTTATTTTGCATATGTTTCTTAAAGGATATTCTAAATACTTCTTTCTAATAATATTTTATTTATAAAGAAAAAGTAATCTTGGAAAAAAAAAATTCAGACAGAAAAAATCAAGTTTAATGTATTATTTATCTATTTCGCGAACTTTCCATTTCAAGAAATGTTTCACTGATCTCTACGAGTTCGTAAAAACTAGTATCTACTGTATAAATCTCAGAAAACTTATGCGCTAAATTTTTGGCAATGATATAGTTTAGATTTTATTGTTACGTTAGATTTAAATTTTTATGAGTGAAAATTGTAATTTATACATAAGTTTTGACACAATTTATGCGGCTTTAATTTTTAATAATATTTTTATTTAATTTTATCAATTTTGGACATAAATCAAACTATTCTTGTCCAAAATAATAATAAAGTCAAAAATGTTCAGCAATATTTTAAAAAGTTCTGAATGAGAAGGAAGAAGTAGTGAAAAAAGTGATGAAAAATTTTCTGGATAAAAATGATATCTGGAACTCTAATTTTCCAAAAAGAAATAAACTTCTTATTTGTCTTGTATAGGCATATTTTTGCTTTCCTGTGGAGAATTATATATTTTTTACATTTTATTTTTAAAATTCTAGCGTTTTCAGCTTTTAAAACTTTTATCAACATTTAAAGAAGATTATAATTATTAACTATATCTGAGAATATATCAATTAATACGTTATAATATCTATATTCTCTCATAAAGCATTTCAATATATTTTAACTTTCATAAACTCGAGAAATATTAAAATCCTAAGTTTAAAGAATATCGTCAAAAACATCCATTTTGGATAGTATTTTGGGCCATAAGACATGCAAAATAAATAAATATCTTCATTCTAATGAATTTCCAACTGGAAACGATTGAGCAAGACGAAAATGTAGAAGCTAAAAGTAATATTCTAAAACTTGTAAAAAAAAAAAAAAAAAGGTTAAATATTGATATTTTTAAAAAAAGAATCATTATGAGAATGTACAAAAAGAATAGATCCATTGCTGTAAATTTGCTTTTATTTTCCCTGCTGTATCACACACACACACACACACACACACACACATATATATATATATATATAACAATTATAAAAAAAAAAAAAAGAGTGATATGCATTTTTTTTATCAAAGTGGGGAATTTTTTGGGGTGGAATTTTGCATTGCTTTAATTAATTACATCACAGCATGAGATAATTACAGGGAATTAAAATCAACATTAATTATGTTTCAAATTAATTACAAACATGGTTATAAAAAAATTTCGAAAGGAAACATGTATTTGTTGTTCTTTTCAAAGGTAGTGAACTACTTCCAATGAAAAAAAAAATTATCCATTAATAACTTATGTCCTCCATTCCATTTTGGCGTGGCATTATATGAAAAGTTAATACTTATAAATTAAGTTTAATTACATCTCTTTACCTTAGATATATGTGCTCATGTGCACCAGTTTGTGTTAGTTGTTTTATTAAGTTTTATGTATTCAACTGATGCTTCTGTTCAAGAGCATAAAGCATAGATATTACTCTTTTCCAATTTTTCATAACTTTGTTCAAGAACATAAAGCATAAATATTACTCTTTTCCAATTTTTCATAACTTTACCTGTTCTAGAACATAAAGCATAAATATTACTCTTTTCCAATTTTTCATAACTTTATCTGTTCAAGAACATAAAGCATAAATATTACTCTTTTCCAATTTTTCATAACTTTACTAATGGTTAGTTTTTTATTGTAATGTGTCTTGAAGAATTCATTTAAAAATTCAAATATTTTTAACTACGTACATTGTCCACAATCAATTCATAGTTGACTGAATATTTTTAAATATTATTTTTATCTGTATTTCTCGTTAGAGAAAAAAGTCTAAATGAATTTTAAATGCCAATCTATTAATATTAGATCATTTCAATTCATGTTTCTTTTTATTATCCTTCGGAAGCAGTTCAAATATTTGCCTCATGTCTATTCGCTTTTGTACAAGGGGGTTCACAAAATCATCAGGCTAAAAATTCACATTTGTGGAAGTAAGGTTTTCCTGACACTTTTAAATAATGACATAAATTTTAAAATAACATATGTTTATTATATTTAAATAATTATATACACACAAAAACATAAAAAAATGAACAATGGAATTATTGTAACATTTTTGATTATTTCCTGAGCAATAAATATATGCGCACACTATGAATTTCTAAATTTTTCCTGAGGTGATATTTGTTAATTATTCTTAGGGGAACATAAAAGTGGAATTCTTTCCGTTGACTAATAATCATACAAGTATATACATTTAAAACCCACACGAATTTAAAAATGATAAGCTTATTATTTGTATTACTATTTTATTCATAAAGTTAGCAGATTGCATGACTTTGAAGAACTAATTTCAGAATTCTAAATAAAAATGTAATCGCTATTGTTCCGATTCATCACAACAAATCAAAATCGTCAGCTGTAAAGTTTTCTTCTAGTATGTCTTTTAGACTAAGAAATCATCCAGAAAATGAAAGAAAACAATAAGAACACATAAGTGAATATTTGTTGAACTAGAATATTTGTTGCTATGAGGATGAGTGCGAACTCGCCATTCCTGTAAAATAAAAGAAAGCAAACACACCTATTCCCCCCCCCCACTAGTCGTCTTATGACTTTCTGGTTTTATGACTTCCATACATACTCAGCAAGTGCAATTTCCCTGATCCCCCGAAGAAAAAGTTTTTAGGATGTCGAAGAAAATGAGTATTCGAAAGTAGGAAAAATGCTCGTTGTAAAAGTATTATTCCCAGCAATATATTGAAAGACTCCGCTTTCAGGTAAAACAAATTTACCACTGGAAAAAAGCTTAAATAAGAATAAATATCTGTGTAAATTTTTTTAAAAATAATTTTTTGGATCAAATAACAATTATTAACTTTTTAATATCTTTAAGTTTTTTATTGCAAGTTTAAAAAATCTCAGAAATTTCTAGTTAAATGGTAAATAAAGTTTCAGATTTTCTATTTAGGAAGAAAATTAAAAACTTCCACATAAACATGAAACTAAAGACCTCACAAATTTTAATTTTCAGTACTTTTTTCTTTTAATAATAAATTAAATCTTGTTTTTATTTTGCTTTTTTTTTGGGGGGGAGGGAAGAGGACAATAAAGTAGCTCCTTTTTTAGGGGGACTAGTTTGGGGAAAAGTAGCTTTTTCCTTAAATGTAAATTCATTGAAATGAAATTCTAAATAACAACTATAAACTATCTAAATTATTTTAAAATTTTGTACTCATTAATACCTAATAATATCAATCAGATATTTTTAAGTTTTAATGCCAATGTTATTTTTTAATAATGATGCACTTTTAATTAGTACAAAATACTTGAAATTATTCATTTTTAGCATTAAAATCAGCACTGAATCACTTTTTTAAATTATTTTTGTTTTAACTCTATATATCACCATTCAAAAAAGCTCTAAAATGTAGTTTAAGTTAATTAAAAACACGTGAATTGTTTTATAAAATGAAGATAAAACTCAAGATTTGAAAGTAATAAATTTAAAGTAAAAAAAAACATTTAAACTCATTAAAATATAACTAATCTGTTGATAAAGGGAATAATCACCTTTCATGACTTTTAACTGACGATGATTTTTAACTCAAAGACGAATTTATATTTAACAACAACATATATTAAACATATTCGTGCATCTAATAATTCACCACTGAAAAAATCCTAAGAAAATCACTCATTCAAGCGTTAATGATTTTTAATTAAAGTGTTTGGTTATGTGAGCTTAATGTGATTTAATGGTCTGACAATGGTCTTCGGAGTCAAAAATTCCGCGTTTGATTCCAACTATTGTTCAACAATGGAAGATCGATATTGTGTTTCTGCTTTCTACAATCACGTCTATAGAGTATACTAATTGGTAATTTCACGAGTTTTATCCCTTACATTTCAATAACGTCCACTATCATTGAAAGAAGTCCAGAAAAGCCTTCCTCTGCAGATGTTCAAATGCTTTACAACAGCTTTCAGCTGTAAATGAGAGTGTTGAGATCATTTCTATTTAATTCTTCATCGTTAAAGAATAGCTTATTTGCATATGTACAAGTTATATATAATGTTATATTTTCATATTTAAGTATGAAACACAATATTTCACATCTAAGTATGAAGCAAAATCACAATTTATTCCAAGCCAGTAATATTTTCAAAACAAAAACATGCATCTTTCGATTCTCAGGTAAACGCTACCGTGGGCACAGACTATGTACTTCGCAATATCAAGTGTTTTATTATGACCCACGTGGCACACAATTGATAGTTTAAGTTATACACACAGTTATCCCCACTTAATATTGTTGGTACTGCCAGATTCTTACCTCATTATATTGTGTACGCATGCAAATTCAATTTTCTATGCTGAAAGAGTGATAAAAATATAAATTTTCTGGGAAAAGCAATCAAATTTTCACTAAAATTTTATATATAAAATAAATATCGAAATAATGCGTATATGATTTCAACTTTAGTAATTTTTGTGAATAGCGAGAACTGAAACAAATTGAAACTGCGCATCCAATAAGTGTACTTATAAATGAATTTTTATTGTTTTTATGATGACAAATTTTTCTGTTAATAATCAACATAAATTATCTAATATTGATTCCAACATTATTATCTAATGTAAGTATAAAGACAGAAAAAGGCCATGAGAAAGAGATAAATTAAAATAGCTGAATGTGCAAGTCAAATGAATATTTTATATATTGATTGAAAAAATGAATGATGTGTGCTAGAATTAATAAAAGGTAAAAGAAGTCATATTTTGGTATATAATCCTTGACAGCAAGGAAACAATTTTGAAAGTCTAATGATATGAATGTATAATATCCTACCATTAAATTTTTTCATTTTTCTATATTTATATACATATATAAAAAAAAGTTTGTTTCATTCCAAACATAAAACCTACCCTTTTCACCACAGTTTTGAAAATTTTCAACTAGGATATGGAAATTTTATTGTACCTTCTTGCAAAATTGGAATATTTTGCTGTCTGAACCATCATCGGAGAATTCATTTGTAAAATGATATTAAAATTTTCTTTTGCTACTTATGTCGTGCTGCTTTACTAAGTAATTTTTTTTTGATTGAATTAAATTCCTTTAAAGAAAGATTCCTTCATAAAATTTACCTTCCCTTCAGTTTTTCTATAACAAATCAATAGTTCAATTTTATTTCTAATTTGCTGTTATTAAAGTAAGTGAGTTTTTACCTTCTGAAGAGAACTTGAACATTAAAAAGCAGATGCTTACTTTATATTCTTCATAGACTAGAGTGTTTAGTTCATATATTTTTTTAAATCTAAATTATATATTACCGTCACATACTAAAAGCACTAGAATCATTGACTTTGACTTACCATTTCAAGATATATTTGAAATACATCAATGTAAATAAGGCAGTCATAAATCACATTTTTTGCATTTGAATAGTACAAAAATGTATTTACATAACATTCATCAATATCTAGAAATATAAAAATGATCATAAATGTACTCTGGATGAATACTTAAAAACATTAAGATCTAATTGAGATATACCTGAATAGATATTATATATATATATATATATATATATATATATATATATATATATATATAATATCTATTCATTATCATCTCACCAAGAGCGACACTATTTGGTAATATTTTTACTTAAACATTACTATATGTAACCTTCATTTAAGTTGTGTAAAGCCGTCGTATATAATTGCATAAGAGAGTTGCTAATATTTCAGTTTTAGCAACTCCCGTAGACTTAACATTACGCGACGTCATAACTCGAATTGCGTCATTTCCTATTCGTCGTCCAATAATATTTCAGATTCTTTTTTCTGTACAGCTGCGCAGTTGAAATTTGTACATTATTTTGTTTTTGTCAAGTTTCATGCCAAATGAAATGTAAGTTGCTACATTGTACAGCTACATTTTTGTACAGCTACATTTTTGTGCACGCACCAGAAACTCGGGCAATTCATATTTCCTTTTGCTTTCTTTCCTTCTGAAATAGTACAAGAAATGCTTGTTTATTTTCACTTTTATTGTCATAATTCAGTGTTAACGACCGATCGTTAAGTTTTCAATTTTTAAACAGCAAATTTAGATTTAGAATAGGTATTTTAATTTCATTTTAAAAGAATTTATATGCTTAAAAATTTGACTACATTTTAACGAATATTTAATAATTCAAATAATTTTGCTTAAAAAATTTGAAAGTATTTCAAAATATTTATGCAGATATTTTTAATAGTATATATTTTTATATGATAAAAATGTCATGCAAAATTTAAAATTTTATCATCGAATGTAATGAAGAAAACATAAAATTTAGTATTATTAAAATATTGTGTAGATTTGTTACTCTCTCTCTCTCTCTCTTCATATTATATTTAAATTATTTTAATTTAAATTTTAGACAATTTAAAACCAAAAAAATTTAATTTTTAATTGCAAAAAAGCATCTTTTTTATAAAAGAAAATGTGTTATTTTTTTTAAATTTTGCTGATATTTTTAGTTTTTATACAGTGTCTCACATCTGATGGGACACTTGTGCTTTACAAAAGGTAACTGTAATAAAATAAATTGAAATATATGGACAAATTTTTGTGAGCATGTTTCATATTTAAAGTTAGTAGCTATTATTATAAAACATATATTTTGTCAAAATTTTAAAATAGTAATTAAATAAAAATACATTTGTTTAAAACGGAGAAAAAAAAAGCTTACATAAGTGATGGGACACATACTTTTCCATCAAATATTTATCTAAAAATTCTACTTTTTAAAAGGTTTTAATATTTTGTTGCATATCCTTTTACTTTTTAAACATGATTTAATCTTCTTGGGATGGATGTAACTAATTTTTTGCGATTTCTGGGTTGATTTTACTCCATTCTTCTTGAAGCAACGATTTTAATTGTTGTTTTGAAGAAATGGTGTGTTTGATTCCAATTCTTGCCAAATATTCTCAATGGGATTTAAGTCTAGAGATTGTGGTGGTGTTTTTGTTGTTCCAGGACAGTTATACAACAGTCAAAATCAAACTTTCAAAGCAGTGTGCTTGGGGTTATTGTCCTGGTATAATTTAAAATCGTTATGAAAGCTCAATTTTCGTCCTGAAGATTTCAAATTTTGTTTTAGAATGTCGATATACTTGTACTGATCCTTTTTACTGTCAATAAAAACTAGATTACCAACTCCAGCGGACTACATACACCTCCATACCATAACTCATCCTCCACCATGTTTTACTGTTGGCACCAAGTTCTGTTTACGAAATTCTTCCCTTGGTTTTCACCACACCAAGATTCTACTCTAAAAAGAAAATACATCAAATCTACTCCCATCAGAAAATATAACTTTATTCCAGTAATCAGAATTTTATTTATGTTTTATTTTACGAAAGCCAGTCTGAGTGTTCTATTCTTTTCACTTACGAAGAATTTTTTCTTGGTTACTCTATCGTGATATCCAGCAGAGCGAATTACTCTTCTAATTTTCTCAGGATTAACAATTAATCCATATAATGCTTGTAAATCAGCAGGAACTTTAAGAGCACTCATTCTTGAATTTTTTTTATTAATTTGAACAACAATTCACTTTATTCCATAGGATAGCGTTGATGGTCGGCCATGTCTTCTTTTATTCTGAATCATATGATTCTTTTTATATCCTTTAATAATATTGAAAACTGTTGAATGGCTCAAGTTAACTATTCCAGCAGTTTCTCTAATAAGATTTTCCACTTTCAATATGCCAATTAATAACAAATTTTCGAATATCGGGCGAAGTTTCTTTTCGCTTAGCATTCATGACTGAACACAGCTAAAAAACACAAAAATTCCATAACAATCTGGAGAGAAATACTATAGGCGATTTCTTATATTGCCAATTGCTTTTGAGTAAAAATAAAACACCCAAAAATATTTTTATTGCTTATTTCAGTCGATTTTTGTTGCATATCTAATAGTGTCCCATCACTAATGTGAGTCATTCTTTGCTCTGTTCTAAGCAATTATATTTTTATTAAATTAATATTTTAATATTTAGACAAAATATATGTTTTTTAATAATTGTTACTAAATTTAAGTGTGAAACACACCCATAAAAAATTGTACACGAATTTTTAATTTATTTCATTACAGTTTCTTTTTATAAGGCACAAGTATCCCATCACTTTTGTGGCCCAAAGTGAATTATGTCTTCTTGTAAACCAAAATATAGTCCTTCTCAGGGCTCGAACGTGGCGGCCTTCACAGTCTTTTTCTGAAATGCGGGTGGCTTGTCTAGCATAAAATTTACTGAATTTAAAATTGTAGCAGCTAGAGAAAATTGAGACTATTTCCTTCGTTGAGATTGGTGTTTCTATTGATACTCTGGTCTACTTCAAATGCAAAGTTTTAATATTTATACTTTACCAAGATCTCATCAGGTTGCCTCCGGCATTATTGTAGGAGTTAAATGTTTTAATACCTGCACTTTTAAAATCCTTTGCTCGATGCAGGACAATAATTTAGAGGCTGTTGAATTAAACGTCTGGAAGTGCTTTCTGAGAACAAAATTAGTCTTTGTTTATAACCCTTCTGGTAATGTTCCAAATACCTCTATTCTAGAGAACGCTGTTGATAAAAACACCATAATTATAGGTGACTTCAACTGCCACTCTTGCACGTGGGGATACAGACAACCAAATTCTCCTGGCAAAGCTATAGAAGAACTTCTTGACTCTACGGCTCTTGTTCTTCACCAACCAAATGGACATACTTTTCTTTCTTTCAGAGGAAAAAAGACTAACTCTGACCTTGTCCTCTCACACATTAATTTGTCCAAAAATATTAAATTTGACCTTTTGGAGTCCTGTAGCGGTTATGGACATAAAGTCCTGAAGGTAACTCACACTCTTGACTCCCAGCGCCTTTATATAAATGGTGATTTCTTGCCTAGATGGAACCTAAAAGAGACTAATTGGTCAAAGTTTGCACAACTAACTGACAAACGTCTTGCTGCGAATAAACTTGACTTTTCAAACCCAGATAGAAGTAGTGACCATATCACTGAAACTGTTCGTGTCTGCACTCAGGCCTCAATTCCTAGAGGTAAAATAAGAAAATATAAACCTTTTTGGACTGATGAGTTAACCGATCTGAAGAGGAAAAGTGATGATGCCCGTTTACAAGCTGAGCTCTTGGGTGACTTAAAGTCAAATGTAACTCTTCGTCGTGCGCAAGCTGTCCTTAAGTGAACTATCAAAGAGGCAAAGGGAAAATGTTTTAAAAATTTTGCTTCGGCTTTGGACTTTAAAAGAGACGGTGTTCGGGCTCATCATTTTCTTTCTTCCTTAAATAATGAATAAGCTGAAACAAACAAATGAACCCTTGGTTAGTAATGGAAGATCTCATTGTGGCAATAATGACAAAGCTTTGGCAGTTGCTAAATTCTATGCCTCAGTATGCAGACTCCCCCGAAAAAAACGAACTAGGCTTCTTCAACGGCCGCCCCCTGGGTGTCTCAACTACGATGACGAACTTCTTTTTAACAATGATTTTACTCTTGACGAACTCCATAGAGCTATGAAGGAGACGAAATTGGGTAAATCTTCTGGACCTGATGATCTGCCCGGTGAATTTTTTATTTATCTGGGTGAAAGTGCCAAACTCTTCTCACTTTTTTACATCACTTGGAAGTGTTTCCCCCTCAGAGTGGAAAAAAGGCTACAATAATTCTTCTCCTGAAACCAGACAAGCCAACTACACCCCTTCCAGCTTTAGACCTATTTCCTTAACAAATAGTTGTTGCAAATTAATGGAAAGAATGGTTACAAATAGGCTAAACTTCTATGTGGAGGGCAATGGGCTTCTCGGACCATCAGGCTGATTTCCGAAGGAAGAGAAATATTATGAAACAGGCGGCATTCTTTTCACAGTGTATAAAAGATGGTTTTCATAGAAAACAATCCACACTGGCTGTTCATGTAGATTTTAAAAACGCCTACGATAGGATGTGGCGAAAGAAATTGATTGAGAAGAAGATCAATGTCGGTGTCAGGGGAAATATGTTAAATTGGCTTACATCACTAATTTCTCAGCGTTTGGCCAGAGCGGAATATCATTCCTCCTTTTCTAAGTATGTCCTTCTCCAAAATGGGCTCCCGCAGGGAGCTGTGACTAGTTGTACCATGTTTAACATCATGATTGATGAAGTGATTACTAGATTGATGGAGGTTCCGGGCATTAAATGCCTGGTTTTTGGGGATGATTTGGTTATTTACACCACCGGGGGTGACATTTCTGACCTAAATAAGTCTATAGATGATGCTCTGAAGTTTTTGGAGAATTGGTGCAATGAAAATCTTGTAACTGTTAACCCTGAAAAAACGGTGTACCAATTTTTTACCCTGTCAACAAAATACTCTCAGTTCAACATTTTCTATAATGGACAAAATTTAACTCAAGAGAACAATTATTGCTACCTCGGTGTCCTTTTTGATAATAAGCTTTCGTAGAGAAGACACGCTAATGAGATGGCTAATGAAGTCAATAATAGACCCAAACTTCTAAAACGATTATCTGGCATCACTTGGGGTTCCTTAACTGATACCCTTTTGACCACCTATAAAACTTATGCCTGGCCTGCTTTGGAATAAGGAGGTGAACTTATAGCCACTGCCTCTAAAACTTGTCGGGCTGTTATTGACTTGACGCAAAATAAGTCACTTCGGATTATTACTGGTGCTGCTAGCTCCACCCCAATCGCTGCCATGGAGTTTCAGGCTGGTATTGAACCCTTAATTTCCAGAAGAGAATTGCAAGACTTAAGACTTTATGACAGGTGTAAAAGATTGAATTTACTTCATTGGAGACAATACTCCCCCGCTACACCTAGACTGAAAATACATAAATCATTTTATCTCTCGTGTTGATGAACTCTATACATTTTACGACATCACGCCAACTATAACTTATCCACCACAGTTTGGCTCATCTCCACCTACAATTAGAACTCCTACCTACAATCTTATCACCGATATTCCTGTAAAGAAATGTGATGAAATTCCTGATACTTTTAAAGCTATTTCCTTAGAAATTATAGCTACAAAGTATCCTAGCTCTGAATGGATCCACATTTATACTGATGGTTCTGCCTGCGATGGAAATATTGGTGCCGGACTGTACTGTGAGGGCTATTTTGAGGAATCCCATGCTGTTGGACTAAAAGCCTCAGAGATTTTCGCCATGAATAAAACAATCCTAAATATCACTGGTCTTGATACTAACTTTCGCAAGGCAGTTATTTTTATTGACTCCCAGGCTGCAATCTTGGTTGCTGCCTCCAACAAATTTAGCGACTGCTCACTTGTTGACAAGACTAAGAGATTTTTTCCAATGCTGTTGCCCCTGACTGGGAGATAGTTTTTCAATGGATCCCTAGCCATTGTGGGGTGCCTGGAAATGAAAGAGCAGATGTGTTAGCTAAAAATGGTTGTAAGCTGACCTAGTCCCTGTTTCCACTAACTGCTCATCAGTTTAGTTCTGAGGCTAGGGTGAAAATTGATCAACACCTAGGGCAAATTTATGCAGCAATTTCATCGGATAAAATGTGGAACGCTCTTATAAAGTCGCCTGTCCCGATGGATTTCCCTCGTGCAGTTTTTACTGCAAGTTTTCGACTTTTAATTGGACATGACTTTTTGTGTAAATATCTACACCGTACCGGCGTAGTTGCTGATGATACCTGCCCCCTTTGTTTGTCGGGTGAAACTATGGACTTTGATCATTTGACAACTTGCACTGCACTTGCTTTTATTAATTTTGACTCTGACAACTTTACTAAGGCTGAATTTTATTGGGCCACCAGAAGTTTTATGGCAGATAAATTCCACTGCCTGACGTAGGAAAAAAAAACTTTTGTGAGATACTGTAGATACTTTTAAATAGAATTTCTTCAAAAGCATAATAGTATTTTTTCTGTAAATCTGGATAACTTAAATGAAATTAAATCATTGTATTGAATAGACTTCTGGAATTTCCATTAAATGGTATTCATATTAAATAATTAAATTTTTACACTCTTTAGAACTTAAAATAAAAAATGATTTAAAATGCATAAATTTAAAAATCTCATTAAGTTCTAACTGATTAACAATAGCTATACTTAAATATCTTACTGAACTTTTATAAATGTTTATTAACAATAGAAGTTGCATTTACAATTTTCTTTTCATAGTATTTTTTAAAATCTTCACTACTCAAAGCTTATATATGCAGTGTGTTCATCAATGTTTCGTATCCATGTTGTGTTCAAAGATAAAGTATGCAAACAGAAGTCTAATTTTAAAAAATGTGTCTGGAGACAATATCGTATCCTGTCAGATGATGAAATAAAGTTATGACTAAAGGAAGTAGAAAATGCAAAATAATTGGCAAAGTCAATTATAAGATTTTAACTCAAAGATATGTTTACATTTAAAAAAATTATAATAAAGGTGATAATAAATTTAGTAAATAAATACAGTAATATAGTTAAGAACTTGTTTTATTTTCTTAATAAATTGTGAAGGTTACAGAAAAGAAAAATTTTTAATACATTGTTATATTTCGACAAAATATTTTTAACAAAATGACATATGAAAAATTTAAAAATATAAGGATGAAATTGATTTAAATAAAATAAAGAAAATTCAATTTAAGATGTTTATCTGAATTTATTAATATTTTAAAAACTTGGCTATAAACAAAATTTCCAAATAAAATTTTATCATGAAATCTGGAATCTAATAGTTAAAATATAGCATTTTTAAAAATTGTTTCCGGAAAAGCGGTCTGTTTTATAAAATCTAGTAAAACGATTATTTTCTTACAGAAAACCTGAAAGAAACCACAAGCATTCATTAGAAAATGAGTGCAAATTGCGGCAACTTGAGCTGTGATGTCATGTAATGTTAAATCTACGGGAGTTGTTCTGTCTGAAATATCGACAACTCTAATATAACTGGGGCTTTAAAATTAAATATCAAAAGTTAGCTCGCAAGAAATACTGTAAATTAAATGGAGTGATAGCTAAGTAATGCTGAATGACTATTTGTGTTTTAAAGATTTATGAATAATTGAATGAATAATATTACCAATTGATCAGGAAAATATGATAAAATAATTTTCACTAACACAGTTAATTTAAATTAAATTCTGTTAGATTATTGAAATCTGTTTTCAGCTCTCTACTTCTGTCGAACAGTAAATTAAACACAGCCATATTGTAAGCAGTATATTCAAAAATTGAACTGCAGAGAAGCTCTTAAGTCCTGTAAAACCAGAGAGGAGTTTTACAATTTTTCTGAGAAGTCATGCATAAATCCACTACATTTGGGAAATGATAATGATACTTTTGTTTTCAAAATGCAGCAGGGCTATAGGTTCACTGGACAGTGAAAACATTTGAGTTTTCTTGCCACCATATCTTTTTCAACAAATGGAAATTTTGTTTGGATAGTGGCAACAGCCTTATTGTTATTAAACCCTTTGTTTTTATACGAGAATCACGCGATTTTTCATTTGAAAATTCGGAAGGTTCGAATTCTGTGAAGTTGAAAGCAGCTAGCTCTTCATCGAATAGTTGCCGGCTGATTGGAAACCAATTAATTCAGTTCCTTTTTTAGAAAAGTTTCTCATTAGAATTATAAGTTATATTTTAATATTTATTTATAGAAAAAAAAATTTATTTCCTCTTCAGCTCAAGTTGAGCGAAGACTTGTGCCTTTTTCGGAATAGAAGCTTCCACGGAACACAGAAGCCATAAGTCTGGCTTCCTCTAAAATTCAAGTATTGGATATTTTACAAAATGAAGATCTAAACAACATGGATTTAAACATGGCAGAAGAAAGCATTTACGGAGCTAATTTCCTTAGAACCGCAGAAAATGATATGAATTGTCTCTTAGCTGCAAAAGAAAATGGGGTAAACACATTTAACATATTCCTAAAAGCCAACAATGGAAGGTCAATTCCGAAAAATAAACCCGGGAACTGAAAAACGAACTGATAATAAAGATAAAGAACTTCAGAAAGATCTCTAACAAGACAATAACAAGAGACGGTAGACTACTAATGACAACGCAAGACATGGAAACAGCTACAGAAATATTAAATATCAAAGAGTTACAAGGGGTACTGGTACACTACGAAATCCTATGGGAAAGCATCTCTACCAGGTTTCTACTATTTAATATTCCAACTTGGAAACTCCATTAAAAAGAGATTGCAGAGGAGCTGAGCGCTGAAAATAAAATCCAAATTTTAGAATTAAGAAGATTCAATAAGAAAAAACCGTGAAGTATCTCCGGTTCTGGGTATCTATTCTGGGAATAAAGATACCAAAAGAAATAAAACTGTTTTTACCAACCACAGAGTGGAACTATTCGTAGACAGACCTCGCCAATGTGGTAAGTGTTTCAAATTCACTCATAATCCTAACAAATGCCCTTATGAAGTATTGTGCGTTCACTGTGGAGACAAAAAACATGGAGAAATATGCTTAAACCAAATGAGATGCTCCAATTGTACGGGCTCACATAGAGCCGATTATAATGAGTGCCCAACTAGGGCAAAAGAAAAGAAATACTCAAATTTAAGGCAGAAAATAATTTGACACTAAGCGAAGCCAGAAGGCGATTCGCAAACAAAAACACTTCATACGCAAAGAAAGTTTCCATGCCTACAGCCAATCTAGACATAGAATCGATGCAAAAGGGATCTTTGATAAATTGGCCTTAAACTGATAACCTCAATTGAAAAGATCATAGAAACACAATTAACTAAAATTTGTAATATGTTTAAAAATCATTAGACTCCACAGTGAATAAAATTAATGAATCCGTCTTGACTAAAATGAATGAAACTATCTCTAAATTAACCACACCAATCTCTCCTGAAAGAGAAAGGAAGAAAAAATCAAAGATAATAAAAAATCCCAAATCCTCAAAACCAGACCAGATGGACTACCAACAATATGAAATAGAGAAAGGAATTGATCTTTCAGATTTCTCTGTTGGATGATTAAGAGTACCTACTTTTACCTATTTAATTATATTTTCATATTTGAAGGATTTCAAATAAAAAATTCTTATATCAGTTCTATATAAGTGCTATAAATCTTCAGTTTATAAACACTTTTTCAAAATGAAAATTGTACAGTGGAATGCGAGGAGCGTTACCAACAAAATAGACATATTTAAGTTAGAACCTTTCATATCCGCAGATGTATTAGTTATACAAGAAACTTTCCTGAGACCAAAAGATTTATTTAATATAAAGAAAAAATAATCTATAGAAAAGACAGAGAAAATAGAAGCGGAGGCTAGCGATTGCAGTGACAGAATCATCATCATCAAAAGTAACCTATAAGAACATATATAGCAGCAGTGAAACAGAGATATTGATAGTGAAAATAACTAACAGGAACGAAACAATCAACATATTGAATATATATTCACCCAAAGGAAAAGATTGAATATAATGAATATCGAGACATACAAAAATACATAACACACAAATGCCTAATTTTAGGAGACTTTAATATCAAACATGATTTATGGGGAGGGAAACTAGCACTCAAGAGGGACAAAAATTGACCGAACTGGATAAACGAAACACAATCTCTGCATACTGAATTTAACCAATCCGACACATATTTCTCCTGCAGGTAAAGTTTCAATTATAGATCTATCATTTTGTACCTCTAACTTATATCCACAATGCCATATAACTATAGAAGAAGATTCATTTTTCAGTGACCATTTTCCTATAGTCATAGACATTCTTACCCCAGATCAAACTTCAAAAGTGTATAAGATTCACAGATGGAAAGAAATCATCAATCAAATAAACGAAGAGTTGTGCAGTGAAAGCAACAGTTCGTATGACAATTTCCATAATATTGCAGTCAAAGCCATAGAAGAAAACAGCCATGAGCAGAAAATACCTGAAAAGCAGTACCCCCCCTGGTGGAATAATTTATGTGAAAATTTTCATTTCTAAAAAAGTGTATCTAAAAAAAAGCAAGAAATACCTTAAAAACAAGAATTGGATATTGTACAAAAAGTTTTCTGCAAAAATTAAGACGCACCATAAAATCCTCTAAAACCAAATATTGGGATGATGTCTGCAAGAAGCAGCAAGACCCGTACCTACTTTTCCGAATATTTAACTCTATGAATCGTCGATACAGAGATATCCAAAACTCTAACCTCTTAATAAATTTTAATAACCAAGAACTACTTTCACCTAAATCTCAAAGTGAAGCTTTTGCAACACACTTCAATAACAAGATACACCATGAGCCAATACCAATAGACTACTCTGGACCAGAAAATATGATTTTAAATAAAAAGTTTACAATCAACGAGCTCAATTTAGCGATTAAGAAAACTAGAATATCCACACCAGAGAAGACAAAATTTCTGCAAAAGTATTTAAATCCCTAAATGAAGATAACACACGAAAGATACTCAAAATCTTTAATGATATATTTGATCAATGCTCTATTCTGACAGCTGGAAATCGTCTATTATAATACCAATTCCCAAACCAAACAAACCACAATCCATACTAAATTCATACAGACCGATATCTTTAACTTCTGTTCCTGCTAAAATTTTTGAAAGAATGCTGTCCTATAGAATTACAAATTTCCCTAATTACTAACGAAAAGATAGAAGAACGTCATCTAGGGTTCCATACCTTTCCGAGACAGTCAAACTGCAATACAATTGTTTCACTATGATCTGCATCAGGCAAAAGCTCAAAGAAATTCATCATTGCAATATCATTGGATATAAAATCTGCATATGATTCCGTGTACATTGATGGATTAATATACAAATGCCTACAGCTGGGAATAACAGGAAAAACTGCTAAGTGGATTCATAACTTTCTACAAGATAGAAGGCTGAGGGTAAGATGGAGAAATACATCCTCGCAATCGGTTCAGTCAACAAAGGAGTACCACAAGGTAGTGTGTTATCTCCCATTTTATTTACAATCTTCATGTCAGATTTCCATGAAACAATCCCTCAAGGAGTTAAACATATAATATACGCAGATGACATACTTATTTACTGTACAGATGAAAAATTGGAAATAATCAAGAAAAAACTGCAAGATACTTTGTATAACATAGAAAAATGGAGTAGTTACTGGAAACTACAGATAGCTTATCAAAAGTGTTCAGCAGTAAACTTGTCCAGGCGCAGAGAAAATCCCGACTGGTCAATACAATACAATAATGAAAAAATTAAATGGAAAGACACTCTTAAATTCTTAGGAATAATATTTACAAGAAATGGAAACTTCCGTTCGTTCGTAACATACTTAAAATATAAAGCAGCTAAAAAGAATAAACATTTTAAAAGCACTCTCTAATAAAAATTATGGAGCAAGATCACATCATCTAATGCAGTTGGCAAAATCATCTATCTGCAGTATTCTACACCACACTAGCAATATTTTTTTAGCTTAACAAACCACTCAGTCATAAAACCTTTAGAAAACAATACAAACGTCGGCATTAAGAATTGCATTAGGATTACCCAGATTCACTCTAATATTCTCCTACGAAAGATTGCTAATACTGGCACAATAGAATCTGAATTTAGAAAATATCAAGCAAATTTTGGTTAAAGCATATCTCATTGGAACAACAATCACCTCTCAAAAATATCATCCAAATCAGCTTCAATTCAGTTGGAAAAAGATATCACATACCCCTAATGAAAACAATAGAGGAAGAAAACATTAAAATATCCCACTTCATTCAGTTTAAATACCCACAAATTCACTTTCCAAACAATTTCTCAATCCATGTAGACAAATACGATTTCCAAGATAAATCTCTCACCAATCAAGAAATTATTCAATTTTTCAATGATTTTTGACAAAAGTCTACTAGACCAACCTAACAGAATAGCCACAGATGCATCTAAAAAGAAGACATAACCTCTATTGCTGGATGGTCTGAAAACGGATCTTTTGGATGCATAATTAATAATATAAACTCGGTCTTTTCTGCGGAAGCTATGGCGATCTGTCAAGCTATAGATGAATTAATCATTTACGAAAGAAGAAATATAATATATACAGATAGTAAATCTGTCCTTATGTAGCACTGATGGAATGTAACCAAAAATCAGCAAGTATAATATTAAGATTAAAACACAAAATATGGCAAGCTTCAAAATTCTTCAAAGAACTTCAAATTATTTGGGTTCCAGCCCACAAAGATATTATAATAAATGAAAAAGCTGATAAACTAGCCAAAACGGTCACAAAAGACAACGTATATATAGAGTGGATTACCATAGAAGACTTTTACTCGTACATCAAAAGCAACATTAAAAACCCAAGATAAAATATTCAAAAACAGTAAATATTACCTGAGGGTTGGAGACATCCCGGAGTGGAGCTCGATGGGAGAGATCTCTCGTCTCGCGCAAAGAGGATGTACTGCTCGCCAGAAACCTTGCTGGCGTTCTGCTGACTCCAGCGCTGCTTTGCCGGTTCAATCTGATTGATTCAGACAGATGCAGCTCATGCTATGCAGTTGATAATGCTGAACATATAATCTTATATTGCCCCAGATATAACCAGGACCGCAAACAATTCTTGCATAATTTAAAAATACAAGTGCAAATAACAAATTACAAACAGTTGGTCGAAATCATCACATCGAACCCAAAAAATCTAAAAACATTTATTAAATTCCTTATGAGTATCAACAGTTTTTGAAATAGATGTTCCTAGAATAATAGAGACAAAAGCCGGAGCAGCTAAAAGTCTCAGAACAGCTACCAACCAACCAAGAATCACGCTTGTTTTATTTTTCTTATAATCAGTCATTGGAACCGGCATGTGACGGCACAAACTCAAATATTGTAAAGATATTTATTTTAAACTTCATGAACTATAACACATAATACCAAAACCATAAAGTTTATTTTAAGAAAAGTTGTGATTGCTGACAATGTCTTCTTTGATGAAAGCTCCCGATCTTAAGAGGAAAAGTAAAAACCCCATATTATGTATTTTTATTTTAAATCACTTGATCATAATAGTATAATTTTTTCAATCAGCTTAAAATAATTTATATGATATTTTAACCTAGGTAATATGTGATTGTGTGGAGAGGAAATTATTTTATTTGATAAAACTTAAGTTAATAAATTTGAATTACTAGGTTCATTCAGTTTGAATTCTATTGATAAATTCTAACTATTCGAACTGAATTAATTAAAATTTTCTTTAAATGATTCGTATTAATGGGGTCTATTTATATCGCTTAGAACAAGCTTTTAATAATTTACTTAAATTGTGTATAAAAAACGAATTTGTAAATCGGTATGTTTTTAAATAAGTTATTGCAAATTTTTGTTAGTAAACAAATGCAGTTATATTCAATAATTTTTTTAATTTTTTTTGGATTTTTTATTTTAATGGTTTTATTTTAATAATAAAGTAGGAATGAAGGATATTTCCTATGTATTTATTGCTTCAATAATGCTGAGATGTCTAACAGACTACTAAACTGAACTCAGCAGCACAAAAGTGTCCATGAGACTAAGGCCTACAATGTTCAATTCTGTAATATGCTTTATCTGTTTCTTTGATCGAAGATCTTTGGAGTGTGAAACATGTGTTCTGGTTAGTTCAATATTATCGACTCAGTCAAGGGATGAAAGGCTGAGTCAACTTTGTTCAGCCTGAGGATTTAACCCCTGACCTGTACCTTGGGAAATACAAATTGCTACCACTGGGCTTCTGTCTAACCGATATTCACTGTAAAAGAATAAAAAAAATAATAGATGTCAGGATAAATTTTATCTTATCCTTTTGACGAATATTGCTACTTTTCTGGCATTGTATTTTTTATTACATCGAAAACACCAAGAATACTAAAGATATTTAACCACATTCTATTTTGATAACCCAAACTTATATGCTATCATTGAACAATTTAGAACACTTTGTTCTTGCCATGCATTTTTAGGAGAATAATTTTTTTTATTAAATAAGAATCCTACTATTATATATATATATATATATATTATAATATGTTTTAATCTGTTTATTTTGTCGGAAACTGAAATATTATATGTGCTTGATGATTCCTTGAGCATATGAAATTTGCCAAAAGGATACAAAATATGCTTCTAATTTTGTTTGTAAAAAAAATTTAATTTTAATTCGAAGAAGTTTATTTTCCTAACATATTTTTTATGTGTTGCAAAAGATTAATATTTCATTACTGAATAAGCTAACTTAAATTATAATTATGACCATTTTAATTTATTTTATCCTTATTGCTTTCACCAAAAAAAGTAGTGTTAATGTAATTTGAGATAATTTTAATTAGTTTAACTCTTGCTCTAATTCTCCAGTTAACAGAGTTTTTATTATAAATTCTTAAAATGAAACAAATTTGAATTATAAAACAATACTCATGTATTATTATTGTTATATTAATTACATACAAAATTTCACTAAAAGTTTACACTTTGATTGAAAATAGTGTTTTTAAACATATATAAACAAAATAGTGCTAAATAAAAATATATTTAAATAAGTTACTTTACATTATAGATAAAATCTCAGTTTAGTGAAAGCACAAAGAAACTTTCATTATGTAATAAAGACAGATATATATGCAATTTAAATAATTAATAAGAAAATGTAGGTCACAAATGAGTATACTTTTTTTATTAAGCTGGTATTAAAAATTAAAAAAAAAAAATTCTCGGCTAAAATTTTAAAATAGGAAGTTATTGTATGTTTTTATGACTACAATTATTTCATTTAACCTTAACTAACTTTGTTAATTTGAAATTTATGTTATTTATTTAATATTTTGAATTGAAATGCAATCATCATTGATTAAAAAATTTATTCATCTTTAATATATAAGGTAAAGTGAATATAATAAAATTAAGGTATTTTGCTTTAAAATCTTCTTCAAAATAAAGTAAAAAAAAATGGAGCACTTGTAAACATCTCATTTGAGATAGATGTGAACATTTCACTGTAGTTATATATAATTTTTAAAAAAATAAGTGTCAAATAACATTAAGAAATAATAAAATTATCCTTGTGTTTTTATAAATAAGTTTATTTTGTTTTGTAAAATTAATAAAACTAAAAATTATACTTGAAATTTATTTCTTAAAAATGAAAATAAATTATTTTAATTTTAAAAAGAATTTAATTTTGAGAAACATTCTCATTGGAATATATATTTCAGAAAATGTCTGGAGAATTTTAGATTTTAAAAATACATTAAAAATTAAAGAATTTTAAAAAAACAAAGATAAAGAAAGGCTTACTTTTTTAAAATAATGTTTTGTTTGTTTAGAATATAAAAAATTAGTTGATGCCTCTAGTCTGTGAATAGTTAATTTTTAAACAAGTATTTTGCATTAAGCCAAGTATTTATTAGTGACTTTTAAAAATTTACAAGTTTTCCCAAGATTAATTATTTATTGTTAGAGAAATAATTTGAAATTATAAAATCAATTTAAGAAATTTATGTATAGTTTTGGAATGGGTTCTACATATAACACTGTATAAAATGTATAAATATTTATCATTTCAGAAAATATTTTTCATTGTAATATCTTTGTCAAATGCAAAAGACTTTGTATAGGAACTTTAGTTAGCTTGAAACTGTCAGAATCTGACTTATGTTTATGTTGATGGTTTGGAGCCATATTGTAATGTGTTGATGGTTTGGAGCCATATGTATATAATATGGTAAAACCTTGATACTGTTGTAGAAATGGATGACATTCTGAACTTTTATTAATGTTTTTTTGAGTGAAATCATTATGCAGGAAAATTTTATATAGTTGGCATAAATCTAATTCACTTCAAATGAGATTTCAAGTTGCCTTAAAAGTTTTTTTTGGCCGAATAGCTTTAATGAAATTTTGAAAAATTCTTCAATCGATCAAAAGAGATGCAGCAAACTTTTTAAGCCTTGTCGGAATTTAAAGTATAATACTAAAAAATGGTTTACTGATTAATTTTATTAGGACATATCAGATCACGTTTTAGATATCTTTGAAAAGGTTTGATTACTTTATCAATTGTATGAGAGATTAAAAAATTACTGCTTATCTATTATCTTTTCAGCCCCTATAAATGTGCAAGGATTTTAAAATATCAAAATTTAATCTTCAATTATTCTCTGAAGTTCATAATGGAATCCTGTATAAATTTATCTGTTAACCTTTGATTACTTCTATCTTAGATTGCAGTTTAAGTGCAGAAAAGAACCGATTCTCGCTCGCACATGTGTTACACGCGGATCAAATCTTCGTGACTTTACTTGTATAACTGCATGTCATCCTTTATATTATTAATTAAACTTATGTTGCCTGATTAGTAATAAGGTATATAGTAATCACTTGAGTTAATTCTACTATTCGTTAACTATAGTTATCAATTAGCGCATTAATTTTTTGCATTCCATAGACAATGTTTTAAATTATTAATAATTTAAGTAAATAAGAATTGTTTAAATTATCAACATAAGAATTTTAGGTAATGCAAAGTATTTTCAGTAACCCTTTTCAACATTTCATGTAAAATAATTTTCTTTTTAAAATAGCAAACAAGTTCATGTTCTGACAATATTTTTAAATTTTTAAAGTTATGTTTATTATTTCTTTCCTCTAAATTTTAGAGAGAAAATTTTAGATTGAACTTCTTATTCTTCAAATTTATTAGGATTGTAATTAATTTTAGCAATTCTTAATTTATAGTTATTAAATTTTTTCCTTAATAATAAAAATCTCTTGTAAAAATAAATTGTGTTATAAATATGTTTTTTTGTTATTTTCTTAAAACTTTTGTATGCTTGGTTTTAGAATAAAAAAAAAAAAAATGAAATATAAAAATTAAGGAAATTATATTTAAGTTAAAAGTTCTATCAGTTGTAAAATAAAATAATTATTATTTTCCAAATTTGTACCTTTAAATGAATTTATGTTGTCTTTTAAAAATATTTTAATTAAATAATAAATAATTAAATAAAAATAATAAATAAATAAAATAGTTAAGATTAAAAAATTTCTGTCAACTTTTTTAAAAAAAATTATTTATAATTACTTTCCTAATTAAGTGAGGGGACAGATAACTATAAATCCTGTTCTACTCTCTTTTTTTAGGGATTAATAAAAAGAATAAAGAAATTATTATAATTGTACAAATTTTTATCTTTTGATTATTTTTCATTATATTTATTGCACATACTGTAAATTTGCATGTTAGAAATTTTGAAATTAAAATCAATTTGTAATTCATTATGAAAATATTTTCCCTATGTTTCTTTTAAAAATGTCATGAAAATCAAATTGCAAGTAAAATTAATCATAAATAAAATTGCAATTAAGGATTATTAAAGGCTTTAATGTCATTCTTTATTATATTTTTTTTTCACTCACATAATTTCAGTGTTTGTGAAAAATCTGTTGGTTAGCAATAATATATAAAATAATATAATTATACTGATTTAAGTTTTTTTTTTTTCATATTATTTGACACTGCATTGTGAAACAGGTTTGAGGCTATAATTAGGCATTTAATACCTACTGCATAAATTGACATCTTAAAGAGCTTTTTTTTATTATGTGTTGAAAAGTCGAAAAACTATGAAAACTTCCAGGCAATTATTCCAATAGATGTGCATGTAGAAGTGCAACTCTCATTTTCTATTGTTCAACAATAGCTGAGATTAAACCCTGGTCTTATCACTCTGTCTTATTATACTAGATCTGATACTAAATTGAACATTGATATATGAGTAGATTTGACAATGTGTGGTATAATATACTGACAATGTGTGGTATTGACAATGTGTGGTATATATAGCCTAACAGATGTAGGTTTATTAAGGCTGTTTTAAACATTCTCTGTATAATTTCTTCCAAAAGAATATTTCCCTGATAATAATCCATATTCATGTGTCACAGAAAATTTAGTAAATTGTCAATCAGCCAATACAATAGGTGTACATGCAGAAAATAGAAACTAATACAATACATGTGTACAATTGCTCAACAATATGTTTAGTAGAATATAGATCTTGAAATTACAAAGAAATTAAGTTTAATTTTTATTTTTCAAGAGGAAATAAATAAAAATAATTTTTTGTCTTCGAAAAGGAATTATTTGCTAATTATTTTATTATTTTTCTGCTGTCTCACATTTTAAGAGTATAAATAATTGAGAATTTTGTATTTGTTTTTAATTCATAATGTAAAATCTTGTACTTGGGAAAATTTTTTGTTATTTATATTAATGTCATAAATATTTACCAATACTCATAAACAGTTTCCTTTTAGCTTTAGAACTTAATGGAAATTGGCGAATCCCTTCAGTAGCCCAGTTTGTGTCTCTGTTTTGCCATGCGTTAAAACTGCCTGAAATTGAAATAGAAGTAAGATTATTTTTATCTGGTTAAAATTTAATCATAAATTAATGATTCTATTTCTAATAATTACCAGTTAAATATGTTACATTTCTAGTGAGAAACATTTTTTGTCAACAATAAATACATATAAGTATGTTACAAATTATTGGATTTTTTCATTGAGTGAAGGTTAAATAGTACAGTTTAATTCAAAGTAAGAAATTCAAATTATATTATTATCTTGCTCCTAAATTTGCCTTTGTTGTGTCTTGAAGATTAAATTTATATTTTTAATTTTAAATGCTTAGAACTGAGAAATTTAGTTAAATTGATGGATAACAAAACTCTTAAATAATAAATGATAAAAAAGATGTTTGAATTGAAAATATATATCAGAGCTAGCTTTTATTTAGAGGCCTGGGTGCAAGAAATGTTTTAAAGCTGTATATTTGTTATGAAATAAAAAATTACTGTCACGAATAAATATTACTAATATATGTTTTCTTAATTCATGATTTTATTTTTGCTAATCCTTTAATTACTTAAGAAAAAATGACATTGTATTTTTTTATTTGTTCAAGTTCATTTATGTATTGTACACACATTTGAGTCCAAAGATATAATTCTTTAATAAATTTAATTGGCTGACTGAATGCTCAGGACTTACTAAAATAAATGTTGCCATTTATTTTAGTAACATAAAGGAAAATTTTAAACTGTTAATACATTTAGAATTAATTCCTTATAATTATGTTTTTGTATGTATTGCATTATATTTTATGCATTATGTACATCATTTTTATTTCAAATCTTATCCCCTTGCAAACCAATTTCCTGGATTTGTTTTTTATCTGCATATTTGCTATAAATCTGTACAAAGTTTTTGAAAAAATTTTCTAATTCATGTTTTTCTGAGGTTTTTATTTTAGTATTAATTTGATACTTATTATATTCTTTTATTTATACAATTACAGTTTTAATTACTATGGTAGCAATATTGCTTCTCATAAACATGTTAAATGCTTAACATGTTATAAGTCTAACAAGTGTTAAATTATGTTAAAATTTTTTATAGTTTAGTTTTAAATTTACTAACCAAATTAAAAGTCAAATCAAAAGAATAATTGCTGGTGGTTAAAATAATATATTAACTATTTTGATTTTGGTTGATATTGCAAACCGAACAATTAAACATAAATCATAAAACTGAATCTAATAGATTTTTACTTTTGGATATCACTGTATTATAAGCACTTATATCAATAATTTCTTTTAAGACATTACAGGTTAGTTCCAACAATTTCAATCAAATATATTTTGGCTTTGGGCGTATTGTTTAATAATTCAAGAACAATTTTTAAAGGTTTTAGAATTTTTTTTATCTTTTTATAGAATCAGAAAATAAGTTATATGAATGTGAAATACTTAAAATGACACTTCATTAAATTGTCACTTTTTCTTAAGGTCATTTATAGTCAATCTGATCAACAGTCAGTTTCCCAATTATCTCATAGTAAAAGTTACCTCTTAAATTGACTTGTTAAGTTCTCTATTTGCCTAGCTATTTTTAGCTCACTCATGAAAGTTGTGGCTTTAAAGTTTCCATTATAGGAAATTCTGAATAGCCTAATTATCTTAAAATCTTTGGGTTGGTTATAAATATGAAAATAATTAAAAATTAGTTCTTAAAAACACCTTGAGAAAAACAATATAATAAACGTTCCTTATTTATTAGTCATTTCTTAATGCAGACTGTATGGTCTTGAGATTTTTTTTTTTAAAAAAAGTTTAGTTATGAGTTAAAGTTAGTTTAGGTAAAGACTCAGGAATTACCAAATAAAAATAAACACTCACATCATTAAAAATTAATTTGAAGAATGTTGAAATTCAGAGATCTACATAGTAATATTCTCAATAAAATCCACTTTTCACCATACTGACAAAGATAATAATATTTTTAAATTTTCATGTGCAAGAAGGCACTATTAATCCTGTTTGATCCCCTCAAGGGGCCCAGGCATATAGCATCTGATGTTCCCTGCAGATAGCCATCTATAATATATGTGTGTATTTTTCTTCAATAGGAAAAATATGCGTAATATGTAAAACTGTATACAGAATTTAGTGCAAAGAAACAAACCAAAAATATCAGGAATATGCATGAAAATGTAATTACCATTTTCTTTAATTAAAGTGAATGAGGATTAAAACTTAATTTAATCAATTGTTGAATCTAAAGTTTCAAATCAATTGTTGAAATGCCTATTTTCTTTCTAAAATAATATTTTAGTATTCATGATTATGAGCACAATTGTTTCAATCAAAATTGAGTTATTACTTGCTGTTTTACTGTTAGGAGTAATAATGTTGTTGAAAAATATGTCCATTATAAATGTACATGTGTATCTTATCTGTATGAGGATCATGAAATGTAGTTTCTCTTAAAAATACTCTTGATTGTATTGTATTGATTTCATTTGTATTTAGGATCTGGAGGAGGGATTGTTAGGTATAGGAAAGGTTCAGCGCAATATTGTGATAGAGCTTATATCTGCTTTATTGCATGGAATGTATCCTAAAGCAAAGTAAGTATTATTTTTTTCTTAAATGCCTTATTACAATAGACATTCGTTTTTACGACCTTCTAATTTACGAACACTCATACTTTTACAAATTAGTGTCTGATCCCTAATATGGTCCCATAGACACAATGATGGTTTTAATTTCCATTTATAAACTAAAATTTTGAAGCTTTTGTGAGCTTATTTTCAAGCCTCCTTTATGTGTGAAAAATTTTCACTGTTTATTGGATTTTTTATTTTATGATTGAGAATGTTGGATCAATATTATCATTAAGGAATTGTATATCCTTCAATTTGTAGATAACTAATTGTATTTTAATGTTTAGACCTCGGATTTTTTTAAAAGAATTCACGTGCAATTTCCTTAACCTAATGTAACACCATTTTTCAGCACAGGCATCAAAATGTATTCAATAGCTTAAAGTATATTGTAAAATACTTTTGCAACAAGTGATCATAATTTTAATTGCCTCATTAAATTGATGTTCCAGGGACAAAGCACTTGTGAAATTATGCTTGGAGCAATGTTGTTGTGAAAACCACATCTAGATTTTGACATTTAGGCTTTATTATCTTCATAATTGAAGGAAACCAAGAATATTTATTTGATTACTTGAGTAAAGATGACTTACTCATCCATGATTTTTGACAAGAAATCCCACTACTTCCCAAAATTTTACTTCAATACTTTTTGGATGTGGACTTACATGGAATTTGTACATAATTAGCAGGTAGCTGAATGATTGAGAAAAAGTGAATGATAATAAAAAATCATCTTTCATTTTTCAAATAAGAAGAAAAGGAATGATATGAGTTGACAATCTGCCAAACAAGCAGATAAATAGTTAATAAGACACCACACACACACTTTTGAAATAAACAACAAGAAAATACTTTGCTTCCTCATTCAAAAATGGAAAAATGTGTTTATGATTGTTGTATGGAACTGAAAAAAAATAAGTGATCACTTTGAATGATTTTTCATGAATAAAATTACTTTTTTTTATGTATTTTTTATAGTACATAGAAAGTTTTTTTTTCTAATTGTACTTTTTTTTATTTATAAAAAGGGATTATGTTAAAAATAAAATTAGTTATAAGATCTAATACTTGCTTTTCGATTGTATTTTACTTGTCCCTACAAGTTCATTAAAACGAGTGTCTACTGTAGTCCTTTTGAACTGAAATTCATTTTCTAGAATTCTATATTTAAAAATTATTAAGAATTTAATCTTAGTTTGTTATCATAATTATTTTTAGCGTGATATTTTCTTGTAGTTTCAGCAAATTTTTTATTAATAATTATTCACATAAAATATTTAATTGGTATATTTCTTGTAAGTTTGAATTGGTATTAAGTAGTATTATGAGTAGAATATTGAAATTTTTTTAGTGAGTAATACTTTCCTTTTTTTAAAATGTATTTTATATTTGTCAATCCTTTATGGGATGAAATTTGTTAATTTATTCTTGTCATTTTTTTAGTAGTTTTAAGTGATTTTTGATATAATAAATTCTAAAAAATCATTCTTACTTAGAGATGTCTAATTTGTAACATTTTATTAAATTTGATTAAATATTTGCAAATTGAACTAAATATTACTACATTAATTTAATTAATTCTTTAGCTTCATGTGATCCTGTGATGTAGATAAAAAGTTAAAAAATAAAATAAGTTATTATTTTAATCTTCGTATTATTTGTATTATTTGAGTAAAAATAATTGTATTATTTGAGTATAAATAACATTAAATAGAAATTTTCTTTCTTCATAAAGTTTTTGAAATTCCATATAACACAAATATTATTGTGACTTGGGAGGGCAAAGTGTGACCACTTTGCCACTGGGCAACAAATATTTAACTGAGAAGTGTAAATATTGATATAATATTGAAAGGAATATTTGTCATAAATATTTCTTGTATGAAATGGGCAAGTTGGAAATATTAGATAAAAATTGTTAAACGGAAACTAAATTTTATTTTTCAAATTGAGTGTTCATTAAATGAATACTCATGGTGGTGATGATACATGATGGTGATTTGATGATACATGATACGTGATGATACAATGATACATGATGGTGATTTGAGAGTTTCATTTAATCCTGCTGTTTTGTTCATATTTACTCCATGAATAAGCGTTTGGATCAATATGACCTGATTCAGAAAACTACTTTCTTGCAGCAAATGACAGGTGACATTTAATAAATAGTTTAAACAATACTAATGCAAGTTTGAAAATAGATCTAATAACATCTTTAAGGGAAAGCATCCATAAAAGTTTCAGAAAAATGTTTGAAATTGAAGCTTTTGATGTAAATATAAAACATTTATAAAAATAATCGAAAAACATTCAAAAATGAATTTCATGAGGAAAACTGAACTTAATATTTATTTTCAATTTGAACAATAATATCTTGTATGAAGTTTGCAAATATGATTCTTACAATTGTGTCAGAACATATTAGTTTAGTTGTCATTGTTTGAGGAACAGAGTTTGCACCTTGCACATTTCACACACAATAAAGTATTTTGAATAAATTTTGATGGTATGTGTTCTCTTTTGCTTTGTATCCATTTCACTATTTTTATTTGAGTCCTCAATTTTTGGTAGGTGTAACCTTGCTTCAGTGTGCAGAATAATGAGTGACTTGCCAGTTCTTTAAAAAAAAAAGCCATCTTTTAGTTAATTTGTTTTTGTTCTATTTATTATTTATTGAAGTACATTAGACAAATTCTTTGCATGCAAAATTAGCAATCATATGATAGAAAGTTATCATGAGGCATTTATTCATTTTTTTAAAAAGGTATGTGTTTAAAATTTGATTAAGAGTGTTTTAGTAGTTTAATTTACACAGCCTTTTCAATATAATCTATAATCATTAATGTTTTTTGCGAGGTCTGTAACTAAAATTCTTTATCATGATGCAAAGTGCTCATCAGGATAACAATTATTATTTTTTTTGGGATGTAATTTATCAGTTGTTGCATCTTCTGTAAAACAAAACAATGAGCTGTAAACATTGTGTTTGGCATTTTCTCAGGAAGTTCTGATAAATTTTTTTCTAATGGTGCTTTGCAACTTTTTTTTAGAAGAAGTTATCCTAAGTTTAATTATCTTGTGTAATAATATGTCCCAAATACTCATAAGTTAAGATCACATACTACTCACATTCCCTGATTTTTCTGTGACTTGTTCTTTTCCAGTGTAAATTTGTGCTCTCTGTACATAGATATACTTGATGGAGTACCTCATATGTATCCTGTGTAATCAGGTATTGCTCGAACAAATAATAGAGCTTGTTGCAACAGAAATGTCTCAAATTTTGAAACAGAATTGTATTTCAATAGATTTCTAATGTTCAAAATTATAAATTTGACAGAAATAAAATATCATTGACAAAACATTTTCAGAATTTCCTTTATAGTAAAATTGTGCTGTCACATGAAATCCACATTTTGTTTCCGTATTTAGATGGTTTACTTGCTAAAGTGTTTGAAATGACATTGGCCATGAAATACTACTAGTTCATCTACAGTGATATTTTGATTCAGATTATATAATTTGTTACAATTTCTATTAACTTTTCTTAAATATCTTGGGACTGCAACTAATTTATCTAAATTTCTTCCTTCTTGATGATTGAATTTATTATCAAAACAAATAACTCTATATTGTTAAAATGTTACGAGGAATGGATGAAATATATTTTTCAAAGTTTCTCTATCCCATAAGCTTTTTATTAATTCTCCAAATGATTTATAAACACCAGCTAACATTAATAATCCATGTATATGATTTACTTTCAAATATAAAGTTATACTTTTGATATTTTTCTCATAAACCATTTCTTCTTTGATATTAGTCATTTTTATGATTTTCATTTTCAATTATAGAATTGAATACTACCTCATATATACATTTTACATTTGTTATCCTTACTGTTGCATATTTTGTGCTATTGGAGTTGTTTTTATAATATTAGCAACTGTTGATATAGCAGTGGATTCAACTTTATTTTATTTCATGATTGTTGGACTGAATACTCTCTTTCTAGCTGAAATGCTGAATATTGATGTTAAAATTGTGTTCAGAATACTCACTCTCAAAACTATCACTAGTATGATTTTCATATTCTGATATTTCTTCATTGTTTTAAGTTTTTTTTTAAGTTTAACTATATTTTCCCTCTTACATTAAAGGAACAAACTTTTACTGTATATCAGAAAGTAAAATACAGCAGAAAAAGAAAGACATTGCAATAGGAGCATATACTTTGTCCCTTGCTAATTGAATTAATTTTCTTATCTTAAACAAACACTATCTTGTCATGGGAACAAATATGCTAATTAAACATGTTTCAAAAACAGATAAATTAGAAAAACGATTTTATTATTTTAAAATTATTTGAAGCATGTATTAGTGAATATGTATTAGTAAAAATAAATGATTTTTGCATTGGGTCATACTAAACCAATCAGATCTAAACATATGATTAGGTAAACTACATTAGGTAGAAATTGAAAAATATACCTTCAAAATATGAATAAAAATAAATTCCTCTAGGAGTACATAGTTATATTATTCATCAGCTATGTCAAAAAGTTTCATGAAAATATCTGTATGTTATATTTTTTTAATGTATTAATTTTATTTTTGGTCACATAGAATTGTATGAAACAACAGGGTTAAAACCAAAATTTGCTTAACAATGATTAAAAATCAAAGGTGTTACAAAGATTATGTAATTTTTAGTGAGAATTATTTGGCAAATAAAAGCAATATACATTTCTCAAACTTATAAAATTCTAATCTTTTGAGGATTTTAACTATGGGGAAAGTTTGATTTTTAAACTAACTATTTATTTTATTGGAACAATAAATAAAAGAATATTTTAGGTCAAATTAGCAAATAAGTATATAATAGAATTTTACTTGCACATGTTTTGAATTGAAATTTATAGCAAACTCTGAATATTACAAATTAAAAAAAATATTTTTGTTATTAATATCATTGATAAATAATGTAGCTATGATTTAAAATTTGTGATAAAGAAATAATTAAATCAGCCTCTGATAATCATTTACAGGATTAAATAAGAAAAATATTCAGTTTTACTAGATATTTAAATACTTTTAAAAATTCATTTATGATGTGTAGAAAGTGAGCTTTGGCTTTTTAATTATAAATACAAAAAGTATTAGTCATATAAGCTGATATCACGAACAGAATCAAATCAGCTAATAAATTCTTTTTTGAGCTAAACTTATTTAATGCTAAACTTAACAGCAGAAAAACAAAATGGAGAATTTACAATACACTCATACTACCTGTGCTGCTATATGCTAATGAAATGTGGATATTAAATGTTGATATACAGTGAACCCTGAAAACCTTTGAATGGAAGGTGTTAAGGACTATCTATGGGTCTGTACAGTAACAGGGTTGCTGACAAACCAGATATAATTTTGAATTGTGTGGGTTGTATAACCTGCCCCAGATTACCCAGGTTATCAGAAGCAACAGGCTAAGATGGCTTGACCATGTTTGGAGAAGCAGGGAAAACATCCCCACTAGAGTATCAACGTTTAAGAATTCTGAGGGATCCCATGTCCGAGTAAGACCACCAACAAGATGGTTCGTTGACACTGAAAATGACCTCAAGATACTGAAAAGTTGGAACTGGCAAAGTGTTGCTCTGGATAGACTGGGCTGAGAAAAGCATTCTGTAGAGGCAGCTAAGACTTGTAATAGGTTCTCATGCTATTAAGGAAGAAGATTATTCATATACTTATTATTTTTGTTTTAATATTAATACTAATGTTATTAAAATAATTTTGATTGAAAATCTTCAATATCACTTTATGGGATGTGTGTACTGAGGAAATTGGGTTCCATACCAAATATGGTTCAATTGGAAAAGTGGAGCAGTGCACCCCATAATTCCAGCGAAGCTGGCATATGACAACAACAACAACAACATAAATATCAAAAGATTTTGAAATTTACTTTTTTGTAGCTATAGTTAATAACACAGTTAATATATAAGAATACCATTTCAAATATGGACGAGAATATATATTTGTAATTAAAGTCATACATTTTTTATGAATCACTTCTGTGGTAACATTCTAAAGATAGGTTTCTTTTTCTTTTAAGTAGAAAAATGAAAAAAAACTAGGGAGGGTAATGGGGATTACAAGTGCCAGATAAAAGTTTTAATTAATTCATACATTTTTAATCTTTAATTGAACTGCATACTCCTTGATTGAAAATGTTAACATTGAAGGTAGGTAGCCCAAAGAGAAAGAAAAAAAATACCTTTCTAAGTAAACATTTAAAAGTATCAAAGGAAACACCAATGATAAGAATAACAAGGTTCATACCACTCCTGGAAACTCCTTTAATACTCCTGAAATTTAAAAATTTTTTTATGAGCCTTTGAAGTTCCTGGAATTTTTACTTGATTTCTTGAAAATTGTAAATTACTCATGGAATTTTTATCTACCTTGATGCATTTATTTTTTGTTAGAAAATATTATAAACTTTTGAGTTTCTTGCTTTAATATTTTAAAATTTTCTGTGAAGTTGTTCGTAAACCAAATTGACTATTAATAAGAAGATTCAGGTGTATGTCACCTTATATCACTCTGATGAAACATTAGATAAAATTAAGGTTCATCTTTTTAAAAAATCTAAGGCTGTTATATACCTCAGTATTTTTTATGTCATAAAATTAAAACAACAGGAAATTTGGTGTAAAATTTTTTGACCGCCACTATGTTTCACTGTGAGAACTTTTGATAGATAGTGGATCATATTCCTTTATTGTAAAGGGATGGAATCTTGAAAACTTTAATATCCATTCTTATACATTTAGGAAACAGAAACATCAATCCTGTCTCATTGTTCGATCGTGGTTAGAGGTGAACCCTCGTTACATTGAGGTGAACTCGAAACTTTCTACTAAGTAAAGTGTGGTTACTTGGTCACAACATTTGTTTTTCTGAATTATGCCTTCAAAACTTTATTGCAAAGGATACTTCTGCGAAAGTAAGCAAATTTCGATATTGAAAATACTTTCAACATGACCAAATTTGCGTTAAAAAAAAAGAAAAAGAAATTTCAAAGTCAGCAATTCTTCCAATCTCTCAGCAGCAGATTCATTGCCAAATTTCTCGATTTCTCATGAAAATAATCTCATATCTGTCATTAAAGGGGTATTTAGAAACTGAAGGGGGAAAAATGTTCCATTGAAAAAGTTACTTTGATCTTTTCAAACTAATTTTTCTGAATGAATTTTCAAACATCAATTCTGGAAGTGAAAAATAATTGTCCCTCGTTACATTGAAGGGAGTATGAATGGGACAGAAAGCTAGGATTCAATCAAATTAGCATGGTCTAAAATTTAATTATGATATATGGCATCAAATGTTAATATCGTATTGTGCAATAAGTGAAAAAATTTAGCCACATTGCGTACATATTTAATATATATCGCTATCAAGAGGAAATCATTCTTCTGTTAAAAATATCATTTATAGCACAGAAAAAAATTATTCGTGTTTTTAAAAAATGACGCTTAACGAAAGAATTTTGTAAATTTTTCATTAATGAAAATGGTATAAAAATAATGCACATTAAAATAAATTGTTATTGTTGCGTGTTCCCTTTGGCCAGCAGCGCTGGACTAGGTCCCTAACTAATTAAAATGAATACAGATTATGACACTAAATATTGTTTTCTGCCTTTATATTAGCATTATTTGAACTTTTGTAAATAAATTGTATATTAACTTTTGGAGATAAATTTTGCATAAGTGTCACAATGAATAATGGAAAAATAAATTTCATTAATGGTCTTGTGTCACTTCATGATCTCTAATGTCTTAAATCCAGACCATGTTCTTTCTGAAACGCCGATAGAATATTACCAGATCCCTTATATTAATTTCTGAGAGTTTAGAAAGAAACAGAAAATATTATAATAAAGATTAAATTATGAAACATTCAGAGATGCGCCGATATAATAAGCTCAAGGGCCGTATATTATGTTGTTAAAAACTAGTTTTCAACAGTAATAAATGTTGGATAAAATGTTTTTAAGCTATAGTTTAGTATTGATGTATTTTAGTTAAAATACTTTATAAAATATAAAAGTAAAAATAAAACTATACTTCAAGATTTAAAACACGTTTATATTACTAAAAATAGTTTATTCAGAAAATACATTTTCCAAACAATAATTTCAGTAAAAAGCTAAAAGCCTTTTTATAAAATATAAAAATTAAACATTACGTTGTATGCCAAATTTTCGAACTATGAAAGTTATAAATTTTACGCTATACACATTATGCAAATACAGTTCACAGGAATTCAGAAGTCAGATATCCAATTAAATAATTGATTTTCACATGTATTTTGTTGTCAAACAAAGATTACATTCTATAATTTAGAATTTGATTTTGTATGAAGTAGGATTTATAAGTTGTGTGTGTGTGAAAATAGAAGCACTTATCCACGAATTATCGAAATATTCGAACTCCATGGAAAATAATCCGAGGAAAGGACTTTCACGAAGTGATTTAAATATTAAAATATTCATTTAACTGTATTTCTGAGTTATAACATTTTACTACAGAAAAAGCTTAAAACATTGAAAAATAATTTACGTTTCATTCTTTCTTTTGTAATTATATCTTTATGCCCTGTCTTTTTGTCACAAATTAATGATTTTCATTTTGTTGTTAATTTGTACAATAAACTGAACCAATCACAGTAAAATTGTAGAATTTTTATTTGTTATTATTTTAGCTCATATATTTTTTTATACTTGATAAATTATTTATTTTAACGATAGTTACTATATAATTATATTGATATATAGCACGCACAGTATATTCTTTTTTTGTGCAGTGAAATCTGTTGTTTTGGAATGAGGATTGTCTATTTTATTTTTAAATTCGTCTATAAAAAGCATTATGCCATTCTGTTTTCTTTCTAAAAAGGTAACACTCTTCTTTTTTGTGTCCAATTAAAGCGTAACACGATAGCTGTTCCCCCGTGGACATCCATTTTATGCTCATGGGAGGTCGAAGATGGGGGTAACCAGCAATTAGCCGCGGTTCTCAAACTTGACCTTTGTGTGTGTTCCATGGGAAGGGGTATGAATGTGAAGAATTCTTTTGGTGACATTAGGGTTTAGTGTGAATTGCTTTCCAATTTTATGGTTTTGCAATTGTGCTTAGGATTTGAAAGAAAAAAAAAGTGGATTTTATTTATATATATTTTCTTTATTTTTTTAAGTGTTTCTGTTTAGGGTTTGAATTAAATTCTGATATATTTTCTCTCTGTCACAATTTATGATTCGTTTGCCTTTTGATTTCAATTTTAGCATTATCAAAAATTGTGTTTTCCTTAAATAAAAAAGTACTTGTGTCTTTTATAGTTGCAAACCGGCTCAGATCTGAAGATTTTGCTAATTATATGTTTAGTATTAATTCATTTCCAACCGATTCTGCTACCGCCCTGGCCTCACAATTTTATATTAAGTTTGACTTTGACATATTTGCCACGAACCTCTTGTTTCAAAATTCACTTTAAAGTACAGGTTTCGATTAAAAGAACTTTAGTGCAAATAGTAACCGTAGAGTAAAAAATGAATACAATCCACACGTGCAAATTGTGATTCTTGTAATTCTTTTATTTATTATTTTTTTTTATTTTTCACTATGAACTTTGATAATGCCTGGTAGACAGCCTCATAGACTAAGAATGTTGTAAAGCATTTTAACTTTCACCATATGAATTACTTTCTTGAAGAATATTTTTAGATAATTGTCTAAATTTATAGGTCGCAAGAAATGAAATCCTGAAAACTTCCTAGCGACCACCTTAACAAATATCTATGCAGAAGCGAAATAATCATCTTCTTTTGTTCAAATGTGATATCTAACCCATAACTACTTTTCTTTTTGAAATGTGTTTCCTTATCATTAGGTTTATCAGAAATTAAATTTATTAATCATTGTTTTAAATATATATAATTAAGTAAAGGAAAAACATGTCCTTACACAACATATTGATAGGTCTCCGAAATGCGTTAATTAGTTTTATCCTATTTGAATGTACTTTTAAAATCTACTTCAATGATGTGGTAAATAAACCTGAAATAAATTAACCGAATGGCAAATTTTTAATGGAATTTTTTCAAAATACGTTTATATTTCAATTACCTATTAAATTTTATCGCCCCAATACCTTAATTAGTATTCCAAATCGAGGGATTTTAGTACACAACACTTGCTTATTCATATTATTAATAATAAATTTTTTTTTTTGTGAAACGATTAAACATTATTCAACAAACTGCACTTTATTGTTTTGCAATTATGTTATAAAATATCTCTACAATTTCTGAACTGCATCCTCAAACATTTTTGATCGCATGTCAAATTGTGAGTTACACAAGCAACTAACTTTTTCAGTAATTTTCATTTCTTGAGTGTATATATCTAATTTTAACAAGTCTGTTTATATCTGACTTTCGCTTATCATAATCAAAATTGATGTTAATTTTAGATTGAAAAACATTATTCTTCTAGATCAAATAAAATATCAAATGGAAATATAACTGTTAATATTTTTTTAAAAAAAATTATCATATATATATTTTTTTTGAATGAAAAGCTTAGCAGCTCATGCATAAATTATTTGTATATTTGAATAATTTTCTCTTTTATACTTTATATTAATCAAAACTCTTACTTATGCATTATTTGTTTTGATTTCATGTGCAAATTGAATGTGGCCTAGAGATTACTTTTACCCGGCTTTTTTAGATAAAATTCTTATTCTGTTGATGTGCAATAAAAGTTTGAGCTATGATTGAATTTTCAAAATTATCTTTAATAAACTAAAATATTGGCGATTTTGTCTCATATTAGATTTTACATTAACAGTAATTTCAAAATGATGATTTCTATCATCGGCTATTATAAGCACAGGTTTTATGAATTATGAAACATGTGTTAGAGAGAAGTAATCCGAGTAAGAACATGTCATACTTAGCAGAACCGTGCTTGTACTACTGCTCTTTGACCTTTTGACGTAACCCCCACGGGGTCAGGGAAAAGACAGGCGACGACAACTGCCATCGCAATTATCAGTGGGGCGTCTCGACTCTGGGCCCTCACAGCTTTTCCACGTAAATCCCTGCCATTATGCTTTTATTGCCTTTCCGCTGAGGAACTCTTTGGGAGGTCCTGTTAGCCCAATGACTTTTTTATGGTTCAACTAATCTGTTTTCCTATACAGATTAATTTTTGCGGCGGCTGTGTCTTCTCGCCGATAATGTTGCCGTTGTAAAATGTGAAGCTTTCTGTAAATTTTTTATATCGTGTGCAGTGATGAGCGCGAGGATATTGATGCCATTATCTTAGATTTTGTTTTATCATTGTGGAAACTATCCTTTAGGTTTCACTATTATTAATTTAGTATTCATTGTATTGATTTTATCTTCTATTAAAATATTTCTTGATTTATGAGGAGAATTTCGTTTTTAAAAAAGTTTTTTTAAAACTGATTTACTAAAATATGATGTAGTAAAAAATTTGATGTTACTCTGGTAGAAATTGTTTTGTCTGCATATTCATTTCTTTTTTTTTTTTTTTACTGAAATCTATTTCTTGATCAAGTACCTCATTACTATTAATTAATTGCAAAAACATTGAACTCAAATATTATATAACGATTAATATATGTGTGATTTATTTAAATATGCATTAAAATATTTTTGTTTTATCTGCATCAGTAATATATCAAGTGCATCAGTGATCTTCATTCATATTCTTCACTTTGCAATTAATGTTATAAATACTTGCTCTATAATTTGCAAAATAATAATTTTAAGTTGTTGCGATTCGTAAGCTCAATGTTCAGCTTTTGAAATGTTTACCTTTTATTGTTGAGAGATATTCTTTGTTGAAATAGGGTACAACTTCAACATTGTGATTATGTTTGTCTGGATTTAAAAGATCCAAATAGTCGCGAAGAGTAACCTGAAAAATGAAACGTAATTAGATTTTTAATAAATTATTTCTATTTTGTATAAAAAATAAAATAATCCTGAAATTTTTAAGTCGGCATATTTTTGCATATTTCTCTGTTTATTCAATAACAGGATGAATTCTAGAAGGAATATGAAACCCAAGTAATGCTGTAACAAAATTTCGTTTCGATGTACCTCTTTTGAGGAAAAAAATTAATTCAAAATTATATTTTTAAAGATTACTTTTTCTTTTATATATTTTGTTATGTTTATTTACTAAACATGGCTCATTTTTTGTTTTATTTAATTATTTTTTTATTTTTTGTTGTCAAATATTAAAATTGCATTTTAAAAGTACCGATTCGTTTGACCTAAGGCTCAAGTTTTATAAAATCTTAAATGCATCAAAATCTTAAAAAATACCAATTCGAGATTTTAAGCGGCCGAATGAATACATCCTTTTATATAAGAAGCTTAAATACCCATATTTACAAATTATTTTGACAAAATTGTAGTATATGCGATATTATAACAAGCAAAAGCAACCAAATGACTATAATTTGATATTTTTTACGCGTCTGAATTTCTTGCTATCAAAACCAGCGTGTTTGGTGAAAAAGAAATCTGTTAAATCCAATTTAAAAGGAGCCAAATGGTGAAGAACGTAACTTTTCTAGCTATTACTGGATTGACATTCTACAAAAGTGTTCGCTAAGATTATTTTATCTTCTTAATCGAAATCTTTTAAAGATCACGTTAAAAATTAAGTGACAGTGCAGTAAAAATTTTTGGTATTTTTTTTTTTTTTAAATTCTATTGTTTTATAGAAAAAGTTGTGAAACTATAGTTGTCTTCTAGAAATATTGGTAAGCGTAGCGCAATAACTGTTTGATAACTTATTGTGTTACATGTATTCATTTTACATCATAGTGTTGACATCTTAACTGACATTTTCTTTGGAAATTCTTATTTCCTTAAGGGAATATTAAAATTCCCTTGAAAATCGATCAAACAATTCATCATCTAGTTAATTATCGTAACAGTTCAAATCTTCATTATTTTTTGTTGTGTTTACTTCCCTATTTATATATTCTTAAATTGGGAGGGGGAAAAAAACTTAATTTTTTTTTTTTATGATTTTATTTTTTTGTAAACTATATTATAAGCAGAATAGTAAAAAAGAAAATATAGTATTTTCTTCATTTTGTTATAATAAATTATATATAAAAAAAAGGCAAATCTTACGTTGTTCACGTAAGGAAAAATGTGTTTTCTAATAAATAATTCATCATAAGTTAATATACTCTAATTCTTCTTGAACTTATTCGAAAAGGTAAAATCACAACATTCATTTTTAAAAATAGTACAATATAAATATCTCAAGCATATTTAAATATATAATATATTAGTCACATTTGCATCAGGCATACTAAATCAATTATATTTGCATGAGGAAATCCTTGCATAATTGTATAAATTATAACAATTTTCAAATGTGCTAGAATAAAATTACATATAAAGAAATTTATATAAAAATTTGTTTCTGATATTTTATTATCAATTAGAAAATAAAAATTACTTGCGTGATCAAGAGAATTCGAATGCACTGGTCACATCTAAAGGTGATGTAATAATGTGAAAACTTTGAAAAAATATTACAAGGGACTATAATCTAATTTCATTAATTGTCAAGTAATAGAGCTTTATTAAATCTCATAAATAACGTCCTTATTATTGAAAATATAGACAAAACAAATTCCAAATATCACCATTATACTTTTTATATTTCGTTTAAGAAAATACGTGAAATATTCCATCTGGTAATTGGACAATCCATTGGGTATTGTGATAGGTTATGTGTATAAAGTAATAATATAGAATATAATTTTAATAGCATAGATAAATTTTTTATAAATCATACTTTTTATTATAAATAGTTAATTAAAAATAGTTTCTGTAATTATCTTATGAAATTTAAAATAAAGGTAATGCATTCTTTATTTTGAGAACATAGTGTGAAAGCATATTTTGGTGTGATTGAATCGTATTTAGTATGGATACGGTTTTATATTTTTGATTTATTTTTCGAAACGATATTAATCGAAAATGATGTTGGTTGGGCATTTAATTAGTAATTTTGATACTTTTGGATACTTAACAGACCTTGAATTGAGCTGGAACCAGAATAGTGAGTGCTGTGATGTCCAGCTCAACATTTCATGGATTCTAGACTGATCTCATATGAGGATATTAATTTTAACTTTCATTTAAAGTGCGCACCAATTAAATTATCTCGCACGAACAAAAAAAAAAAAAAAAAAAAAAAAAAAAACTTGTTACAATATGCTAAAATGCTTCCGTTTTCAACCGAACTCAGCTAATAAGTTAGGGTTTTAGTCTTCATAATAGTTTGATACTTCGATTTAAATCTCAGGCATGAATGCAGTGATTCAGAACCCATTTTAAGCCGTAAGACCTAGTTGAAAAGAATGAACATGAAAATTAAGCAGTAAACTTAGTATGATCAACCAAACTTAAAACTGATTATTGTAATTACAATAGTTCTTTTTTTACTATTAAATGAAATATGTTTTAGATTAAATAGTTTGGATGACTAATTTATTGTATTAATTTCCCACATTGCTTTGATTTTAATATTACATTTAGCTATTTATACTAAAGAACTTTTTCTCCTAAAAATAAATTATATGTTGGATATTTTAAAACTATATTATTAATCCTGAATGCTTTTTAATATATTTGATTAATATCGTAAAATTTTAATCTAATTTCAATTAAATGCTTTTTTATTTTTGATATTTCATTTACTCTGCATAACACTTTAATAAAGTTTTTGTAACATTTTTACAATATATGTGCCGCTTAGTTTTACGCCTGATTATTGCTATGCAATGGTGAGAAAATTTGTTAATTATGCGTTATCATCCACCTCTGCTTAATACTCTGTGAAATGCTTATTTAGTCTCTTTAAATTCTAGTATTTTGAATTCAGAATACATGTTAATATTATGCGTCTCTTAAAGATTATGCTAAGTTTACAAATATATAATTAAAGTTTATTTCTGCTTCTCCTCATTTTCAGATAATTACCTAATATTCTTTTGTAAAGTTTAGTGAGGCAATTGATAATTTTTTGTTCCTTTTTTAATGATATTTAATAAATTCCGCTTAAAGTTTTAACCACTGTTTTTTTTTTCCTCGGATTTTACTTATTGTAAACAATTTCAGTTCTTTTTCCAATGAACAATTAAAATATTTTTATACTTTAGAATAATATTAGAGAAAAGGAGCCATTCCCATTGAATTTAAATCGAATTTTATTAAATTAGCTTCTGGATTGTACGAATGTTTAATATTATTCATTAGATGATATGCTAAATAGACCGATACTTACATATATGCCATTCACGTGTAGTTCCGATATGAATAAATCATTGTAATTCTAATTAATAGAATACATACGCAAATGAGAAATACTTTTATGTATTTCTCCATTATCCTCTAATTTCAAATTCAATATATAATATGAACTTACATGAATAATATGAAGAAGAATCGATTTAATTTAACGGGAATGTTAACTATAACCAGTAATATACACTACGTAAAAAAAAGTAGAAGAAAACTAAATTTTGTAACAATAACCGAAAAATATTTTATTTTTACTAAAATTTTTTATTGGAAACATTTTACAAATATTTTAAAAATACAATTTTAACATCAAAATTATGATATTCAAATATAAAATATTAATGGCAACTAAAATAATTTCTCTTTTTTGAAACTTAGTAAAAAAAAGTAGAAGGACAGCATTATAATGAATGAAAGAATAGTGACTTTAATAAGGAATGTTCTTGCTATTGACCTTTATATCTTCAAATATTCTGTTTGGAAGAAAATTGTACAGAGATTGAACTTCTGTTTAACAAAAATTGTCCCACGAATCATTCAATGATTCTCGAAGCTGAGTTAGAGATCCAGATTGCCTTCTATTAGTGTAAACTCGACGAACTAGCATTGCCCGGATGTTTTCCACTATATTAAGGTCAGGTCTTTTGACTGGCCAAGGTAAAATGTCCACATTATTTGTTAAGAATCTATGTTTGACTCCAGTCGCGGTGTGAATGGAAGCTGAAACTTCCACTTTTCACTCCCTAATTCAAACCCATAAGAAAGAAGCTAGGAATTCAGCATTTGAATATAGTCTGTATGTTTTTGCTTACCATTTAAGAAAACAAGACTTGTCCTTTCTCCTTATCCAACAGCCAATCAAACCTTTTGACTCCCTCTTCCCATTTGTCGTGTTGAATAGTATTCGTCTTCATTCCCCAGACAATGCCAGTAGTGCTAATATCCGTCCAGACCGTCTAAGTTAAATTTCTTTTCATCGGAAAATATCATAGAATTCCATTCTGTAATCCAGGACATGTACTCCTTTCCCACGCTAAACGGTTATCAATGTGAGCTTGTGTCCATATAGGATGATGTTTCCGTTTTTTGAAAATGAATTGTTGGGATCTTTTAATATAGTTGTAAACTATTTGTTTCTTCATATAATTAAGTCCTACTTGCCTTTGAAATACTTCCTTTGTTCTTCTTAAGCACACGAGCAAGTTTTCTTTCTTCAAGTGGTGTTAACTTTTTCGGCCTACCAGTCTTCTTTTTCTCTCCATTTTTATAGGGATTTTTGATTAAGTTTGAACCTGTATTGGGGTTCACACACCTGCAGCAATCGAGGAATTTCTCTGATACCTTTATACCATCATTTTGATATGCGGAAATTCGGCCTTTTTGAAAATCGTTTAAAAGCATTCCTTTAAGCATTTCTGAGAACAGAGAAATAGCGTAACTTTTAAACAAATTATATTTTTTTGACAGAAAAGGATAAAACAAACTACTAAATCCCTATTTAACTAACGAACAACTCACTAAATGAAATATATAAGCAAGTGTCCTTCTACTTTTTTACGCGTCGAAAATTATGTATACCAATTTTATTATTAATATTAGTAGATGTTTAATTTTTGTCTAAAATGAAAAAAGGTCATTAAACTAAATTTGCATAAATATCTGGCAGTTAGGAGAAAATAAAAGATATTAATTGGCAAAAAAAAAAAACACTGCCCTTCTACTTTTTTTACGCAGTATAGTATAATTTCAACCATTTACCTATTCTACTACTCATTCGCATTAGGTTACCAGTAACATTCCAATAACATGTTATATACATAAAGGAGTCTGTTATATTCAATAACAGGATTAAAGACTATTGTTATATACAGGATTAAAGAATATTGAAAGCACAACATTTATATAATTCGTATGATAACATATATAAATTCAAATTATTAATAAGAAAGAAATTATGAAACAGGATTTAAGAAATTAAATTTATTTCTGTACAAGCTAAATAGAATTTGGAAAATTTTTTATTTTATTCCATATTGCTAGTAACTTATAATATGAAAGTAAGTTCCAGTTAACAGTATCAGAACTGATGATAACTGTTCTGCTTTCTATTCATTCAGACGAAGTTGGTCGGAACGTTAGCTACACATTTATGTTTTAATTTGAAATTCATCTTAATGATTTTCTATTTATAGGAATATGTATTTCATATAGTGTCATCTATTAAAATGGATTTATCATAATATTCATTTTAATAGATGACAATGTATGAAATACAATTTTCCATGTAGTTAGAAAATCATTTTTTTTAAGATGAATATCAAAAGAATAATGTTTTCTTTTTCATACATTGTCATTGTACATTGTCATCTAGTAGTGTCATCATGGTTATCCAATGTTCCAATCAACTTCTTAGGAATATAAAGCAAAACGGTTAATATTAGTTCTGATCATGCTAACTGGAACTTACTTCATTATAAGTTATTGGCAGTATGGAATTAAAAAAATTTTTTTGGCCACATGTTTTTATCTGGTGTACAAGCAGAGGTAGAGAACATTTATTGACGAGGGCGATGACTTCATGAACAAGAGTTTGGGGTTGCCTTACTATGAAATGAAATATATATATAATTTTATTTATTACTTTTAAATGAGCTTAAGCTAAAGCTCACAATGTTTAATTCACTTAGAATTTAATGTACTTTTAAAACAGTATTTCACCTTCTTCAATAAGGATGGGAATGTTTTTTCATTTCAGTGAAAAACTTAGTATTATTAATCTCCAGTTTTATATATTAAATTATGGAGTTTAATTTGTAACTATATGTACAATCACATTGAATTAGTTATCTGTTATGCAATTTAATTATGAATAAAATTTTTAACAAAAAATATAGCAAGTTACTTCAATACATCCCAATTAATTTTTTTTAAATTTAAATTAATATAGCTATTTCTAATTGAGTAACTATTGCCTATTTTTAATTTATATTGGAAGTATGATATTAGAGTTTAACTAAAATTTGATTGGAAACTATACTTTACACCTTATAATTCTTGATATTTATAAAAATCATTAAAAAAAAATAAAAGAAATTAATTTTGCTTTATATTCGAAAAACAAAGCAGTATTCTATGATATCATGTAGTATCTCCATTTGCTATAAAATGAAAGTATTATTATTTTTTTTTGGTGGATTTTAAGATTATGTGTACTATAAAAGAAGACAGGAAAAAGAATATGGTATCGCAGAAGTAAAACTATTTGTCGAAAATAGGATTACTTTTCTTTGTCGAAAGTTAAAATGCCTACTGGTCAAGTTGAAGAAGCGTGAGAAAAAAAAATCCCGCCGTTTGTCAATTGGAGGGGGAGAGTCCTGGTTGTAACTTGCATCTGTGCCGATTCTGCCTTCAGCACTTCTTTCTCAGTCCTCTTTTGTACAAGTGCTAAAAGCATATCAGTTATCTTTTGTAGTTTTTACGAGTGTCGTTTATGTATCCCATTGAAACGCTTGTAATTGGTGTGTTGGCGTTATCGTTTCTGATGGTTATTCTTTTCAAGATCCGCTGTGTAATTTGTGGAAATCGTTGGTGGTCTTTTGCTTTCCTTTTATCTGTTGGTCATAGCGATGCAACCGTATTTGTGCTTACTGTCTTATTTCTTTTTATTTGTTTGGAAAAGTCATGCGGCCACCTTGGAGATGCAGAATACCGACAATCATCTGCTCATGGATCATAATGCGATCAAATTATCTAAATTAAATAACTATTTTTCTAAAGTTATTAAATAAAATTAATCATTTATTTTTTTAAAATTAATGTTCAGTTTTATATGTATTGTAATATTGGATGGAATTGTAACATTCAAAGGTGAAAATTACTTTTAAAACTAGCATCAAAAATTTTTTTGAAAAAATATTTTTAAATAAATGTTATTTACTTGCATTCATCCCGAAGTGTATTAATTTCTTCCCATTGACAACAATGGATCTGCTTTCTGTATGTTTTGTTAATTCCAAAGTCTTAGATTTAATTTTTAATTTTTTTAAAATAAAATTGTATACAATGTCAAAAATGTTACTATATTAATCGAAAAAACCATGAGGCTGAATTATGTAGTTCAAATGAAGTTAGATTTCTAAACAAATGAATTTAATTCATTTCGCACAACTACATTAATTTTATTATGCTTGATGCATCTCTTTAAATGTTTATTTATTATGTTGATATGAGTGGTAATACCAAATTTTGTAATAAAAAGTAAAAATTTTATGTAGTTGAGAAAATATATTAAAAATAAAAAGTGATTGCTTATTTTTTTAAAGTTATTTGTGATTAAATATTTTTACTCATTAATTAGCGCATCCTCGTATTATTATTATTATTTTTTTGTTTGTTAAGTAATTTGACCAGTGAAAGCTATGATTGAATATTTGAATCAGTGTTCCAGAAAAAAAAAAAAAATCATTTGTTTGGAAAACATAAATCTAATATTTAAGTACAGATGTGAGAGTGTAATTTAAATATAAGCCATTATGTAAAAGAATATACATTTATGAAGATAATTTAATGCATATTTAACTATGCATACAGTTTTTTTTTTTGTTGTCTAGTGAATTCTTTGTAATTTTTGTTGAAAATTTCACAGCATTTTATTTCATTTTCGGTTTATATAAAAATGTGAATCATTGTTAACGTAAGGATCTTTTTGTCAGAAGTCAACTTTGTCACAGCATACTCTGCATAATATGCTTTTATTTTATTTTTTTTATCTTGGTTAATTTGTCCATATTTAGTTAATGCAAAAATAGATGTCGTTATTTTGCTAATATGGAAGAGAGTCGAGTCAATTATATATTAAAAGTTTTGTGGAAGTGGGAAAATAATTCATATCAGAGCAGTGTCTTGCTCTCTGTCAAATTATCATATTTAATGTTTGAACAAATATGATTCACACATCGTATTTGATATTGGTTTTTTTTAATTATTTTTTTAAGCAATATTATTAGACCGAAAGTGCTTCACTTTTTTTATTCTTTCTAACTATTAAAAATTAAATTTATTTTCGGAATTGGCTTTAAAAAATTGGTTAAAATTTGTGGATTATATTTTTTTGCTTCACCATCTGATTTCTAATAATTTTGAGAATTTGCTGCTTTAAATGAAAGATGTAGTGTGCTAAAACTAAATATTTTTGTAGTAATTGAATAAAAAAATTTCATTTAAAAATATTTTGCATACTTTCTTAACATTTAAATGTTTAGTGTCCACAATATTTCGTATATGATCTAATTGAAATCGTCTGTACTTAAAATTAATAAATCGGATTTTCTTCTACTTTTTATCTCGTTTTTGATTTGCTTCTGAAATGTAAATGAGACATTTTAAAATTCTTTTTATTGAATCTTGTACCATTAGGACTTTGTTTTAAAATTGCCGTTTTTAAAAACAGACAAATTCTAATGCACGACTATTTTTAGTTGAATCTTCGCTTATAATACTCATATTTTTAAATCCTTATGAATATGAAGTGACGCTGACAATCCATAAAAGATTTTTAAGTTAATCCAATTTATTACGAATGATAATGTTTCTACTAATAAAATTTTAAAGCTATCATGCTTTTTCTTTTGGAAAAAACAGTTTAGTTTAATTGGATGAATGAAAGTTACATATAAACTATTTGCTCATGGAGGAAAATTTCAATTTTTTTTGTCCAATGCTTAAAATAAATTGCATTTCTTCTAAACTTGAAATATTCATAATGGCCGATTTAAAATGTGAAAATCGAAAAAAAAAATAATACTAAAATCTATTATTTTTGTAATATAATTAATACTTATTTTAATGTGTGGAATAAAATAAATAAACCTAAACAATAAATATCTTAGTGTCCTCACCGCAACTTTCTGGAGTGGTCTACTATGTATTGCGACATTTCCACTTCAACCAATCAGCGTCGTAGCTCGTATTACACCTTCTCTTTCCCCGCGTACTGATTGGACACAACAACAGCAGCAATTTCTAAATAATGCTTGACCAGTTGAATCGTTTATCCCGTCCGTCATATCACTTTCATTTGTGTTATGCTTAAGTTTGTTTGGATTAGCTGCTCTTATTGACGATTCGAAGCATTATTTTGCACTAGATTTCAGGAAAAGGTAAATAGATAGGAATTAGTCTGAAAGGAATTTTTTGAGTTCGATTTTAAGATGCTATTAAACGTTTACTTAAAATTATTTTTATATTATTAATTTTAATAACAATTATGAATGAAAGAATTAATTAATTGCTTATATTATCATCAACTTATCTTTACTGTATTACAATGCACACTCTAACAATACCTATGAGTAGTTGAAGTTTTATTTTAAATCAATATAAACAGTTACTGCTTTTATTTTATATCTTAGTTTTACAAAATAATTATTGTATGAATTGTGCATAAATTAAACTAATTTTTTTATATCTATTTATCCTAATTAGTATATTCTCTTATATATATATATATATATATATATATATATTCTATAATTTATAGATAGAAAATACTTTCCCAAAATAAATATTAATTGAAAATATATCAACATTTTCTAAATTAAAGAATTTTAATTTCTGGCAATTTTTATGTGAATGTTTTGACAATAATTAACATCGCTTTTCAGAATGTATAAGTTTTGAATTAGGCTGTTTTAAGTTATTTTATAATATAAGCAATTACTTATGGATTTTTATCGTCTATATGGCCAATACTGTTTAAAACATCTGTCCTCAAAATATTACAAAAGATCTTTTAATAATCTTTTGATAATATGGATATTTCTTTCCTCAGGCAGATTTAATTTGGATTTATGTAAAAACTTATTTTAAAGTTTATAACAATGTATTTATTGTTTCACCTTTAAATCAGAATTTGTATTGCTCAACAAATTTTCAAAGTAAAATATTGTTAAGAAATATTTTCTTAAAGACATTTTTGATTGGTAGTTTTGTTTAAAAAATATTTTAGATGTTCGATATTTTAATGCAATATTGTTTTAATAATATATAAAATAAGTGTCAATAAAATTATGCAAATATTAATTTTATTCAATTAAGATTTTTTCTCTCTCCAAGAATCAAAATGAAATCTTTAATACCAATAAATGTTATAAATTATTGTTTAAATTTTATAAATGCAATGTTGCAGGCATATGAAATATGAAAGCATTTAAAAAATGTTGTAATTTTTAAGCTTAAGAAATAGGGAATTTTATTTATATTCTATTAATTTTTTTAGTTATAACTGTAAGATATGATTGTGATGATTAAAAATATAAGAATACATTTACTTAGTTATAATAACTAAAAACTAAATAATGTATTTATTATAACTTATAAACTTTATCAATCTTGTACTTATTTCAGTGTACACAATTGGGACTCATACTTACAAAAATTTTTGAAAAGAGAATTCACTTCAGAAAAAGGAAAATGCAATCCTTATACTGAAGTAATTGAAAAAAGAAGTGAATTGAATTCAAGCTCAATAGATGATACAACAAATGACCTTAGTTTTTTAGATGGCAGTTTTGATGCATCATTAATCAATTATCCTAGAGAACAGCTACAAAAGAAGAGCCTGCAGACTGAAAGTCCTTTTTGGAATTTCAACACTTCAGTACAAATTGACATCATTCACTGCTTGTGCTTAGCTCGCATAGATTATACGGATGCCCAAGAAGCTTTAAAGGTAATTTTGCAAGTTTCCTATCTTCCTATCAAGGCAAATTTTTATCTCACTTATTTTACACAAGGTTATAACTTAACCTTTAATAATTCATAAACTATTTTTTTTACCAGTAATAATGATTTATATTCTTATTACTAACTAACTTAATACTGTAAATCTCTGTTATGTTTTAAAATCTCTGAAGGTCTGTTTTTATGTTATGAAAAATTGTATATGGAGATTTTGCTGAAGTCTTTTTGCAAATGATATTTTAAATTCATATGAAAAGCAAACCTTATTTTTATCATTTAAAAATCCAGAAAAAAATTCTTGTTTTTTTTTTCTCTCTCTCTCTCATGAATATTAAAGCTTATTTTATTTATACAATAAAACAAAAATTTGGTAAAATCTGGAATTTTGAAATCTGGATCTGGTAAAATTTGGAAATTTGGAAAAATGTGGAAAATTCCCAAGAAATTTTAAAACATTCTCTTCTTATTAGTTAAAAAACCGATTTTTAGTAGAAATTATGTTTTTTTTTATCAAATAATATTGAAGAACTAATTGTTTAATTCAAAATATAATTTACAATATTTTAATCTTATGACGTAGCTGCAAGAAATAAGAAGAATTTAATTAGAAAGAATTTTATTTGATGCATGTATGGAAATTATATATATATATATATATATATATATATATATATATATATATATATATATATATATATATATATATATATATATATATATTAGAAGTTTCATTAAAATTTGTAATAAAATATAATTTCTTATTTTATTACAAATTTTAATAAGTTTGTTAAATTAATAATTCATATAATGTATTTTTTAAAAAATATATTCACAGTAATAGTTTGAAAAGATAAATCAATAATGTGTTTGCATGAAATTATGTAAATATCTTGTGTTCTACTTCTGAATAGCATTATTTTAACAATATGAATGGTATTTTTCAATGATAGACTATGTTGCAAAAAATTACTCCACATTTACTTATCTTAAATAAAGTTATATTTATAGACAACATGAAACATTCAGATATAAAAATGAATTTGAGCATTACCACAACAGTGCTAATTCAAGGCTAAGCTGGCAACCAAATGCCTATTGCTCACACTTTCTGTATAACAGTTCGTAGGTTTGAGTCTCAGCTCAGACCTGAATGTTTATAGAGATTCAGAGATAGAATCCACTTTAAATTATAGTCCTAGTATACAAAAAAATGTCAAGGAAACACTTAATTGTTACTTAAACAATTACACTCTACCTAAACATTACTTTAAGTTACCATCTGATGAAATATAAGGGGCAATTAGAATTCTGCTAGCAATTTTTTTATCATTCAAAAGTAAACATATATGTTCAATAAATGATTTGGCAGCTACACAAATGGATATAAAGTACATTCGAAAATTATTTTCAATTCCATGACTTATTAATACTCTTTTCATCCTGTGCTAATAATTTTGAAGATTTACTTTAAAAGCTAAGAGGGGAATATTGAAAAAGTTTTCATGTTGTTAAAAAGGGAAAAAAATTTTAAATACATTTTCATTAAATTTTTATGTAATCAAATTATCTGCATAATTGAAATTCATTTTGCACTGTAGTCTCAATCGTAGTTAACTTTGTCTTCTTTTATGTAGAAAATGGATGCCAGTGCTTTAAGAGTTCAACCTTTAGGTTGTGATGATCTTGGAAATGAATATTGGTATTTTTATGGTACTAGGTTATATAAACAAGAGCCACCTGCAGAACAAAAAGGAAAAAATTGGTAAATATAGTTATATATATACATTTAATACTTAAATTATGCATGAGAAACTTTTTGCTTTTTTGCAGTTGAAACTTTAAATTTAATTACAATGTATAATTTAATTTTTATGCAACCATTTGTATGAATGATAATTTAAAATTAATGGTATCCCTGACATAAAATGAAAATATTTTGTAGTAGTTTCTTTCTTATTCAAGGAATTTTTATAAGCAAGGAAGTAAATATTGATTAATTTTAGGGTTTATAAAGAGTATTTCCTGTCTTTATGTTTTATAACATTTACTTTGTGAAATTTAAATAAAATTTTCTATTTCTTTAGTTTTAAGTTAATATTTATATTTATCAATAAAATTTTTTATTCCAACATCTATATATTAATAAATATTTTAATTAAAATTCTATTATAGTTAACCATGAAGTAATTTTAAATTTATATGTTCAAAGCAGTATTCCTGTCACTTTCGTGTATTTTAATCCTTAATTGCTATAACTGTGCATGCTTGTAACAGGGTTCTTATATCCTGGAATTTGAAAAATTGTTTTAAAAGTCTTTGAAACTCATGTAATTTGAACTTCTTGAAAATTGTGAAATGTTTCTGGAGTTTTTACTTACTTGATAACTTTATTTTTTTTATTAGAAAATATTATAATTTTTTTTGAGATTTTTTTTTTAATATTTTAAAATTTTCAATGAAATTGTCTGAAAACATAATTTTATATTTTGAGTATTTGATCTGAATGTTAACACTGGATGGTGGCACAATGAGTATTGTGCTTCTAAAGTACAATTTTGAGAGTTCATTGTAAAAAGGATAGCTCTGGATTTTAGAAAGTGTTATGATGTAATGAATTTTATTAAGTTCCTTCTTAGTTTGATGAGAGTAAGTCACAGATGATACCCAATTGCCTTTGTATTTTGTAAAGTGTGATGCAGAATGATGCACTTTAGAAAAATGGATTCACTTGCTTTTGATAAAAACATTTTATAGTTTAGATTAAAATAGAAATCAACTTAGAGTATAATGATTTGATAATGGGTGCATCATTCATTGTATTGATTTACCGTAAAGGTATGGATGGTTTATCATCAAAGGAATTCTGTACTAAGGAATTATTGCACATATCTCAAGATCTAGATGGCAATGATAATTCATTATAATATATAATGACAGCTATAAGCATGTTCTGACCTTGAGCCTATGCATAAGAGAGTCATTGCTATAATCTATCATTATGGTATTTTTGTCTAATTGTTAGAGTTTTAACTTTTCCAATTATCTATGGTTTATTTTTAGAAATGCATTTTTATTGGGGTTGCATTACATATCACTCCACATGAGTATATTTAAATATTAGAATAATTCAGAGTCCAGTCTGACTGTTTAATCCAGTTGTACTGTTTAATATGAAAATTTAATTGTAGTTTTATATAATTCTCTTAGAATTTCTAGAAACCAATGAATATTGTGTAGTTTAAAAGAAATTAGAGGATTTTAAAGGAAAATTAAAAGAGGGAATGATATAAATAAAATACTTTTTCCATAAATATAACATTGCTTGATAAATTAATTATTTGAATTCAGAAAATTCATTGCTGGGATCAGTAGATAAAATTTTTTCCTAATTTTTGCAAATTGGTTAATATTGCTAACAATATTTATGTTTTATTTAACATGTATTAAAATGGAATATTATCCTTTTTTGATTTATTCATTTAATAAAATTTTAACCAATTAAATGTTCACCATATTACCAGCTTAATAAATCTGTAATTTTACTTATCAGGAGTATATATTCAAGATAAATCCCAATATTGGATTTTGATTAATTTTATTTATCCTTAATTTTTATTAATTACTAACAACTGACATTATTAATGTTATCTTGTTACTAATTATTTACTAACTATAGGGAACAAGAATGGAAACACCAGAAAGAACAGTTACTTAAAAAACGTGGGAGAGGTCGTCCCAAAAAAATTATCCAGAAACCAAGAAAATCTGATGGGGAAAGGTAAATTGATAATGATAGTTTAACTGTGAGTGTATATATATGTAAAGACTGCAGAATAAATGAATGTAAGCAATACATAAAATTTATGTATTAAGTTATTTTGCTTAGTTGTATGTATATGATAGACTGCTGAATAAATATGTAATCTAAAATTAATTTATATTTGTATTAATTAACATTGTTATTTTGTTTAATTGCTACTGAAAATTCATTTTGATGTTTTTAAATATGGTACTTTTAAATATGTATTATTCATTTTAAGAAATTAATTTATTTTTTGTTTTTCTTATGAAATTAAATCTGTTTAATAAATTAATTTTTTTTATTAGTGATGACTTTGAAGATGTAGATTCCAATAAAAATAAAAAATTTATGAATATCGATGAAAGATCACGGTGGTCTGTAGTATGTAATACTATTGAGGATTGGGTGAATTTTGCCGAAAAATTCAAGGATAGCAAGTCTAATTGTGAAAGACAATTATTTGAAACTGTCAAAGTCAATTTTCTGCCTGCATTACATGAAATATATCAAGAAAAGGCATGTATAGGAACTTTTTATTTCATCTCATTTAATTAATATATATTGAACTAGTATGTTATTACATGTCATTTTAAATGCTGCTGTTTAACAGTGGTATAATTTTAAAGTGTTGCTAAATTATATAAGAAAATGGATATTATTTTTTGTTCTTCAGTGTAGTTAAATTTATGAATTTTCCCTTTGTTTGTTTATTTATTTTTTTTGTGTAAATATTGCACTTTATTCATTGAATAATTTAGATTGTATCACATAAAGTTGACTGCTTATCAAATTATTTAAAAAAATATAAGTAAGATAGATTTCTGTATAAAATATCTGCTAAAATACGAGGAAAATAAACTAAATTTAGTATTTTATTATATTTATTTATTAAAAAAAAAAAAAAAAAAAACGATAACATTAAAATTGTATTTGATAATAAAAATTGAAACGAAGAATTTGTAGGTTTAGTGAACATTCTTGATATTTTTTCAGTATTTAGTATTTTCTTATTTTATAATTCATTTAATTAATCTAAATTATTTAAGACTTTGCAAAAAGTAAAAAAAAAAAAAAAAAAAAAAAAAAATTAAGTTATACTGGTTTATACTAAAAGAAGCTTAATTGTATAATTTTGTACTTCAGAATTTTATTCCAGCTCTAGATTTTTACAATAACAAATTTTGGTATAAAATGAATGCTTTTAACTCTTTCAGGAACGTAGACTAAAACAGAAGTTAAAAGAGTTAATTCAGGTAGAAACCAGAAATCAAATGGCACATATGGTAACAAGAAGAGAAACAAGGAGACAAAAGAAGGTATGTAATTTCTCCACCTAAAATTATTTTTCTTGCATCTTCTATTACGGAATGAGAATTTGTCTTAATATTTTTTTTAAAAACTATTCTTTTGATTTGCTAGAATATTCAAGCACGATAAAAAAATACTCTATTGTTTTCAAATGTCCTAAAAATATTTAAATTTGTTTTAATGTTGTTGAGCCTGATGAAAATATTTTTAAGCTTTTATATTTTTTTCTTAAATTTTTGTTTTTACAGAACTGTTTTATTTTTTTAAAATCCTAATTTGATTGTTTTTATTTGAAATATAATTTCAGTGTACAGAAAGTAATTTTAATTTATTAATCTTTTTCTGTTTACAAACTGAAAATGCATTACATTATTCTTTATATTTGTGTATTTTAATATATTGCCATTCATAAAAGTTTTTGAATGTTATTAAAATGTATTAAGCATATTTATTTATTTATTCAAAAAATTTCACTTTTTTATTTAGAAATATAAATATTTATTCTCTTAAAAATTTCGCAATATATAATATGATGAGAACTAAAGTTTAATGTGTAAAGAGCAAAATTTAATGGCATTAATTTTTAAGTGATTTTCTTATACTTATACTAATCCATACATTCTTATTTAAAACATTAACATAATTTTTGCTCAGCTAAAAATTATTTATTGAATTAATTTTATAATCTTCTTTTAAAACATATTTTTCTTGAAATTTTGATAGTTTTTCATGTTCCAAATAAAATTTAGTTTGATAAAACTTGTGTATTTATCTAACCACAAATACCCATGATTTTCATTAGGAATCAAATTTAAAATTCCCCATAAGCTTTAATTTTGTCAATTATAAATGTAATAATATTTTCGTATTTCGCGATTCCCGTGATTATTATTATGTGTATTTATTAGATGCTTTTTTTTCTTCATAAATTATGTGTTTTATTTTAGCATACTTTGGTTGATTAATGAAATTTGTTTATGTTGATTAATTTAATTTATTGATGTAAAAAGGGGATTATTTAGTTAACTGCGATGCAATTTTACCTTCTTAGTTACTTTAAATAAATTTATTCTTTATATCTTATACATGCAAAATAATAATTATTTTATTCTCATAGACTGAATGTAAAAAAAAATATGTATATATATATCTTGGAATCATATCCATATTTGTAATTCATAAGAATTTAAGTGTTATAAAGTGTTATTTTGATTTTAGTGAAATTTACATTTTTATAAACATCTTGGCAAAATTATTTTTATCAATCAATTTTTAAATTCCTTTATATGAAATGTTTGAAAACACCTTAGTATTTAATTTATTTGTTTATGTTTATGAATTTTAATATTTATTCACTCAAATTAATCTTCTCGTACATTACTATTTTTCCTCCTTTTTAAAAAAAATAGATTTCAGAAGAGTCCATCTTGACTAATGGACATGATGATGCACATAAAGAACATTTGAATAAAAACAGAGCTAAGAGGTTGGAAGAAAGAAATCGTGAGTACTATGTAAACTTATAGTATAACATTAAGGATATTTATCAACAATAGCAAATTTTATTAAAAAATAGCTGCTTAAACAATTTTCAAAAGTGTACAAATATTTATTTTATGTGATTTGTAAGAATTTTGTTCAATAAAATGTAATTTCATTTGATAAACTTATAGTATTTTGTTTTCAATTAGAAAAATTGAGAAACTAGAACTTTTAATGTTATGAAATACCATACTTAGTCTAATATCAAAATATGTTTTTTTAATTTTAATGTTATTTTATTTTAAGTAATATTCTTAGAATTTATGCACATTTTATTTTATTTACAAAAATATTTATGCTATAAATAAATGTTTTATATTTCTAATTAAATATTGTTTAGGTCGCATTTCTGAAGGAACAAATATTCGCAGTTCTCGTAACAAAAGACCAAAATATAGTAGTGATGAAGAAATTGAAGAAATAGATTTGAGCGAAGAATCAGAAGAAAGTTTTGAAAGGAATGAAAGTGTTGAGGAATCATCCAAATCTTCTGATGACTTTGTCATTAAACATCATCCTTTATATAGGTGTGTTGATTAGCTTTTTAAAACTAATAATATAGTTGCTGTATGTTAAAATATGAAAGTTATATAATTTTCTTAATTTTATTGTTGAATTTTTTATATTTACTATAAATTTAATTTTATTATTTTGTATTGTGAATTCAAAAATTAATTCAATTACATTGCTTATATCAAATATTTGCATTAAAAGTGTACTTCATTTTTTTCCAGTGAAAAAGGAGAAGATGTGCAATCAGAAGTATTGAAATGTAAGTTATATAAAAGTTTATAAGTTATATATAAATGTTTAATTTGATATTTATAAACTTACGCATTATTGTGATACTGATTAATTTTTTGTTTTATAGTATTAAGTGATGTGAAAACACACAAAGATGCTTGGCCATTTTTGCATCCTGTAGAGAAAAAAGAGGCTCCTGGATATTACGAAATTATATCAGTAAGTTTGATAATATTCCTCAGTAAAGGGTCTTAATAATTTTGTGCTACAAAAACAATAGTTTAAGATTGACGATATTAATATTGAAATTCTTTTCATCCATAAAAAACATGGAAATAATTTTTGAAAGCAACAGAAAATTATTCTTATATACTAAATTATTTCCATTTGATGTAGTGTTAATGAATATAGATTTAATTGAATATAATAAAATTGTAGTCTAGAATAGTAGAAATTAATAATTTTTTTTATTAAATAATAAGATAAATTTTTTATTGAATAATATGCTTTTAATACAAAAGAAATCAAATTAACAATTTTTGTATTTATATTTCAAATTAAGTAATTTAAATAAATTGAAAAAAAAAATGAATTAACATCATAATTAAGTTGAATACTTTGTTTATCTTTTGATGTTTTCTTTGTTTTGTAAGTTATAAGTTTTGTAACTTTGGCCAAATTATTGCTGAATGTGTTTATGTTTAACCTACTAAGTTTTAATGAATAAAATATTTATAAAAATGATTGGGGAAAACATACCATAGTGTTTTTCAAAGTTGCATTTATATTATTATTCTTATGTATAGTTAATGTAAATGAGCCTTATGCAAACTTTGTTAAGGTAGTACTTAAAATTTTACTCCCCAAGTTTAATTACTGTGAAATTTTTTACTTCCTGGCCAATTTTTAGAAACTTTTTCCTTAATTGTAATAAAATTTTCTTTTTATTGTAATAAAAATGCTTTTAAATGAAAATAAATTTTAGCAATTTCTCTTGAAAGGAAGTTAAAAAAATAAAATGCTAAAATATACTAAGGATTATTTATATCTTTCAATGTTTTTTGTAAGCAAAAAAAAAAAAAAAGTACTTTTTATAATCTAATTGGAGTCTAATAGCTAAATGAACGTGTTTCGTGCTTCCAAGGCACATGTTTAGTCCTCAGGCTGGGCAAGTTCAACTTAGCCTTTCATACTTTTTGTGATGTAATAAAACTGAGTATTAAGTATGCTTAGAAACTAAACATTAGGGGCTTTGCATTAGACTAAACACTTAATTTTGACATAAGCTTCACCTCTCTTGGTCATGAAAACATTTATGGGCCTTGGTGCTACAAGTCTATGGGCTACTGAACTTTTTTTTATTATATTTTTTTTATCTTTTTATTTTTTTTTTGATGCTAAATGTATATAATCATTTTATAGAAAATAAATATCTGCACAATATGACATAGTAAATATTATATATTTTTTAAATTTTAAGTTAGTTGAAAAGTTTTTAAATCTTTTGTTTTAAATTTCTTTTACATTAATATTTTAAAACATTAATGTCATTAAGTGTGTATATTAAATATTTATTTGTTAATCAAATTAAAAATTTTAAGGAAACATTAGATATAGTAACATGGTACTTTCAGGAAAAATTTATGTTCTTACTTTAAGGGTTATAATTCTTTAAATATTTTTATGTGATATGATATCAGTTTACAAGAAATTAAAAATAATGTATTTTCTTGAATATATACTTACATATTTTTTTTTAAATTTTAGCAACCAATTGATTTGTCTACTATCACTCAAAAAGTAATAGATGGAAAATATCAGACTGTTAGTAAATTAGTTACTGACTTTAATAAGTTAGTATCAAATTGCAGACTATACAATGGAGAAAATAGTCGTAAGTATTGTTAAATTAGCATTTTAAATCAAATAACTAATGCTGTTTTTATATTGAAAATATTGACATTTTAGCTATATTTTTATTTCTGAGAATCAAATTTTTGCAGTTGATAATTGTAAAATCGATTTAACTTAATTAGAAGTAAATGTAAATTTATGAATAATAGATAAGGTGAAAATTTCTTTTAAGGTTAAAATTTTGTAAGTTCTTTTGTTATTTATCTGTTGTTTACTGTAAACTTCATAAAGAATAAAGAATATGGTTAAAACTGAATTTCATGCTGAATTTTCATTGTTACTTTTAATAATTATGGATAAGTTCTTTATTAATTAAAGTAGGAATATTACACACATTTTTATCTCACATAAGCTTAAGTTCATTTTTATGCTTAATATGTGGTCTATAATTGTTTATTGATTATGCTAATATCCTTTATTACTTTTTAAAATAATAAATTTCACTATTGTAAAAAAAAAAAAAAAAAATAAAATAAAAATAAATGTGTAAACAACAATGATAATATAATGTGTTTCAATGTTAATATTAATTTTTCTTATATATCTTCCTATTTTATTTTTTACATTTTCAAAGATATTTTTATATTTTTTGTTAATACTTTTATGTTATAATTTTCTTTTGGAAATAATATAAATAATTCTCTTTTCTTTTTAGCTCATACCAAGATGGCTAATACAATTTGCGAAGTCTTTCGTATTGGTCTAGCTAAAATTGTAAGTCCTAAGTTTCAAGATGAGGAAAATTGTCTGAATCATACTGAAACTAGTAGTTTTACAGTAACTTCAAAATATTCTCATACTCGAATCATTTCCAAACGAAGATCAAATTCTTTGGATAGCAAGAAAAAGAAAAGAAAAATACGCAATATGGATGCATTAGAAGTTATGTCTAGAGAATCTGAATTAGCGGTAGAGGTATGCTTTTGCTAAATAGAAGCACTTTAAATTTTCCAATTTTTTTTAAAAATATTATTCATTGAATTGTTTTTTTCTACATTTTTTGTGATTTTTTCTATATTGAAGAATAATTAATTTTTCAATAGTTTTGCTGTTTTCCTGAGGGGTTGCATATTGAAAGTTGAAGGATTGTAAATTAAAAACAATTTAAATGACTTATTTTAAATTTAAACATTACAATATAATTTTAAATTTAAATATAACATTTAAACATTGCATTTATTTCTTACAAGGAAATAAATTACTATAAAAAGAAATTTTTCTCTCAGAAGCTTTTAAATAGATTAAGAAACATTTTTAATGGATTTTGAAAGATTTTTCTGCTTCCACAATCTCAGTAGTTTTTCTTGGATGGATCAATATTGGGATAAATAAAGGAAAACTTTGACGAGTATTGCTAATTTTGTTTCTGCTATATATTTTCCCAAAATTTTCATTAGTTTTAGATAAATCTGATGGAAGATTTTTCAAAATCATTTGTGTTTTATGGTGGTCAAACATACTCTTGTATGCAGAACTGTACTCTTTAAAAGTATCAGCTTTGACTTCAGACACTTGTTAAGAATAAGAAAAAGGATTTTATCATTCTGCTTTCTGGATGTTCATATGTTTGGATGGAGGGCAAAACATTTGTATATATTATATATAAAACTTTGTTAAATATTCATTAATTCAAGTGGATTGTATTTAATGCTGTTTGTTTACACAAAGTTCAGTATTTATTAAAAATATGAAACTATTTCATGAGATTTTAGATACATTTTATTTCTGCATAAATTGAAATAGAATAAGATCAAATTAAATTTTACTTCTGAATTTTATTTTTAATACTAACTATATTATTTTTGTTTTATTTTCAGCAATCAAATAGTAACAGTTTCTTTGAAAGTCTTCAAATGACAGATACTGTTCAAAGTGGAATCACTTCTTTTTCTGGTTTGAAAATTTTGCCTATACACAGTCATCCTTCAGAACTAATTGATAAATTTTTGTCAAATTCTCCCATTGAAGAGACTGAGAAAGCTGATAAGTATAATGGTAATTCTAACTTGGTGAATAATGAAAATGAAAATTCTCCTAAGATTTCCTCTGAAAACCATGACACTCATCTTTCTTCAGATTCTGCTAGTGATTGTTATGTACCACAGGATAGTAATAAAAGTTCAGGTTTATCTGTACCTGAAGCTATTTGTCAGCCAAAATCTTATGAAAACACAACTGAAGTAGAAATAAATTCTACTCATCAGGACAATGTTGAAAATTATTCAGTTCGATCGTCCACTAATTCTCCTAAAGATTTGCAACAAAATTATAATCATTCAAATAATTCTGAAGATTTGATGCATAGTGGATCAAATATTTTGGATGAGTGTAACAATCAAAATGTGACAAGTTTAATGTCTGGATTCAATAGAGAGCCTCTTTATTCGGCTAATGAAGCAAATACTTCGCCTAGTACTAGATCTGGTACATCACCTTCTTCACATGGATCAAATACTAGTTCACCTGATCAAGTCAGAGATAGTCCCCAAAACCCAACATCAAGTTTTATTAAAAACTTAGTTATTGAGAAGCATGTTCCATTTTTACAAGATGGCTTAAGTATACAATCTAATCTTTCTAATTTTTCATCTGATAATGGACCTTCTACTGTAGATGCTAGTATATTAGGTTTCTCATCATTTTCTAACAAGCCATTAGTGTCTACTAGCTCTCCTAATCAACTTGGAGGAAATAAGCCATTTATTTCAACTGCACCACAAATATTGAACCATGCTACAACTTTGACAACACACTTGTCTTCATCCGTAGCTACTCAAGAAATGCCATCAACAACTCAGTTTTCTGCTCCACTTCAAGTAAATATGCCTTATGAAAAAGCTTTTTCTTATCAAAATCCTATACAGATTTATAAGCCTGAGCCTAACAAATTTCCTACTTTGAAAGTTAGTCTTCCACCCTCTACTGGGGAACTTGTGGTTGTCCCTGATAAATCTGATAGTAGTAAAATGACTCTTCATTTATTAGCACAACCACATATGAATGGATCTCAACCTATACAGTCTTGTCTAACTATCAGATCCAATAATTCTGGAAGTCCAACTTTTCAGGTAATAATTGTTTGGTAATTTCTTGTGTTAATTGCAGTATATTAATTTAAATATATTTTATGCAATTTTTCAACCATCATATAAAAATTCTATGAAGTTTATATTTAAAAAATAAATAAAATGTTGTTTATTTTAAGTACAGTTTATTCTTAATATAAATTTTAATTGTTTAATGTTATTTTGGTTTTGCAACTTTTCATTAATAATGTTGATTTTTATGTAAATCTACTTAGCAGAAAAATCCTTTTTGTGTGTATTTTTCTAATTTTTATTGCATTTTTTATTTATTTCATGTAATTTTTTTATGAAGAATAAAATATTTAATTTTATATAAATTACTGCTTTTATTACTTTATGTCTGAAACAAATTCAATGTTTTATAGTCAGAAAAATCTGCTGAATTTAGAACTGGAAAAGAAAATCCTGTGGCAACTTCTAGGCAACAACCACTGACTTCAAATTCATCACAATTTCAAATTGGTCCTAATGGATTACTTATAATGCCACCCCAGGCATTAGAAAAGAATGTTTCTGGATCTTCTGGCTTATTATCAATACCTTCAACATTTACTGGTTTCACTTCAAATTCAAGCAATCCAATGTTTTCCTCTTCATATTCAAATAGTTTTATTCCGGTGAGTACCACATTAACCACCCCTGTTCCTACTACAAGATCAGATTACAGCAATCATACTACTATGTATAACACATCTGTTAAGCCTTCAGCTAATATCTATATGAACTCTGAAACTAATAATCGTTACCAAGTACTTAGAACTACAAGTTCCTGTTTAAAGCCATCTACTTTACCGCATTATCAGATGGCTAACAGTAATCGAGAGATTCCTCCCATGTCAAGTTCAGGGGCTGTCAAGCATACATTTAGCAATGTTCAAAAAATGTATACCTCAAATCAGCCATATACTTTGAATTCTAATAATTTTATTTCAAATAATACTGGGCTGTATGAAGCAATGTATGCATCAAAAGAAAGCACTAAGAAAAGTGAGGGAAGTCAAGTTTCAAAAACAATTAGTTCAGATAAGCAGTATCACCTGAATACTAATTCTGTGTCACAGGCAATGGGGCCACTTCCATATTATTCATCAACAATTAATAATACCCTGCAAAATTATGCTTTTAACAGTACATCATTGAACCCACCTCTTGTTTTTACTCAGGTAAAAATTAATGCATATTAATGTTATTCATTTAAGACTATTTTCTAATATTTTTTATGTATTTTACTATGTGGTTTGCAAGTTTTTCAATTTCAAGATAACATTTTTGGAATGAAAATTTGTAAATATAAATTGAATTTACAATAAATTAATTCACTTTTCAAAAAAATTTTACATTAAAAATGTGGATAATTTTTATTTAAATAGCTGTTTGTATCAATTGTAGTTAAGTAGCTATTTTGAGTAACATTAAAGAAAATTAGTTATTACATTTTCAAGCATGTTTATGTTATAGATTTTTTTGCATTTATCTTTATTTTTTTTACTGTACTCAATTTTAGAAATATTTTAAATTTAACTATTGGCGATATTTTAAAAATATTTCTAAGACATTAAAAACTTTTGACTTATAATGTAACATTTAGCTTATAATTATTTTCTGTTAATGTTATTTTCAGTTTAAGATTTAACATTATAATTTATTAGTTAATGTTATTTTCAGTTTGAGATTTAATATAATAATTATTATTGAATATTACAAGGGTTACTCTGAAATTTTTGAGATGCGCGCAGACCAGAATCTACTAAATAAAAATAATGGTTTAATTTTAAAATACAAAGTATTTTAACAAAGAAGACGATTTTTTACTGACTTACTTCAACTTGTTTAGCATAGAATAAATTTTAAACAGAAGAGAAAATGGATTTGACGCGAGAACATTTTTTGCGCTATGATTTTAAAGCAGGATTAAATTAAGAAGAATACATTCAACAGTTGCAATTAGCATTTGGTGATGAATCTCCAGCTCGTGTTACTGTATTTAGATGGTTTAGAGAATTTAGAAGAGGTCGAAATTTTCTTCAGGATGAAGAACACAAAGGAAGGCCGCCGTCGGTAGTAATCCTGGATAATGTGTCTGCCATACGAAAAATGTTAACGGACGATAATCACTGTACCTATCAAATGATACAAAAGGAACTTAACTATAGATCCGCAGCCATGCACAAAATCATTCAAGAAGAATTACATTGCAGTAAAAAAGTAGTTTGCCATTGGGTTCCCCATAATCTAACTGAGCACCGAAAAGAGGAGCGTGTCAGAATCAGTAAAGAAACTCTTAAATTGCTAAATGATGGTGGCTACCACATTATTTCTAAAATTGTAACAGGTGATAAAACGTATATACCGTTTTCTCCAACACGTCAAGAAAGCAAAATATGGGTCTTTGAAGATGATCCCACACTGACAATGGTGGAAAAACAACGCGCACTGAAAAAAGTGATGTACGCCGTTTTCGTCAGAAGTACGGGATTTGCCAAAGCCATCAAGCTGGAAGGACGAAAGACAGCAACAGCAAATTGGTATACCACTAAATGTTTTCCAGAAATTCTACAAGAACTGAATCTTAGGGGACTAATGCTTCACAATAACAATGCATCTTCACATACGGCCAGATTAACTGTTGAGTTTCTTAAACAAAAACAAGTTAATGTAATCAAACATCCGCTGTATTTACCTGATCTAGCTATGTGCAACTTTTGTTTGTTCTTTAATCTAAAAAAGAACTTATGTGGACTTCGTTTTAATTCAGAAGAAGAGATTGATGTGGCTATAAATGCATTTTTCATCTATTTCAAGAAATTAATGGCTTGAGGCATTTAATCTGTGGAAAATTCATCCACAAAAGTGTATTGAATCTAGAGGAGACTACTTTAAACACACCTAAAATTTTGTAAGTATAACTTTAAAAACCTAGTTGTATCTCAAAAATTTCAGAGTGTTCCTCGTATTTTCAGTTAGAGATTTAATATAATACTTTATTAGTTAATGTTAGTTTTAGTATGAAATTTAATCTATGTTTTCTCTCCCAGGTTAATCCTAACCAACAATCACAGTTCATTAATGTTCCTAATTACATGATTGCCAATCAAAACATGTTTCAATATCCATTGAATCATTCAGTTTTAAATATGCAACCATTTCACGTTCCAAATCGACCTGTTCTTTCTATGGATTTGGGTAACAGGTAGTCTTATTAAATAGCCTTTGCAGCTACTACTGTAATTTATGGTAAGTATCATACTTTCACTTTCAAAAACTTAAAAAATATTTTCAAGCATTAATCTTCATTTTTGTACATGAGTTAACGATTCATTATCTAATAAAAATACTTTTAAAATAGGATTAATTAATTTGCTTAACACAATAGTTTTTCATAATAGCCATGTTTAAATTCTGAAATTAAATTATTCTTATTTTTGTGAAGATCTATAACTATATACTCATTTTAATATTTGGATCAAAATTTTGCATTTTCATTTTTGATTAACATTAGGCTTATTTTATGAAAATCATATTTTCTCTACAATAATAAATGCACGTAAAAAATTAATTATATTTTTATTATAAAAATTTAAAATATTTTTTTAAATATAGTGTCAAATAGTTTTAGCTAATATGCATAGAATGCTTTAGACAATTATTCCAAACAATAAAAGATTTACTTAGTATTGTTTTGTCTTATTTTATAAATTTTATGTATGTATTTCAGGATTGTAAATTACATTTAATGTATAAAAATCTGCAAAATTTTTATATTTTAACTAATAATTGCAAATATATAAAATATGTATGTTTCTGGAATGAAAAATGTGATAAAAGTAAATTTTCAAAAACAGTTTTGATGAATTATGTCAATTGATAATATAGAGAATAATTAATTTAAAAATGATTTGTGTTAAGGTTTGTAAATTTGAAAAATAATTAATTTCGTTTTTATGCATTTTATTTTGATTGCTGCTTCCAAATTTAAATATTCTGATTTACTTACTTTATCTTTTCTAGTATATTGAATATGGAATAAGTGGATATCTGAATGCAAAGTTTATAACTTACTTGACCAATGAAAAATTCATTATTGAAAATTATTTTATTTAACTAGTTTATAAACTTCTGTGTGAATGGATGTAAATTTCATATCATCATCATTTTGTAAATTCAATGATTGTGCTTTGTATACCAGAAATATAATTTTATAGAATTATGTAATGATCTCTTTGTATGTTGTCAAATTAAATTTTATAGGCAAAATATGTTTTATGAATAAAATTATTTTTATTGCAAAATTCACTTCTTAAATTATTTTAGATATGTATGTCTTAGTGTATTTAATTCATTTACATGTGTGCTAAGAATAATTTTTTTATTAAAATTTTTACAGTGTTATAACATTATAAATACTGAAAAAAAAGCTTTTCAATAATTAGTACATTTCAAAATATAAATAATTTACTAGGGGCATAAATTTTGTGTTAAGTTAGAAAAATTTATCAACGGTAAATATAATTGCTTACTTTGGTTTGAAGGTTGTCAGAATGTTTGTAAGCAATAAAAAATTAGAAGTTTTTTTTCGCGACAATTTCTTTTACTCTTCTTTCACTTGTGACTGCTATTATATATAGATATTTCTTTCAAAATGTTTATAAAATCATTAAAACAAAATTCCATAATATCTTTAAGCAGATTGTAGTATTATTATAATGTAGTTTTGCAATAATCAATGTAAATTGTGTTTGTGAAAATTTTTTCAACATTAATTTAATAATTGGAAAATTTATAATAAATTCCACATGTTTTCACACACGCTTACCATATAATATTTATATACCATAAAATTATTGAAGAAATATAGAATTATTTATATAATAATGGTACATTTTGTAAATCTTGGCTAACTTTTTATATGTATATTTTCCCAATTTTTTTTCAACAGGGTTAGTTTTTCAACAAGCATGGATTATCAATCCATGCTTGTCATCATTCTTAGAAATAGAAGTGTCCAACTCTATTAAAACTATTAAGGAATCTCTTTCTCTTATTATTATGTAATTCATGCTCAATTTCAAGGAGTAAATAACTTGCAAAAATTTAATTACCTCTCATATAAGAGTATTTTTTTTTATTAAATAGATAATAGTAAAAAGAAAAAAAAATTTCTCCTAATCAACAGAATCGTTTTTTATTTTATTATTAAACTTACACTTATTTCATTATACACTGAAAAGTTTAAAAATTAATTATTAGTGTTAAAAAATTGGGCTTAAAGATATTAATGTTTTTTTATGATTTAAGTGTTCTATTAATGATTATTTTAAATTAAATTCTTGCATTTTTTAAATTCATAGTACTAATGTGCTTCATAAAAATTGTAACATTTTCTTAAAATTAATAGAAAATTCCTAATTTTCAAGTATTATCGAAAAATTTAGTGATTGATATGAGTAAATGATTACTGGAAGCTCTTATTCAAATTATATCATTTTGAAAACCTACCCATATAGTAAATGTTAATTCAATATATTTATACTGTTAATATTTAATCTGTTAAAAAAAATTCTTCTTAACATTAGGGAGGAGCAAATTAACTTTCAAATTTTATATTAATTTTCAAGTTAGCATGACGAAACTTTAATTTATAAAAGTGTTGGGACGTAAAAACAAAAAAGTTAGAATTATGCAAAACAACAAAGCATTTATTATGACATTACACACACACACATACGATTAAAACACTTACAAAAGAAAATACTTAATAATTGTAAGCAGGGTTACATAGTATCTGTACAGTACAAATAATAAACAAAGTTATTTATGAACCGGATGGTTCGCCTTCCCATTCCTCACATCTCTCTTCTATATCATATAACTCTCTTATTGGATATTGAGTATTTTGTAAGTTCACTCTATTGGGCAGTAACACCATCTCTTGTCATTAGAGTTAATATAGATCTGTTACAAAAGTATACATATAAGTAAAATACTATATGTAAATATTTTCAGTTCATAAAAATGTGATTTTAACATTAAATTTATTTTCTATTTTGTTAATTCAAACAGTATTCAAAAATGGATGATATGATCAATTATGGAACTACCAAATATATATATATATATATAGTAAAATACAAATTTTATTATTGCTATTTTTTATGCTAATCTCTTAGTGTATAAAGTCTTTCAATCATAGCATGGTTTAAAAACATTTCAGTAAATTAATTGGTTGACTCAAAATCCCAACAAAAATGTTATAATTTGCTGGGGAAATATTATCAGTGAGTTATTTTATACTAAAAGTTGTAATAATTCAAAAAGCATTTACATATATTTAATAAATGATGACTTAATTTTCAGTTCTAAACTGCTGCTTAGTAAAAGATTAATGTAATTTAGAATTAAATTTAAATAAGAAAAAATATACTAGTTTACAGAATTATGACTATTTTACAATAAATGCTATATTTGGGGGGGGGGGGAGAATAATGAAAGTATGGTATACTAATACTTTTTACTGTAAGACAGGAAATAGTAAAACAAAGAGACTTGCTTTAGAGTTTAATATACGCTGATATGCAAATGAAAGCAATGTCTGAACAGGAGGTTCATAGGACACATTTCTCTACTGTACAAGCGTTTCATTGAGCTCATATTGGTGAAGATGCTATTGATTAACGATCGCGGAAGAAATTTCCATTTATCCAATGATTTCCATGTGTTGATTTTAACGATTAGAGCTTCGGAAGAGAGTTTTCGATATGCAGTGAATATTCCTAGAATATTTTGTAAATGGTATATAGGGTTAATGCACGATTTTCGCTGATCACATTTTACAATGAATGCTCTCTTTCATAAAATCTCCGACGAAGTGTAACTGTGTGTAATCAGGTAATGCCGTAAAAAAAAAATTAAACTAAACTAATAGGTAGTCTTTGAACATTACATAATGAACAGAGAAAACTTGGCAGTGTACGGCTCACCAACAAGATTTGTACACTTACATATATACCAGTGGTAGCAAAGCAATCAATTTCATTGCTGTTTGTTACTTGATAGCATCACCAGCTGGAAAGCTTATTATGAATCGCTTTTTGTGTACTGAATCTCGATTTGTTACTGGAAAGGAAACGGGCCAATTAATTTGCACACAGTATCAAAATAAACGGGTTCTTTTGTGAAACTGCGCGTGGAGAACCCAACGCACTGGCTTCCATGCGTAATGGCTCGCCTCAGCTTGCCATCTGAACGCTGTTTCGTTAAATTTCATTCAAGATGCAGCAGCGATGTCTTAAGTCAACTGGTCACCAATCATATATTTATGATCCAACCCATTTAAGTCCAAATATCTATTCTCTGAAGATGAGATGCTTGGATGACTTTTGTCAATCCTAATAAATTCAGTTAGTGATCGCACCTGATATGATCATGCATGAAGTACGATCAGGATGATCGTACCTGATGCATGATCATATCAGGTGCTATCGAAACTGTAATCAAGTTATGATTACAGTTTCTATGAGGATCATCGAAACTGTAACTATAACTTGGATGTATCGATATAAGACGCTTGATGACAAGAAGCAAATCCTACTATAGCAGTCCAGCTTCTAGCCTACAAACCGGTTTCCATTGTTTCGTTTAAACAGAATCGTTTATTCTGTGTGGCAATTGCAGCATTAAAACACCATGGAGTTATTTTCTTATAAAAAAAATTCTACAGCTTAAAAAATACGACCTTTTAAATATATATATATACACACACACACACACATATATATATATATAATATATATATATTATAACGATTTTTACCATCAGACATTTGATTTATTATTACTCAGTTTGAAATCAGATTTTAAAGTAATTGTTGTAGATATTTTAATTAATCCAAAAAAATATGCTTGTAACTAAAATTTCGGGAACCAGTGCAATTACAATTGAACATTCAGTTTGCTATTTAAACTATTTCATTGCAATTACTGCTTATTTTAATTTCCTTTAATTTTCCTCTTAACACCAATTTAATTAATCGCCATCGTTTTCTTAATGTGAGCATTGTAATGTTAGTTCCATATACCAATTTATTTTTGACAGCATTTTCGCATTTCTTTTTATGTTTCATTCAGATATTAATAAATACGTAACTTTGTCTTGAAATCATTATCATTCTGATATAAAAATATCCAGATTATTTTATACTAGTTTAATAATAGATTACATTTTAAAAGCAAAATATTTCTATACTGTTTTGCACATGTTTTTAGTTAAGAAACACTGATTGAAATTTCAAAATATTTGTTTCGGTTCCAATATCTAAAGTGTATGATTTATATAACATATTTGAAGTTTCATTCAGATCCTATATAGAAGTAGATCATATAGAACATATAGAAGTGTTGTAGATCATATATCTATATAGATCATATAGAAGTGTTGATTACCGAATTCTTGAGAAAACATATTGATTTGAAAATTTATGACACAGTATATAATGATCCTTTATTGTTACTGCTTTCAGTAAAGAATTATTAGTCTTTGAATTTCCCTAACTTTAAGAATATTTAAAAGAAAAAAAGAAAAATGAAAGATGTTTTAGGAAAAATGAATAAAAATACATATTTATAGTAATATGACAAAAATTTGTGTATATATATATATATATATATATATATATATATATATATATATATTTATATATATATTACATTATCATGTACAATTCATTAAACAAAAAGTACATCAATGAAAAAAAATTTTTTTTTTCCTATTAATGCACTACTACATTTCAACATTTCAAGAATCTATTAATGGGCTAATTCAATGTTTATACTTATTTTCTGCATTTAAAATCCTAATTACTTAAACCAAACGAACATATTTGCTAACTAATTAGTAAAGCAATTAAAGCAGTTAATTAGAAGAGAAATACTTTAACATTCATTTGAAGCAAAATGTGACCTTAATTAATTTTTTATATTTATTTATCATAACTTTTACAGAACTGGAACCTCTTTTTATGCCTATTAATTATTTTATGATCTTATAAAAAGATATATTTGTGATAAATTAAAAAGTTTTGAAAGAAAGTTAAAATAATTCAAGAAAAAGTGATGAAGTTTTTCGTGTTAAGACTGCCTAATTTGATATAAGTTTCATTAAGTTTTAATTTGATTACTATAATATTCTGATAGCTTTATTTCTAATTAATAAATAAAGAAACTCTAATGTATAAAAAATGTAATAATGTATGTTTTAAAGGTAGTTTTATTTTTAATTTCTTTATATATTTGAACAATTTTTTTTTAGTTAAAAATAACTGTGAATCAATATGTACTATCAGATGTTCTCACATTACATTTTAATTATTTTCTATCATTAAATGTTAATTACACTGCATTATTTTATTCCGAAAACAAACTAAATTTTATGAATATATGTATATTACTTATATGTATCATATTTTACGTAAATTAATTATTAATTCATGATAAAACTTGAATATCTGAATTGTTTGTATTTATTTTATGTGTTAAATTTTTTTTTTTTATAATGTATACAATTTTATTTGATTCCTATTTTATATATAATTCTGTCATTCTTTTGATATTCTGCATAATATCACTGCTAAAATTTAAAAAAAATACTATTTAAAAAAATGTTGAGGGTTGTAGCAGATACCGCATCATTTATAGCATGGGTTAAAGAACTCTGTATTTTTTGAAATAAAACGAAAGCTTAAAAAATAAGTTATGAAATTCAAATGTACTGTCACAAATCAACGCAAAATTATTGTGAGGATAATTTATTTATTATTTTTATTTATCTAGTTACTGCTTTTTACTCTATTATAATATATAAATATTATATAGTAAATTTAAATTGAAATGCTAATGTACGACTTAAATAGACACACTCTCATGTTTTTACTCTCTTTTTTAATGTTTAAAGCTAGTGAAATTTCTGCTAAAATCTGTTAAAATATTTGGACTTCTTTTTTAAGATTTTAATCGAAGAAAAAAGCATTTTGTTCTAAATTTGCATGACTTGTTGTTTTGAGAATTTTAACCTAGACAAATATCTCTGCTTTTACTTATTTTTTTAATAATATAATATTATCTCATATATAAATATAAGATAAGAGATTATGTATATATATATATATAAACTTATGGTGTTACAATTTAATTTAATACCTAAGATTATAACTAAATAATTATTGTAAATTTTGTTGTTGAGAAAAATTTAGAATTTTGGACATGGAAGATTTGGCTTAGAAAAAATGAAATAGAAGTTAACAATACCTGTCATATTGTTTATAAAAATTTAATTTCAAAATTTTTGAACTGATTAATATTCTAGTAATATTTGTCTTTGAAAAATAGTAATTTCCATACACACACACAATTATGCCACATCAATCGGTTTATAAAAGTAGAGACATGTTTGTGAGAGAATAATTTTAGAAGATGATTTATTTTGAATTTCTAATGTTACATACAAAAATAAATTTTTGAATCTAAATCATATGCGTAATGTTACTTCTAATCTAGACATGTTACTATTTGACTCATTGAAGAATATTATATTTAATAGTTCTAAATGTAGAGGAAAACAGTTGTTGATTCTGATCGTAAATAATTATTGGATTTAATGAAATTTTGATTGGATTAGCTGTATAAAAATGAATGGTCTATTTGATTATTTCGGAAGATTGATATTTCTGATAAATAAATATTTTTTTCATCTTTATTTTAAAATCAATAGCTTAAATAGTTATTTGGCAGATTGATAATGTGGCAGATTTTGAATAAACTGAATGGTTAAGAAATAATTTTACAACTGTTCTAACGAATAAAAGTTATCATATTTACTGTTATCCATAAGATATTTTGTTATCTTTTAATAAAAATAATTAAATATATAAATTAATAAATATTAACTGTAAGATGATAAAATAATTTAACATTAAATCATTGTAAAATTGAGCCTCAAAGAACTTGGTTGATTATCGAATATACTATTCTACAAATATGCAAACGTTCATTAAGCCTCAAATGAATATCTTCACTAGAGATATTATAAAGAAAACAAAAATATTTGGTTATTTTTTTTGTTTTTGTAAAATTAAGAAGAATAAAATTTGTTTGATATTTTTATTTTGGTAAAATTGGAAACATTGGAACGAAACCAAATAGGTTTCTGAATTTTTGTTTATTCGACAACCATGACGGAGAAAATATTTATGTACAAGTTACTGGAATGTTTATGGTAGTGTTTCTTGAAGTGTAACTTTCATTATTTATTTACTTTTCTACAAATCCACTTTGGCATCTTTAAGTCGTAAGGAGTTTGCATTAAGACGATATATTGTGTATTTAATTATTTACTTTTATTTCTAACAACTCAGTGATTTTATTGAGCGAGATATTTACTGAAGCATTTGAGTTTTGGCCAATTTAATATATAATAAATGTAATGTTTAATTTTTAGGTATTTAGAATAAAATTAGACATGAGATATATAACGTAATTTTATTGCATAAAAACAGTTTTCATTTCTGAGATTTTTCTTTTATATTTGGGATTATTTTATTTTTAAACATTATTAATTGTGTGTGTGTGTGAAGCATTAATATTTAACCAATTGAATCACAATGAAAAGATCTAGAAATAATAAATAAATAATAATGATTTTAACTCACTTCATGATAAGTTAATAAAAAGTAACTATATATGAAAATTCTTTAAAAATACACACCACATTTTGAAAAGCAATTAGTAAAATCGAATTATTTATATAATGTTAAAATCACAGTTATTATTTTAGTTTTATTTAATTTCACTGAATATTCACTAATATAATTTAAATTTTTTTTCGTATGAAACTTAGTTGGAACTTATGCAGTAGAATTTATGATCGTTCACACAAATATAGAATTTCGGTGAAAAATGATTTGTTTTTGTCGATGTTACTTAAATGTTTTCTTGTTTGTATCTTTTTATGAGTTAATTTGTGAATCATTAGATGTTGTAAAGATGAATACATGCTGCTTGTGATTACAGAAAATGTTCTCCCACATTTGTTAATTTTATATTATCGTTATCGTTTGTAATTTTTCATTGTTAATTGTTTTCTCCTTATTTTCGAGTATTTCGGCTTAATTTCGAAATTGGTAGTAATTAGTTTGTCATAGATTGGTTTTAATTAGAATTCATAATTCTCTTTTGTTGAATAAATTTGTAAGAAAGAGTATTTTCTCACGTTTTGGACTCTCTCTATGAAGGTGTTAAGAACAAATATATGGTGCTCGTGTGTTTACATCAAGATTCTGACGTATGGTGTTGCTGATTTGAAGAAGTCTCTTCATTAACTTATTTGAATATTTTCGTTTCTAATATTTTCATTCTTGATATTTTATATTATTGTTATTTTTGGTTGTTTCTCATTGTTATGTTTTATTTGCTTTTTTACAAGTAATCCGGTTTAATTTCAGAACCAATAGTAGTTGATTTGTTATAGGGTGTGAGTAATAGAGATTTGTAATAGGTTTGTAATAGTTTTATGGTTTTCTTTTATTAATTTATAAGGTTTTATATTTTGAAGTAATATTCAATGTTATGGATTTTTGCTTTCGTTTAGATTTTTTTTATATACATAATATGGACATATAAAAATCCGACTTACTTGAATTTTAAAATTTAATATTAAATTTTGAAATTATTTTTTTGGTATTTTGAGACTAATTTTCAGTTTTGCATGTGAAATTTGCTAATTTATCATTTAAAACAGGTGTTTTAGATTTTAATTATCTAAATCCTTATCACTTTACGTTAATAACTTTATAATGTTATGCCGTTTACCATATGTGAAATATTTAACAAATTTAATATTCACGGCTACAGATCTATAAAATATTAATAAGTTACTTTAAGAAATCTAGTAAACAGCATTGAGATTAAAAAAAAAAAACTAGCTTTTTCATTAGTTATTCATTAGTTACATTCTTTTTCATTAGTTATTCATTAGTTACCTCAAATTCATTAGTTACATTCTTTACCACCAACAGACATCTCTACAATTACCAACCGTTTACATGAATCGCAATCAACTGACTTATATAAAAAATGCCAAATACCTGGGATACATTTTGGACCAGGAAATTTCGAGCAATAGACACATAGATGCTTATGTGGCAAAATGCAGAAAGTGACTTAACATTCTAAAATATATTTTTGGTCGGGACTGGGGCTCAGATGTCGATACCATGATAATAACTTACATCTTTTTGGTCAGACAAATATTTGAGTATGGTCTTCCAATTTATTTTTGTGCATCGGAGATTAACTTAAACAGACTTGAACGTATGCAATTTAGCGTTGCCAGAGTTATTACTGGCTTCCCCAACAGCTGCCCTAACAACATTGTATTGTATGAGAGTGATTTGCCACCACTTTCTTTGAGAATAAGCTTCTGCCTTACAAAATATTACAATAAACTTTATAACTTCAAGAATCAGCATAGAACTTCTGCCTTTCTGCACTCTTGGTAAGACAATAAGCGCTTAAAAAACATAGTCCTTTTTCCTTGGCTAGTGAGATGGGACTGTTTTTCGATGAAGTGGAACCGCACTCCTTAAAGCCCATATCTTATTTCAGAATTGCTCCTGAGAGTACACATTTCCAGACTGAACTCTTGACGAGGGTCCCCTCAGGGGGTTTACCTTCTTTAGGTAAACACGGGTGTCACAATCCCGAGGTACCCTAGTGATCTTTCCTCTTCTTTAATTTCTTCTCTCCTCTACTCTTCTGCTTTTTCTTCCTTTTCTCCCTCAGTGTGGTTGCCTCGTAAGAGGTTGAGGGCTCCCCTTGAGTAGCTTTCGCCGCTCTGTTGCTATTAGCTACTCTTGAGGACTAAATCACCCACGTGTTTGCCGTGCGTGGAGACCCGTGTCCCTGGAAAGGAGGATCCTGGTAATTGAGGCCTCCTGAGACCAACACATTGCTTTGGCCTCTGCTTCAGGTAAACGGGAGGTGTGTTGTGGTCCTCAGCACATCAATCGGCTTTATGGATCAAGCGATCGGTACATCTACTGGGTGACTCGTTAAGGGTGGAGTCCACTTCAGGGATGTACCGTGACCGTATAGGGACTGACTAGCACTGGTACAATAACCTGTATCCCCTCGTAGGGCTCCGTGGTGGGTGGTGCCGTCTAGTCCCTGAATTTTATGATATTCTATATGAATAATTCTATCAATTCTTTCCTCCCTTTGGAGCAACAATTGTCAATGATGAATGCTAAATATTTCATAATTAAAAGAACTGAAGGAGGTTCTTTCCAATTTGTATCACCTTTTCTCATTGAAAAGAGTATTTCATCTTGTGTAGGTGAAGTAAAAAATATTCGAAGACTACGAACTGGGGATATTTTAGTTGAGATTGCTTCCGAAAGGCAAGCAATACTTATACAATCACTAAAATCAATTGGAAATGTGGATGTTGTCGTTCAACCTCATACGACATTAAACTTTACGAAGGGAGTAATTTCTGCAGCGGATTTGATATATACGTCTACAGACGAAATATTGGAAAATTTAATATCTCAAAAAGTCTGTGGTGTCAAACGGATAACTCTTAAACGAGATGGTGTTTCTATCAACACAAAACATCTGATTTTGACATTTTCAACACCTGAGTTGCCACAACATATTAAAGTTGCCTATATGCGATGCTCTGTAAGACCCTATATACCAAATCCGCTTCGCTGCTTTCAATGCCAACGATTTGGTCATTCAAAAATAGCTTGCAGAGGTAAACTTACATGTGCCCGTTGTGCTGACGTTGGCCACGATAGTGTTACCTGCAATGCTAAGGAGGTTTGTGTCAACTGCAAAGGCGACCATCCTGCCTATTCACGATCTTGCCCATCATGGCAGTTGGAAAAGGAAATTACTTCCGTCAAAATCAAAAATAGTGTGTCCTATCCGGAGGCTCGACGAATTGTCGCCGCACGTACACCACAGCCAGGTATCAGCTATGCGACTGTTACTAAGAAAGTAACTAGATCTTGTTGCACCCAAACTGATCCTATTTTAGAAAATACAATAAAGCCATCTCCCCAGCCAAAAGATACAAAATCTTCAACCGCTATGCACAAACTGTCTCTTGCAAAATCAAGAGCATCTCAAGCGAAAAAATTAAAACTTGCCAAGGAAGGCGTTCGTAGGTCTTCCTTGACAGAAAGAAAAGCGAGGCTAGCGTTGGAGGAAGATACTGTTAAACTCTATCCCTCAGATAGAGATAGTTTTGAGGATTCATCAGAAACTCAGAGGAGCACCGCTCTTGAATAACATTCATCCCATTAATGACTTCCTTTGTTTCATGGAATTGTCGAGGTTTCCGTTCTCGAATAGACGACGTGAAATCTGTTATCTCTCGCTACAACCCCGCATGTGTGGCTCTCCAGGAAACATTCCTGAAGCCCACTGTTAGCACCAAACTGCGTGGGTTTCAATGCTTCAGAAAGGATAATGGTGGTGATGCGTCTGTATCTGGAGGAGTTTGTATATTCACATCAAACTCATATTCTAGTACAGAACATCCACTAAGAACTACACTACAAGCTGTAGCAGTGAAAATTCACGTAACATGTCTTATCACGGTTTGCAGCCTGTATTTACCACCACAAGACGTCGTAAATTCAGAGGAACTAGATAATTTAATTGACCAACTCCCAGCTCCATTTGTACTCCTCGGTGATTTTAATGGCCATAATACTCTGTGGGGTAGTGATGATACGAATTCTCGCGGTCGTCAGATAGAGCAGTTCATATCTGAAAATTGCCTCTGTCTGCTGAATACCGATGAGAAAACTTATTTCCACGAACCATCACGGACATTTCACTCTCTTGACTTAGCTATTTGTTCTTCATCACTCCTGCCATTGCTGAATTTTGCTGTTGGAAATGACCTCTATAACAGTGATCATTTCCCTCTAATCGTGTCTCAGGCTGGAAGTAATAGTGTGTGTCACAAACCACCTAATTATGTGTACAGTCGAGCCGATTGGACACTTTTCACGCAATTGGCTGTGATTAGCGAAACAAGAGTTAAGACAGATGTGATAGATGATGCCGTTAAATATGTCACCGACACAGTTATCCGAGCTGCGGATGTTACTATCCCTAAAAATTCCATCATTCCACATAAAAACAGGAAACCTTGGTGGAATGAAAAGTGCCAAATCTCTTATAAGAAACAGAGGAAGCAATGGAATATATTTCGAAGATACCCTACTACGGAGAATCTTGTTGCTTTTAAAAAAGCCAAAGCTCAAGCTCGAAGAGTTAGACGTCAGAGTCAAAGAGAATCTTGGATTCGCTACGTGTCGTCAATCAATTCATCGACAACAAGTAAACAATTATGGAGGAAAGTTAAAGCAGCCAATGGTATTTATCAGGATTATTCCATTCCTGTATTAAAAACCGGAGCTGCAATACACTCCTCAGCGGTAGATATTGCTAATGTCATCGGTGAAACCTTTGCTAGTGTTTCCAGCTCTGATTCGTATAATCCTACTTTTCTAAGGATTAAAAGAATCGCTGAGCGGTCACCTCTAAGCTTTCATGATCGACATATTCTACCCTATAATTGTGATTTTGAATTGTCAGAATTGACGTCTGCTTTATCTAAAGCAAACGACACTAGCCCAGGACCAGATGGAATCTCGTATCAAATGCTCCGTCATTTAAATCATGATTCTTTATTAAACATACTTTCATTGTTTAATAGAATCTGGACTGAGCATGCTTATCCTACACCATGGAGAGAAGCGATAGTGATTCCAATATTGAAACCTGGCAAAGATTCAACTGACCCTCTGAGTTATCGTCCAATAGCTCTCACGAGTTGCTTGTGCAAAACCTTTGAACGTATGATCAATGCTAGACTCATTTACATCTTAGAGAAGAATAATTGCATACCTCTTCAACGAAGCGGATTTCGAAGTGGACGATCCACTATTGATAATATAGTAGATCTGGAATCCCAAATTCAAAATGCTTTCGTGAGGAGAAACCATCTTGTTGCAATTTTCTTCGATATTGAGAAAGCATACGATCGTACGTGGCGTTATGGCGTTCTCCGTAATATGCATAATCTTGGATTTAAGGGTAATCTTCCAATATTTATAAAGAATTTCCTAGCCACTAGGTTTTTTAAAGTACGTGTTGGAACTACACTTTCCAATACTTTTACTCAAGCTGAGGGTGTCCCTCAAGGTAGCGTTTTAAGCGTAACCCTTTTTAACCTTTTCATCAATAACATACTTCATCAGATACCATCTTCTGTTCATGGCACTTTGTATGTTGATGACTTACAAATTTCATATCAGGGTTCAAATATGAATATAATTGAGAGACAATTGCAAACAGCTGTAAATAAGTTAACTACTTGGTGTGAAAGGAATGGCCTTTGTGTATCTCCTAGTAAAAGCTATTGTGTCCATTTCTGTAGGAAAACTAGTATCCATAATGATCCTGTGCTTCACATAAATAATAGACCCATTCCTGTAGTCAGTGAGATAAAATTCCTCGGGGTAATTTTTGACAAGAAGTTAACTTTCCTTCCGCATGTGTTACACCTGCGGAAGAAATGTGAGCGCTTGCTCAACATCCTCAGAGTGCTTTCTGAATACATCTTGGGGTGCAGATCGAACATCACTCCTAAGAATTTATCAGTCTGTAATTTTATCTCGAATTGACTACGGCTGTGTTGCTTATGGATCAGCTAGGCTCTCCATCTTACGCAGATTGGACACTGTTCACCATAGTGCTTTAAGGATATGCTGTGGAGCTTTTCGCACATCACCCGTCCAGAGTCTATATGTCATCTGCCAGCAGTTGCCATTAGACCTGCGGCGGATGCAGCTGTCTCTTAATTATTATTCAAAAATCATATCCTCACCTCATCATCCCTTGCGTTCCACGATTCCAAGTGCTACTCTTAAGAGATTATATAATGCTAGACCATCAAGCATTCCACCTTTTCTCTGTCGTATTAAATCTATTATTTTGCTGTCTGACCTATGTGATGTCCGAATCGAGTCTACCGACCTTTACGCACATTCACCTTGGTATAATCCACACATTATTGTGTTAAATTCCTTTGGAAAAAATAAAAAATCAGACACAAATACTGCTATTCTTCAACAGCTTTATTCATTCCATCGCTGTCAGTATACTATGTACACTCCAGTATTTACGGATGGATCCAAATGTCCAGGATCAGTTGGCTGTGGAGTTTATCTTGATGATACCTCCTAAAGTTATAGCCTTCACAAATCCTGCTCCATCTTCACTGCTGAGGCTACGGCTATATACCGAGCACTTCAGTTGCTAACAACTAAAAATGAACGTAAATTCTGTGTGTACACTGACAGTATGAGTGTATTAGAAGCTTTGAGGAATAACAACTATAATTGCCATCCAGTTGTGTCTAAGATATTCAAATTAATTGATTTAGTTACTAACAAGGGATTTGAGATACTGTTTTGTTGGATTCCAAGCCACATAGGAATAGATGGCAATGAGAAAGCTGATGCTGCCGCTAAATCTGCAGCTACTTCCATCTTGCCTTCAATACCATCAATGGACATGAGAAAAGGATTCAAACATTTCATATATTCTCTTTGGCAGGAATCCTGGGACCTGCAAGTCAGCAACAAACTCCATTCCTTATTTTCATACATCATTCCATTATCTGTTTTATCTCCACGAAGCGCAGATGTCAGACTGACTCGCCTTCGAATTGGTCACACGCGTTTCACCCACAAACATTTGATCTTAAGTGATCTCCAACCGTGGTGTGAAAAGTGTGATGAACCATTTACAGTATATCACATTTTAATTGTGTGCCCAGATTTTAACCATCAGCGTTTTAGATATTTTAATAGTAATATTTTAGCATTAGAAGATTTGCTTGGGGAACCACCCCATCGCAATTTATTTGCGTTTTTAAAAGATATAGGATTTATGAATTTTATCTGATTTTGAAATATTTTATTAAAACACAAGTTTTAATCTTATACATGTGTATATTGTATGTTTACATACTTTTAATATATATTTTTACTATATTTCTATTTTATACCTTTAATATACATTTTAAATATATTTCTATTTTATACTTTTAATGTACATTTTAACTATATTACTATTTTATACTTTTAATCGGTGAAAAAACTGGTGTATAATGTCTTGTGATTGGCGCAGCTTGTCCTTATCTGGACCTTGCGCCATAAAAACCAACCAACCAACCAACCAACCTCTTGACGAGGGTGTGTAAAAAAGCAGATATTCCTGAATTCCCTAGATTGATGGCTCTTGAGACAATACATGGCATTCCTCTGTCGGCATTAAAAATGTACACATACAGTAGCAGGGGCGCCGGTGATGTATCTGGAAGTGGAGTGCATATAGAGACACTTAATAACACAATTAATCTTAAGTTTAGAAATAGTGATGGCTGTTCCGTCTTCAGGTCTGAACTTGTGGCAATTTACAAGGGACTACATTTTATATACACGACATCTGAACTTGTTTTTCAAAGATATTTAAATGTTCTCTGACAGTAGTGCCTCTATACAACACCTCTCTCATTGAATGACTGATGGGGTCATTCATGTATTCAAAAGTCATGTCATTTAAAACTATTAACTATTTCATGTCATTCAAAAGTTCTAGTATATCATGACAAGCCCGTATATACTAGAACTTTTGAATCAGCTAGCTAAAAGACATGCACTTTCTATGCGCTTTCAATGGGTCTCTTCCCATGTTGAACTGAATTGTAATGAGATTGCCCATAATTTGGCCAAGGCTGCCTCTGCTGATAATCTGCATGAAAACGCTAAATTAACTTATTCTGAAATTTCCTCAATCAAAAGGAAGGAATTAAGTACAATTTGGAGAGTTCCCACAGCTCACTGTGGTATTTTGGCAAAAGATCTTGTAGGTGCCACAAGCTCAATGTATCGAGAAAACAGCAGACGGCTCTTTCACGATTTCTGAGCGGCCATATTAAAACACTTATCTTTCACTAGCGCGAGAGTTCTTTTCAGAGTGTCAATGGTGTGGGGCTGTTCAAGCCTCCCCCGATCATATTCTTATTTGTCTAAATTTTTCAGTTTTTAAGATTTAAAGGTATCCGATTTTATTTTTAGACCTTCTGGACATATTTGGTTATATGGAAATGGTATAGCTTAGCTACATCATCTGGGATTAGAAACAACAAAAACAACAACTTTTTTAGATCCATGTAAATAGTTAGTGGATTCTATTCTAGTTGCAGGATAGATTTAATGTTTAGATAATTGATGGTTACAGAATCATATTTATATCTTTAGATTTTAAAATTTGAAGTTCCTTATTTTTGTATTGGGACGTTTTATTTTCACTGTATTAAACTCACGTCTGACTGATATATTTTTTTCTTAAAGTTTATCATAACAGAATTAGTTGATTCCCGAGATTTTTTTCAACTCTTTCGCATTTTTCTGGTTTTTATAATGACAATTATTCATTAATTTAAAATCCCCATGGGTTAATTTAGATTGACTTTGTTTTATATCTTATTCAAATAAAAGGTAGTGCGATGCTATTTTTAACTTTATTTTTTAAATATTATAATCAGATTAAATTCTTGAGTTCTTAAGTTTATAAAACAATTCTTCTTTTTTTTCAAAATACAGTAAAATATTTAATGATTAATTTTGTTGCTTTTTAGTTTACAATTACGTTCAATTATTAATTTATTAAAGTAGTATATAGTTCTAGGGATTAAATTGAATCATAGCACTTTATACAACTTCTGTAAATCTGTATATTTAACCATAAATCATATTGTTAAATTATATAATATTCTTTTAGAAGTGTGTACTTTAGAATATATTTTAAAAACTTTTAATATTATTTATTATATGTACATTTATTTTATTTTACTTTTCAAAATTTTAAATTTATTTCTGGCAAAAATTTTAATGAAAGAATTTGTAACTGAAACTATAAATCTGGATGTAATTTCATTGGACAGACGTTTTACAATAAATAGTAAATATTGTATTCTAGAAAAGAAAAATCTAGAAAAATGCATTAGATCTTTTAATGATAAATAATGTTGTCATAATATGGAAAACGCAACGCAGCACAGGTTAAAGTATTTACAGTTGTTTATGTTACTATTTGAAATGCATATGAATTCTCAGCGCAATATTAAACGGATAATCGCATATGTGAAGAATCCAGTTTTTAAAAGTTTTGGAACTGAGAAATGAGGAATTATTCTTTACATATGCGATTATCCGTTCAATATTGCGCTGAGAATTCATATGCATTTCATATATATATATATATATATATATATATATATATATATATATATATATATATATATACACGGTCCAATATTTGTAAACGTGAATGTTCGAAAAAGATATATGCTTTTTATATTTACACTCTTCGAAAAATTGGAGTTCATAGCAGTTGAGTATAGTAAAATAAATTATGATTTTAATGGATATGAAGAGATATTTTAGGGTAAAATGAACATTACTAATAGCTTAAAGATATCAAGTTAACCATACACGCCCATATATTAGTACACATATAATTATATATATCATGTTTCAAAATAATTTATGTTAATCATAAATCTTAATGAAATTTCATAATGAATTAATTGATAATTTTTGATGTAAAGCTCATGTGAAAGATTTAATTAAAAAATGGATAATCCAAACATAGTGAAATGCTTCTATTAATTGATTCTAATATGGAATATAATCTATACAGTAATATAATAGTTTAAAATATATGAGAGAAGAATGAAGAGGATAAAGATTTAATGTGTTGCTCTTAATTCCTAGAGATGCATTTTATAATGTTAAGTCTTAATCAGTCTAATGAATTAAAATGTTAAATAACAAAAAAAAAAAAAAAAAGCCTCATATAATCAATTATTAATTGCTGCGATAGTCTAATAAAGTTTATCACCTTTAAGAAAAAAAATATTAGTGTGGAGTTACGAATTGCAAAATGTTATCACTTTGAAAATTGATCGCTCTCTCATTCGGTTTTTTCCTTACAAAAGTAAGAAATGTTAAGATTTTAAGTAGTTATTCCCGAAAACTTATAAAACTGAAAAAAAAAAAAAATCTAGAGTAATCGTATAGATAAAAAAGAAAGTTTTTATCGGAACAGAGATTAGTGATGATATAAAATTATTAATTAAAAAGAATTTAAAGTTTTTTTTTATATTTATTAAATATGAGAATGTTGAAAATGAATTAAATGTACTATTCAAGGATAGTGTGAAATCAGTTTTAAAATTGAACTGGAGCTGATAATAATTGATCTAAAAATTTTAAAATTGAAAAGCAGACATAAATATTGAAATAAAAAAATGAGATAAAACCCACTTTTATATAAAATTTTGTTTCAAAGCTATGCTTAAATTAACTATAGGATAAATTTGGTTATAATTAAAATATAAAACAAATGGTTTATATTTCTGAGAGAGAATTCAGTGATTTATGTAAAATTACATATCTCTGTAAATATGATTCAAATATGGTATTTATAAATGATGATTTTGTTAAAATGAATTTAAAAATGAAGTGAGATTATGTTAAATCCAATGTTTATATAGAAGCATTGTTACTAGATCCAGAGAATTAAATTAAGTAAAATTCTTAGCAAATTCAAGAGAATGTTTTCGATGTATTGATTTTATAATTTTTATCAGTAATAGCTCAAATTATGTAAAAAACCACAGATACGATATAGTTCCGCTTTACTGTATGTAGCAGTGATACATATATATATATATATATATACACTTCTATTCAAAATGAATAAAAATATCCATACCCGACATAGGAGTCGACACATAAGTTTTAAAATTTAAGGCCAGATCATTCTTATAGAGGATCGCTAAAGTTTGTAACTTTTTTACATCCTGTTATATTTCTCTTAATAAATATATAGGAATATTAATTATGAGTAACAGATAAATTCATTTAATGCACATGCTACTTTTCTAATTGCGTCAATTTGAAAAATTCACTTTATGGATAACTTTAGAATATTATTTTCTTAAATGTGTCATAAAGAAACAAATGCCGATCAACTTATCGAGAGTTCAGTGTACCTGATTGTGGATACGGAGGTGTTGGGTTCGAATCCCGTTTCGGAAATGGATGTAATTTCTCTCTCTATTTATCCCATTTTTTGTCTTTTCCTTGTATGAATAGATTGTAAATGGTTGCCTACCCTATAAACCAATACCTAGGGCATGTGTACTAATTTCACAATTTAACTACAGAAAACAAATCAATAATTAATTTCTCTTGTTTCTAAACTACAAGTATAGAATTTAACTAATAATAAGCTGCCTCTTAAATGAATAATTTTATAACTGGAAAATAAATGATAAAATATTTCTTATTTGAAATAGATAAATAATTTTGCTCATACCTAAAAAATATTGATTTTTTTGTTAATTTATTTTTTTAAATATTTTTTATGTATTATTACTTTTCATGAGGATATCTCGCATGTATTGTATTGTGAGATTGGAAATTCAGAAAACTTATAAGCGCCTGTCCTGACCGAGATTTGCATGTAGAAAGCAGAAATGCCATGTATATTTTTAATTGTTTAATAGTAGATAGGATTAAATCTCTGCAACCTTTTTAATTATAAGAATGATGACGTCCCGCTAGACTTAATATATTTGTTTATTGAATTAAAAATTAATTCTTATGTTTCTTTCGTATTAGAAATATTATAGTATTAGATACGGCTATGAAGGATGAAAAAATAAATTTGTGTTCCATAGAAACTTTTTTATTAAAATGCTTGCAACCAACGCAACAGATACAAATTAAAAAAAAAATTGTTGAAATTATCATTTCTACTTGAAATTCAGTATGCAGCAATATTACGATATTAGTATATTAGAGTGAAAGAACTTCTAACTTGCATTTTGAAATGAAACTATTTAGTTTTATGCAATTTTAATCCGATAAATCTGACTTTTTAAATTAAGTAGTTATATTGAAGATAAAAATTCAATTTTAATTTAATATTGATAAAATTTAATATGGTTGTAAATTCACGAATTTTGTCATATTTCAAATAGTTTTCACGGAATACAAAACTTTTATTAGATTTACTTTTTTTAGCCTATTATTCAGTATTATCCCTTCTTTCTTTATAAAAAAAAGAGAGGCACTCAACCAGTATGTATTAACAAAATTCGTATTGATAGCTGTCAAAGAAGAAGTAAACGATGAATTTTAGTATCATTATTAAAGCATAAATTAATCAAATAACGTTACACGTGTATCTAATCAGGTATATATATATATATATATATATATATATATATATATATATATATCACTTTTAAATTTTTTCATCTATAAATTGTTTAATCAATATTTATGGTCAAATATTTAAATCAAGATAGTTCATTTAATAAAAAGAATTTAGTAAGATTCTTCACCTGAATATTTTTGATTTGAACGCGGTTTTAATATGACTGAAAAAGACAAATAATTAATATGGCGTTAAATATAAAAATGTTAAATGATTAAATGTAAATAAACTATTCATTGTGAACTAATCATGTAATAGTCAAGATATATTGAATTCAATTAGCTGTTTAATTAATACTCTATTTATAAAAAAATTTAACTGGCATTTAACTTTTCTCCATCAATCAGGTTATATCGATGTTAGGCTATTTATGTTTCACTTAAAATTGAGAACTCAAAAATTAAAAAAAAATATTTTAAATTCTATACAATATGTAATTTTTCACTAACATTTTGAAATGCGAGCTGTAGAATTACTTCGTCGATCAGGTGTAAGCATATCCCCAATCTGCAAGTACCCAATAAATCGTTTCTATGCATAATTAACGGGGGAATTTGACTGAAAACTACTCTTCATTTACAAATAACAAATCGTACATACATCAGAGAAAATGACCGACCATAAAAGCCGTAACGAGCTGTCTTATACGCTCTCTCATCTTCCCCACATGCAACTAAAGTGACTTTTACAGACATTCATAAATTCTTCTTCATATTTTTAGAATTATTTATTGAAGAGAGTATGGGCACAGAGTCTTCGCATAAGCAGCGCTATTGCTTCGCCTTTCAATTAAATGACAAATAGTGATTCCCCTACAGATGTCGCTGCGATAGAGGTCTAGCACCAGACAGCCTGTCGTCTGCAACTGCGAAAAATTACATGGTAGCTGGCTTTGGCGATCGATCTCTGTGCTTGGCTAGAGACGTAGAGAAATGATTTCGGGAATCCTGTAGAATTGTTTATTTAACGAATTGACTATGCTGGAAAGGAAGCTGCCATACAGGGAGAACATTTCGAAGGAAATATTTCTAGGAAGTTCAAATATTTTTATTTTGAAAATCTGATGTGTGTACCTTATTTCTGAAGAAATTACCTGAAAAATTTACCTTAAAACTACTTAACTCTAAGTTTAGAATTAAAAAACATAAAATTGATTGTTAATTGGGAAATATTTCTTATATGTAATTTTTTTCAAGGAAACAATAAAAATAAAGGAAAGAGGGAAAAGTTTATTTTTTTTCTAAGGTAAATAAAGAATTAATTGTTTAATTTATATTTATAATCATTAAATATAAAGCATATAACATTTTTTAATGATATATTGTTTAGATATTTAATGTTGGTTAATATCTCAGAATTATTTTTTCTTTTCTTTAATAATCTCCCAATTTTATAAATTAAACTTTTTATACTTGGTTTATAACATCATTGATTAATATATCAAATCTGATATCGATAGGATTATTTTATATTATTCAAAATTTTGAATTACAATAAAAATAGGAGTGAAAGCCAAAAAATTCTATATCCATTCTTTATTGATTTTTGTATTATTTAACTCATTCGCGCAAAAAAAGAGCTCTTAAATTACAGATGTTAGTGATATGTAAAAATGTGTATGTTAATTATGCTGTTAATTCAATACTTAGTAATTTGATCTTATTTCCTCAGTATAAATATTGTTAAAAAATAATTGTTATGCGTAACAAAATATCAAAAACAAAGAAATGTTTCCGTCAAAATGTTATACATTTTTTTGAAAATATTGAAATAGATGTCATTAGTTAAAATATAAAAATGGCACTTAGCTAAATAAGAAATTAAAATTTTAAGAGCTTCACTTTATGTTGATTTAATCTCAAATTATTATTTAACTTTATTCTTAAAATATTAATTATGCTTGATTATAATGATATTCTTGAGTTTAAAATATTATAAGTTTTAAAAACTGGGACATATTATTATGATATGATATAATTAAATCAATTGTTTTATTTTTCTATTTTAACGTTGATTTCAAGAAAAGATAGCTTCAGTACCGTAAGAAGGTCAAACTAGGTCAAACTTAGACTCTGGACGGAGTAGCAGGAGCAAATGAAGGTTGAGAGAAGGTCGATCACTTCAAGGTCAATGCCAACTTTACGTCACATCGGAGAAATGTCCTCTTAAATGTATTTTGGGAGCATTATTTAATCGATGCGGTTTCACTGTCGTTAAAAGTTTGCTTCTGATACATGAAATAAGTAATTAGATGCAAATGAGAAAAAAAAAAGTAATGTAGTTTTTATAATTTCGTCGAGAAATGGAAATAAAAATAATTTTTAATTCATAATTTATATTTATTCTCTATTATTATTTACTTCATGATTAATTACTTATAAAAACCAAGCATTTTTTGGCCAAAATTCATTAAACTAATTTCATAGATAAATTTTGTGTCATTTATTTATAGAATTGTAATGATGTTAGGGAATCAAATTATAATTTTGCGCTTATGTCTCACAAATAAATATCATTGGGTTTTGTTTTTTTAAAATTTTGATAACTGTTAAGGGTTATTAATTTTTAATTTCTTCTAAGATATTATATGAAGAATAAAAAAATAAAATTTTCGGTTTGAACTGTTCATAATATCTACGGCATAATTTTAATACGATTTATAAAAGATGTAATTAAAAATTATTTTGGGAAACATTCTTAAGTATTCTAAAATAAATTCTAAAAATTAATATTAATTATGTATAGAAATAAAAGATATATAGAATTGAAATGCATTATGATAAAATTTATTATTAAAACGCATACCTATACCAAATGCGTTATCAAACCTCACTGTAGATAAACAAACAGATTTATACCTAGGAGTGTGATTGCTTATCAGAAATATCTTAATTGTTTGCACTGGGCAGTAGTATCTCATCATTTGATAAAATCTCATCTGTGTTGGATATTAGGCAATTGTAACAACAGCAGTTGTATCAGTGAAGTAGAAGAATTCGAAGTCGTGTTTTTTTCCTGCGAAGCATCCCCGGAGTTATATTGGATAGTGTTCCCCCACATGCTGTTAGGATATCTTGTTATTGGTCCCTTTTTCAATAGAAAAAAGTCCCGTTTTTTCTAAATCTGATAATTCACCAAACAAATCCTTTATTGAACATGTATGGGACTTCACAGGTCATGTGTCACTCTCATAATTATCGTTCTGCAACTCTTCTCTAAGCAGAGGTATAAAGTCTTATTGGTTCTATGACCCGCCCTATAGTATCCTTTATTGCAGCGCGTAGTAATTGCATCAAATTTTAATTTCAGACATTTAATATTATTTTTTTCTTGTTAAATAAAACATTGATTTGTACTAATACAAATAAATAAAATTTCATTTAATTTTATTCAAATCTATAACTATCTATATCTATGTATGTACATATGTACGTAAATACATATCTATCTACCTACCTATATGTATATCTGTCTATATATGCACACTTCTGTCCATAAATTAAGGATAATGCTAGTTCAGGCAAAGAAAGAGACAGAAGCAAAACATGTGAATTATTTGTAAAGTCTATTCATTAAACAAAAGGTAAAGAGCAAAAAAGACGCTATATATTTGACATCATAAATAAAATTTGCAATTTTTACTCCTAAATTGAAAATTTAAAAAAGAAGGAGAAATTTCAAAAAAGAACCTATTTACAAAAACCATTATAACATGGTTGGTATGATGGTTAATACATGTTCCCAGACGATGCAATACAGGCCGAATTATGCCTAGGCATGTTGAGTATCAAATTATTGGTCTGATCTTGGGGAATATTACATCACTCATCAAGCAATACTGTCCGAAGTTCCGGTAGATATGTAGGAAGGGCATGAGATGCTGTAATTCGTCGGCCAAGCATGTCCCACACATGCTCTATTGGATTCAAGTCCGGTGAGTATGCTGGCCATTCCATATGGGTGATATCCTCCGATTGAAGGCATTCGTCTACAATGTTTACACGGTGAGGACGCGTGTTAGAAGATTATTCGGTAAAATTTTAAAGTAGATTTTGTTGAAAATTAATAGAACAAATACAAAAATATCTTTAGAATGAAAAAATTATTATTTTCTTTGGAAAATAGCACTCGTAAATAAATTTGTGGCTCGCATTTAAGAATAAATAAAATAAACATGCAAAAATTATAAATCAATTTTTCAATTAAAAAAATTAAAATTATATTCATATAAGATTTTTAAATGAAAACGTTTCTCAATAAAAACAAGTTTTAAATAAAAACACTTCTCAGATATTGATTTTAATATATTCACATACATTTGGAATATATTTTTATGATACACTTTGAAATGACTCTCTAAATTTTGATTTTAGTTTATGAAGGCTTTTTTTTATTATGAGGAATTAATATTTGACTTATAAAATGCTTCATTTTAAAAATATTGTGATATTTATGAGAAACTATATAAATATTAAAAAATTTTCTTAAATTCCTATTCGATCTATACATATATATATAAAATTAGCATTAAATTGATCCTTGAGAAATTTTTGGAAGGATAAGCCAAAATATTTTGATTGCTTCAATGAATAAAATGCTGTAAGGTATTTAAAGTTGAAAATATAAAGCAAAATGTTAATAAGCTGAAACTATTTCTTGAAATTTACAACCTTTTTACTTAGGTTTAATAACCATGAATTGAAATATATTCCGATATTATTAAATTATTGCTGTATTCATGACTTTTAAAACAGTACTAATTTTAATAGTAGAAAAATCTAAAAATTCACTGAAATGAAATTTTTCATAAATTTTTAAATAATTGATTTTGGAAACAAAATGTATATTTTTAGTTTAATTTAATCTTTTACTCATTAAAATATTTATTTACGGAAACCAGACGTATTATTTAAAATGAATTTAAATAACTGGTCAAATATTTCGTGTAAATTATTAAGCATACAACGCATTTACTAAAAATAGATGGTAACAGCAACATTTTCATGCATATAAGAGGAGAAATTTTACCGCAAATATTGTTATGCAAGAATACTATTTGAATGTTACTTTGCGTAAGACAGGTGTGTTTTGATAAGGCATAATTGGTAGGGATTTTTTGTAAAAAGGGAAATGTCTATTTGCAAGTGTGTCTGACTTTAATCAGCTAAGTTGAATAATTGCTGTCATTGGTGTAAGAGCTCCTGCAGCCCAGTAGCTTTACGCTATTTCCAATTAGATCAGCCATGTGAAGCATCACTTGATACGCGCAGTGATTGGAAAGGTGATCACATTCTCCTCACTGAGTTGCTGCACTTACATGGGCTGGGAACGTGTCAATATTGATCTATGACGTCCGAAATCCTTCAGAAGGTTCAAAAGGATGTGGAGAGGAGAGTGTCAGCTCAAATAGAACCTCGTCATCTGATAGTGGTTCAAAATTACAAGGTGCTTGATGACAGACGAATATTCCACACTCTTTTAGCTTAAGGTACAGTCCATGGTTTGCCTGCACAACTATGTATGTTATTCTGTGAGATAATAAATCATTATTAAAGATTCTATTACACTGAAAGTGGAGCATGTGATTGATGGGGTTTTAATAAAAATACGGAATACTGTTGCAGATATTACCAGTCATCCTGTCCAGAATAGCTGAGAAGACAGTCTTGTTATTTGTACAATTTTAAGGGATTGTACGACTGCTTAACAAGCAATGAATCAAAAAATGTGATTATTTGCGTGGCGCAAGTACTTAAACTAACAGTTCGATTACATCCACAGTAATATGAATTGTCAGATGGATGAACATTTTCTTACTAACCCTTGATGCTATAATATAGATAAGAGTTTTTTCAATGTTGTAATCATCTACGAATCTTGATTCAACAATCATCACGTCGTCTTTTCAAATGGATATTTGTTCTGTGTACTATATTGATCGCAACCATGTTTGGTGACATTGTAGAGAAGACATATCATTTGCTTGAATTTAGTTTAGTCATTCTAATCCATAATTTACAATATAGATATGAGGTATGATCTGGTAGATACATCGACCATTTCTTGTTCGTATAACATGAATTGCATACATGAGCTTTTGGTTCCAAGTTTTTTATTTTTATTTTTGAAGTTTACCATAACATTATATCCCCATAGGTCAAAGCTTTCCCTCTACCCTGACCTTCTTTGATGCAGAACATGTTCGATTGCTTCCTTACACGTACGTTCCACTGATCCCTTACATAATTGGAAATATGTGGTAAATAGTTGCCGAAAAATTAGAAAACCCTCACTCACCAATCATTACGGTCAATGAATTCTGCCACGATGTTGAAGTTGCATGAATGTATACGTATGAATGCTATTCGATCTTTATTCAACTCCATGCCCAGGCAGATAAGTTCTGTCATTGTAATAAAAAGAGTTGTTCTGCTTAAGAATTTCTTACAATCTATGCTTCAATCTTTTGAAAATTTAATTATTTGTTATTTTTTACTTTATTTTAGTGTTTAATGTCCAATAAACAGTATTCTGTTACATACATTTCATCCAATGTAGCAGTTTTAATGCTCATGATATACTTTTTGTTTCACCACCTTTTCAATATTTTGAGTTATTTTTCATTTATTAACCAAGAGTTATTCTTTGGCTATTTTTCCTGAACTAAAATTGTATAGGTGATTGTTATTTCAATGACATTATTCAGTTTTTTTAATTCCCAGAAAATTTCGATATAAATATGCAAAATGTTACATTAAAATATTCAAATTTTTAAATAATTCTTGAAGTTAACTTTAAGTTAAATATTTAACATAGAATCTCTCACTTTCAGTGTGTTAATGAATGAAATGAAATTCTTCTTAATAACATTTGAAAAATGCTGTAAGATAATCCCTTTCTTCAGTATTTTCTATTTAATGATACTGAATATATCTTTTTTTTATCATATAACGTTATATCTGCTTTAGATGAATGAACTATTTTGTATTAAACTTTTTTATATTTTCCTTCCTTCATATGCTTCTTCTCTGCAAAAAGCGCAATAATATGATAAGGTATATGGCTTAAATGATCATTAATTTGCATGTTATTAATGTATGCATTATTGCGTTGCATTTGAGTGTATTTTATCTCACTTATAGCGTCGAAATATTCCAGATACTTAGATACACAGGCTTTATATCTATTTCTCATGCTGAGAATTGAGATATAAATTGATTTGAAATTACAATTAAAAAACAACCATTGACACCATTAAGTGAGTAACCTGAAATTAAAGACTGTAAAATTTTTAATATTCGGGCATAGATTCCGAAAATGTTTCGTAGAGAATGGGCAACATTCACTTGCCATAAGGCAGAAAAACTAGAAATGCACTTACACTGAAAATATGTATACCGAATACTAAAACGCAACATCTAACATCCGTTGTTTAACTATGATTGAGATCAAAGCCAAAAACTTTCGCTACGAAAAACATGATCTAACCATTGGACCACAGGGATACTATTAACAAGCAAATTATGATATCTCGTAACGTAGTTGCTGAAAGTTTTAGAGTGGAATCTAAAAACATTCACCGCATATCACTTTTCTGGAGAAATTTGAATAGATAATGGGTGTTATCACACATAGATAACTCTCGTCGCAAAGGGAAAACCATAATTCACAAACACTTACCTCGAAGAATTTACATGTAAAAAATATAAGGGCCATATCCATTTTCCAGCATCCAAGGTGGATGTTAAATCCAGCTTTTCCAATCATTGACAATACGCAGATTCTATCTAAAGTCGAGTAGAAATCATAATATGTACTTGTTAAAATAGTAACTAGCTAGAATACACGGAATCAGTTCAGTAGTTATTAAATAGAGAATGTGTTCAGTAGTTATTAAATAGAAAGAGTGTTCAGTAGTTATTAAATAGAAAGAGTGTTCAGTAGTTATTAAATAGAGAGAGTGTTCAGTAGTTATTAAATAGAGAGAGTGTTCAGTAGTTATTAAATAGAGAGAGTGGTCAGTAGTTATTAAATAGAGAGAGTGTTCAATAGTTATTAAATGGATAATTTGCTTATTAAGTATGCTGAGTGTATTGTATATCGTATTAGTTAAAAATGGATGAAAGTAGCCGGATTTTACGTTTTTACCTTTTGTTATGACTGATAAAAACAAAAGATTATTGTTATTTATACGATTTTTATTATTATTAATTCATATTTCTATTTCTTACGCTGAGAATATATATTATTAAAAGTGTGTTGTCAAAAGATTAAATTTTTCAATTATTTTGACTATACGCTTTAATAATTGTTTACAGTATCAATGCTTTTGGTAACCCCATAGTAAAATAAGTTACATGATATAATAAAAAACATATACTTCATGATATTCTCGAGTATTATTTGACTTTTATTTAAAAAATTTGTTTTAAATGCTATTTAAGTTATAGTAATTATTTATCTATACATTTTTTTGTTTAAAATTTTCTGATACTTTCGGTATATAATTACAATCTTACATGCTTTCACGACTCTTAAAAATTATGTAGTTAAATTCAATTATAACTGTTATTGGAGAAAATCCTTAAGTTAATCCCTAAGACAGTTTGGTAGCAAAATAATTTGCTTTTTATATGGTCCAATTTTGGGCATGGGTATTCATAATAATTCGAAATTTACTTAAAGCCATGTGTGTGATTTTAGTTGAATCATCTTAAAAGTGTAAAGTGAACGAAATGACAAAGTAAGCTAATTCATTGGAAATATTAAATAAAAAATTCATTAAAATTATATTATTTTTATATTTAGTTCACTGAGATTTGCAAATTACATATTGGGTGTTTACTATTTATTGTGTCTCACAAAGTTTTACTTGTTTAGGTTAGATAGACGCAGAATGAAACTAAAACAATTTTGTAAATCAAAAAGAGTACATTAATTGATGGAATTCAAAACTCTTATGGGATTTTTTTGTGGAAATGGATTAACTATTTCGAAAATATTTATGATCGCTCAAACATAAGTGTATAAGTAATAGAAAAACGAATAAAATGTTATTATGGTTGCAAAATAACTAAGAAAATAATTTTAATAACTACATTGCTTGTTAACGAAAAACTACAAAACAACTTATGTTAGTAGTATTTTTATTAAATATATTATAAAAAAAATATTTAAAAGAATCTATAGAAAAGTTAATTAAATAACTGAGTATATATTATTGGATATAATTAATTTTATTTTAAAAATTATAAAATATCATATAAGAATTTTTTATAAAGCATTCAATGAAGAAAATTGGGGGCACACTTAGTCATCAATTCTACATTTAATTTAATTTTATTTTATTAAAACTCACATATGCAAGTAAAAGTTTTAAATCATACAAGTAAAAAGCTTGTAAATAATTTACTATCTGAATCCTTTAGGCGTTCACAAAAGTAAATATGCTAATTTTTGCTATGTCCATTGATGCCAGTTCGTTCAACAAATTATGTTTTGAATAAAATGAAAAATCCTGAATCAAAATAATTAATTTGTTTTGGTGTCTAATTATAAATCCAATAATTTTGTCAAACACAATAATATTAAAATTTAGCAATTCAAATAACTTATTATAAATAATTCTTTTATACTTATTTCTATAAAAGATAATTTTTATATTATAATAGTAAATTGGAATACATCAAAATTAAATTTTAAACATGTATCCAAAAATAAGATACAAAAATGTAGATATTCACTTTTAAAGTATTTTATATTTCATGGATTTGAAATATTGTGAATACTTCTTATATAGAAAGAAATTACGATGAATCGTATTATCCTTTTTGTAGATGCATATTGATTACATTTCCTCTAAAATTTGATTAAGTTATCTTTCCTTCTTGGATAAAATAAATACTTTTTATTTAACATTTTATAGTATAATTTCTGTAATGTCATATTGTTCATCTAATTATATTTTCTATTCTATGCAGTCCTCATATATCTATATAATCGAATGATTTTTACTTATTTTAATCTTCTAGATTCTGGACATCTTTATTAATTTAATTTTGAATTTGTTGTTTTGCATGTTATTTAAAATGTTTTTTAATTGAATTAAATGCTGATTATTGAAGATTAGTATGACAAACAATTGAAAGACCATTTAGCAAATTCAAAATGAAATTTGAAATAATCACGTCATATTTTCTTAAAATATTAACTATGGTTACAGAAAATTTCTATTCCTTTGGATAATATGGTTAAGATCAATACGGAAAATTGTACTGCTATTCCATGAATTATTCTAAATATCATCAAAATCTACGACTGTTTTTGATGATATTTAGAACAGAAGTTAATAATTATTTCAAGTGATTAGCTACATTTATGAAGTTGTTAATTTTCCAAAAGTATCTGGTTATGAAATTCTGCATCATTTGGCGAATTCGTATGAAACTCAAGAGGGATGTTTCATATCGTCTTGAAAATATAATTACGATTAATAAAAATTGCTAGCTTTTGTATAAAAAGAAAACAAACTCATTAAAGAAAGGGTATGATGTGTATAAGCTGAGATTTTTCAGATAAATTCACTGAACAGTTGAAATTACTTTTTTTGTTATCTCAAAAGATTAATAAATCTTAAAAAAGATATCCTCTGAAGAGAATTGAAACAATTTGAACAAGTGACATATTATGTGCTGTAATGCAGACAGATAAATTTAAAAGAAATGTAACACAAAAATTCATTTTTATTTTGAAGAATTCTCTGTGATTATAAAAATTATTAACTTTTCGAAAAGAACTGAAACTGGATAAAATAGTTGCCATGCAATTTCATATGCTTTGAAAAATTGCAATGAAACTCATTCTAGATACTTCTGATTACAAAATAAGATTATTTTCAATTTTAAAAAACTAAAATTCTATAAAAACAAATTAAAATATTATAATAAACGAATAAATAAAAACATAAAATGGTAAAAGGATTTGGGAACAGTTGGACTGATTGATATAAAATTTAAGACATATTATGAAAATTCTAAGATCATCCAAAAGAGATTCCAAATTCTTCAAGGCTCTAAAAGAAACACGTTTAACAATCCACGTACCATGATGAATTCGCACGAAATTTGGTATTTTATTTCTTAATTTTTTTAAAATGTTGATTATACTTGTTAAAATTGCTGGCAAGTCAAAGGTATAACGAAAATGGCACACCTTTCAGTTACATTGTTTTCATGGATTTGAATGAAAATTGTCACAATGGTTCCTCATATTTTTGATAGATTAATACATTTACAAAGGTTCTTAGTACTTATAAGAGAATTATTCTAAGAAGAGAAAAAAAGCTCTGGAATTATTGAATTAATGGTACGAATTTAAAACACATTTCCTTGTTATTTTATATTTTGCTTGAGAAAAGCTGCTAAGCTCTCCTTATAAGAGTGAGTAGGTCTTAAAAAGAACATACTATGCAAATGCTTATCTTGACTAGCTTAAATGTAATTTGCCATTCCTGTTGCTTATTATTTCAAAAAATAAAGTACGGTTACAAAAGGTCATTAGATTTCTCCATAAAGGGCGAGAGAGTGTTAAGGAAAGAGAGAATATGATCTATAATTCTTAAGCTGCATTGCTGGTTAACATGAAATTTGAAACGTTTGTTCATTATGAACAAGAAGGAATAATTACTCTCATAAAAGACCCCGAAGGAGGGCATTGTTGGAGTGTGGAAGGGGAGGAATTATGCATCCTTTCCTTTTATATTGGAAGATTTACATATTATGCAGGACATATTTCGTTTTAGTTTTTCGCTTGCCTTCATGAATTAAAACGAGATCGGCACACATATTCTTTATTATTTTGAAGAATTAAATATGCTTAAGAACAATATTAGACTAATTAAAAGAAAGTGAGTAGAAGTAAAAACAGAGTATTGTGTAATTTAAAAATAACTTACCTAAGAATTTCGTATGTTTAGCAAGGAAATGTTTATATTTTATTCATAGATGCATATGTTTTCCATTTCGGTATTTTTTATTGCTATATATATATATATATATATATATTGAATATTGAAACATATTTAATACATTTTAAGCGTTTGTATACTGAAATATATATCAGAATAATGAGCAAGAAAATAAAAAAATTAAGTCTTTTTTAATTCTTTCACTGAGCTATATATATATATATATATATTGATACACACACATGTATTATATATTATATATATCCTAAGAAATCATTAGCCAGATGAGCCAGAGTGACAATACTCGGCGCAATCACTTGTGAAAACAACAAGCCTGGACATTCAATAAAGCAGTAATTGGTTGACATATGTATATACAGCTGTCAATGCAACTTGATCACGGCACCATTCTTTATTGATCATTTTAATTGGTCTGTGTAAACAATGTGTAACAATGTGTAGCAAACAAACTCTCTTAGTAACCAATGTGATAAGACGTTTTTAATTTTTGAGAAGCTTAGATAACGTGCAAGCCACAGTCTAACATTTTCTGTATCAAGGAAAGTTTGTAGAGTATCCACAACCTGTAGTCTCACAGTATGGTGCTGAAAATTTGTGTTTGGCAGAGCTTAATAATGACTTAATCCACGGGTTTCAACTTAGCAGAAATATAACTGCCTTAGTTTAAAGTGCCTTCAACGCAAACCAGATGTGACTATGAGGAAATTTCTTGGTATTTCTTACTATCCTTCTACGAGCTGGAATTCCGATATGAATGCAAGCTGGAATTCCGATATGTATGCAAGCTGGAATTCCGATATGAATGCAAATGTATATTCTTTACGTTAAACCCATATACCGATGTATCATTGTACTATCAGTAGAACTTGAATTTTTCTAAAAACATTCATATTTTTTTGAGATTCGTTGATAACATCTATGAAGAAACTCACATCTGTGACGTATCGTAAAAAGTAACAGAAACTTTAGTCGTCGTGTTCTTACAATACATGGAGTTTCAAACATTGTTAAGTTCTTCGTGCAGATTCTTGTAATCTTCGAACATGTTCGTTCATAATATATGTGACAACTCCATTTCTTGCCTCACGGCTTCTGATGCGCGGGTACAATCTGTAAAGATCATGTGGATAACATGCCAATCACTGAGATCTACCACAATATTCCTCATATCCCTCTTAAGTTTATCTCTTTCATATTATCAAATGAGATTTGCAAACGGGGGGAAATGAAAATGAGCTCTCGACTGATGTGAGTCGCAATATTATAATATGATAAATGTAAACCTAATTTATAATTTAAGATCTATAAAATTTCGAAACGTACACATGTTTACAGCTACTTCTCTTTTTAGCTCGGTACACCATAACAACTTTTCACAAAAAAAAAAAAAAAAAAAAAAAAAAAACGGTTTAAATGCAATTTAGTTGTAAAACTTACTGCTTAATTTATTCATTTAAACACATTCTAGGCATGGTCCCTAACTTTTATTTTATGCATTTTTTTATTTGTTTTGTTCTATTTAGTTGTTATCGCATATGACAGTTAAATCGAGCCACGAAGCTTAGAGTGGATTCCGAACCTCGCGTTCATCTAAGTCCGAAGTGAGAATTGAATTCAGGAATTATTTAGCTGAAGACAAGAGTGCCAACCATTCGGTTGTTATCTCGATACTATTTTACATAAATACATTGGGAAGCTAATCATTTGCATATCGCATCATTTTTCTGTCGTATAAGTTTCATCAGTGTAGCGTGTTACCTCTTTGGTGCAGAAATTTACTAACCAATAGTGTATGTATATTTACATAAGTATATATAAAATTTATATCTTTTTTATTTAAAAATTGCTTTTGATTCTCTATTTTATTTTAAATAATTCATTTTCGAAAAATAAGTAAAATTTGATTAAAGTTTTTTAGAAATAAAAAAAAGATAATTAATTTCTCATGAAAGACTTTTAATCGGTTTTTTTAATATATTGTCAGCTACGTACATGTATTAACTAAGCTTTTATTGCTGTATAAATATTACTTGGATGCACGAGAACATTGATTTAGAGAGTATATACATTAAAATATAACAACCCTTGATAATATTGATTTATGAACACAATTCCTACTTTAATTCTTTATCATAAGAGTTTAAATTTTTTTTGGTTTCAAAAACTCACATCATCTAAAAAAGATTTCAACATTTACTCTGAACAAATAATATAATAGGACATATTTTCTTAAAGAAAAACAGATAGTTTTTTTCGTATTGTTTTTATTAAGTATATATATTTAAAACATCCTTATTTATGAATTGTAAACAATAATTACTTTTCAAATTTTAAGCAGTTTGCTTTAGATTATCCCTTTTCCTACCATTTTTGGGAATTAATTAGCATTTGATAATTATGATCTGAGCTTAGTAATTAATGCTGTTGATAATGAACATTATTCGCCATCATGCATTCTTAGCACTAACAATCTGGTTTTGCAATTAATCTTTAGAATCTTCATTCTTAGAATTATATTATTTTACATTTATATTTTTGCAATAAAGCTGTAGGACAGCTTTGCATTGGCATCGCGATAAGCATTAACTTATTCCTTTTTTAATCTATCATTGTTTTTTATAATGTTATATATTTGTTTTTGCAAACAATACCAATATTCACTTTACAAAATAAACACCATGTAATTACTTATAAATGTTATCATCTTATCCACAAATACAAGTATAGATAAAATAAAATAAATAACATAATATGAAAAAAAAGCTGATTTTAAAACGATATCAGTTATTTTAGAATGTGTATGTTTGTGTGAAATGCAATGTGTGTGTGCTTATCATACCAATTGCTAAATTTAGTGTATGCGATATATATTGATCATAAAAAATATTGATAGATTTTCTTTGAAATAAAAAAAAGCTTACATTTTTAATCTCTATTTTGATTTTTTTTATTAATTATACTAACAAATTAATTTACATGCGTTTTGTTTAATATTATATAATTAGACTTGTATTTGTTCAGGAAGAAGATGCATGGAAGTAAAACTTAATATATATGAAAACTGAGTTTATTTCATAAAACTTAAATAATTATAGTATGAAACTAAATAATATTTGGTTATGGTTTTTTAAATGTTGAAAATTAATTATTATTAGCTGAATTTTTGTAAATTATATTAATTTTTTGTGTAGAGGAGTTTAAAATTGCTTTTTTGTAAGATAAAGGACATATCACACGGTAAATAGATCTAGAATGTAAAATTTAAAATAATTTCATTTATAAATTTCTAATATAGATTATTTGCTGTTGTTAGAAAAAAATGTTCGAGATAAAATGTACATTTCAGAGAGAAAAGTTACAAAACAATGAATAGTAAAATGCAAAATTTACAATGATTAATGTCATAAAGGGAAATAAATACAAGAAAAATATGTCTAAAAAAGCTAACAAAAATATGAAAAAACCGACTAAATCAAAATCTGTTAAAAAATAAACCTGCAGCACGACAGCCTTTTTAGGCATACTTACTATGCCCATATATGTTTTTCTGACCGAGGGTCCTGGGGTGCGAAGAATACATCCAGGTTAGGTGTCAATCTAACTCAAAACCCCCAGTGTTTAATTCCAAATCATGTTTGGTACTCAGTTTTATCGACTCGATAAAGGATTGGAAGACAGAGTCAACCATGCCCAGCCTGAGGATTGAACCTGTACCATGGGGGTGCGAAACGCTACCTCTAAGCACACGGGTTCTTGATATTAGTTATTCTATCTCAATAAAATACATATTTATTGAAGAATGGAGAAATTGGGGAGAAAACGAAAAGTAGGTAAGGAATGTTAAATATTCTCTTGAAGCTCTATGCTAAGATGATGGTAGAAGATAAATAATATGATTTATAATCAATTTGATTAACATTGCTCAAGAATAGTCAATATAATTATTCTAATCAATTTGTGGAGACCGAAAGATAAATGTCTTGAAGTGAAGCAGATAAATCAGTTTAACAAAAGCTGGAGGATAAAGTTCCAGGAACATTTCAGTTTTTATTCTATTAAGATTAAAATCTTTTTGATAGTCTCAAAAATTTGCAACAAGTTAAAATTTTACCCTCAAAATTTAAAGATAATTTGCATATCCAAGAAAGCATATGATAACGTTCCTATTAATATCTTTTATATCGTTTGCTCCTCGGATCCACATATAGAGGGCGGCAGTGTAGGAAAATATAATCTATAATTTTAAATTCACCGCATTGACAGCGATATATTTATATATATATTATAGAGGTTAACTTTAAATAGCACCAAATTTGTGTGGAAAAATCGTGTTCTAACTCTGGCAAGCCATATCTCTTCTAATCGGAATTTCGTTAATAGCCTATGATTTTTCTGAATGAAAAGTAAAGTGAAAAAAAGCTTCTGCATATTTGCAACTTTTCCTTTGGTCGAGTTTTTCCTTGAAGAAGCTTCCTGATATTCTGTTACAGATCCTGCTGAGAAATAGATTGTAAAGAACATCGATTTATCGTTTTTTCTTTGGCCAATAAGTCAGTGACTTCCTTGTCCGCAATCCTAGAATATCCAGGGACCCAAACTAACTCTATTTGCAGCATTTTAGATCGAAGTAGCTAGATAATACTAAGTGATGTTCTGAAAGAAACCGAAAGAGCTAAGACGCAAGGATAAAAATCTTTGAAAATAACATTTTTTTTTGGTCCATTGTAGATTTTGGACGCTGAAATAAGTTATGTCATGGCCTTGACTGAGGAGATAGTGCTTATGGAATTGATTTTTCCTATTATTGAAATACCATTAATCAAATTTAACCATAGTATACTCCTATTAAAACTCTGTTTCGATGTATCAGCAAAATTTGACGTATCTTTCTTCTAGAATTATTCCTAAGCCTACTGAAATAATAACAAATTGTATCTTTTGGTGATCATTTAGTATGAAAACGGAGAACCGAGGAACAAATGGAAATAAATTTCAATTGACGTTTCTGACCAGTCTTCTGGAGCTTTTAATATGTATGATGTATTAATACTTTGATAGTTGAGACACTGTTTGGCTCTGATGGCCAGAAGATGATTCCAGTTAAATTTATTGTAAGTCAAATAGAGGCACAAGAGGATAATGATGATTTTCTGGAATTCCAAAAGTAAAATTTTCATGACTGGAGTATGGAGAAGTTAGGCCTACTTCTTGTAAGAGAATATGTATGGTCCACTTATGAAGACCTGCGCCAAATCGTATGGCAGCATGATATATAATACAATATCAAGGAACTTGTGATCATATTCACACGTTGAAGCAAATATGTGACAACCTTAATTCTGATTTAAGATAATAAAAAACTTCACGAATAGAAGGAGATGAGCAGATGTCCATTCCATCTTCTCCCTGAAATATCTTTTAAGGCATTCAACTTTTTAGATATTGCTTTATTCCTGACACCAGATTTGCAATATCAGGAGTGCAGATGTTAGTTTGAGTTTAAATTTTCCCAAGTTAACAGATTCGTACATTTAAAAAATATTTTCTGCGCCTATAAAGCTTTTGGTGTCAGGGGGAAGGGGAAGATATCATAAAGGTCTACATAAATATTTATCAGATAAAAGGAAAGGTGATAATACACCAGCCTGCGGAACTTCCCAAAAAGAAATGGATGAGGAAGAAAACTTATTTCTCCACTTTACTCGTAAATAATATATTATGATGAATCCACAGAGAAACGATTCCTTTGATGTTTACCTGCAGTAATTTATAGATAATGCGTACTGCCAAACTGAATCATAAGACTGAAAAAGATCCATTGCAACCAAAAAATAAATGTTCTCAAAAATCTGGCTGAGATTACGCAAGTGATTTCATACAGATCCTCGAGATTCATTATTACTTATGTAATGATAATATATATGATAATATGATTTATCATTATGTGATAATATTGATATATCTCTTTAAAATTGCTCTTTCCATTAATTTATACATACCACAAGTCAAGGATATAGAATGATACGATGATACAATATTGGACACATTCCTGGTTTTAAAACTGGAATCTTTCAATGGAATATTTCTGAAATGCTTCCGGTACAGTATTTGTTAGTCATGGCTTATTTATCAGAGGGAGGAGACAATCTAAATTGGCAGCAGAGATACCTTCCAATATTTTTGCAGAAATTTTCTGGACCAGCAGACAAGTTCATATATTTTGTCAAACCTTCATCCATTTCAGATACACTAAAGGTTTCATTGCAGAAATAAACATTATTTATGCTTAGATCCAGTGGAATACCCTTCAAAATTGGTGAATGAGTATAAAAGTCAATAAGCATATTCTTCAAAGATTAAGATCTATCACTGGACAATTATTGCGTAATGAGATCAAATGTGAAACTGGTGTGATTGTAACTCTATTTTGTGGAGAGTCTTTAGTAAATTGAAAATATTTTTATATGGTCCGGGTGAAATTATTAATTTATCCCAATGTATCCAGAAAGAGGAGCAGTCGATGTAGTTACGCTTACATTCTACCCAAATGTATTTATGACACGTTCGCTTAGCAGGACATCAAAGGCGTCTTTTTTTGCCTAAAAGACAACGGCACTTAGAAGACGACCATGAGGATGACATATTCTACCATCTTATGAAACTTTGAAGCTCATGAAACTTTTTAATGCAAAGATAGTTGAATTGTTCAACAGAGAGAAGAAATTTCATGACGAGTATTCATGAAAGCAAAAGAATTCATGATCTTCTCACACAGAATACACCACAGAATTCAAGAGTTCCTCCTTAAGTGATGATCGATATCCCCAATAGCTATACAGGCTTTAGCAGGTAAATGATCTCTACCAAGACACAGTTCGGATGAATATCAATAAAACTCAAGTGATAAATCTTTGGTGATGCAAAAGTGAATACCTGAACGAAAAACTAAAGAGACCAATTAAATGATTTAAAATATTATAATTTAAATTTTTTGTTTTGTGATATTGTAAGATCCCTTTTTCTTTCTTTAAATCATTATTTATTTTTACTGAAAAAGTTAAGAATTCTAGTTATTATTTAATATGCTATTATTCATATCCTTATATTGTCTGAAGATCTTGCATTTATACTTGGCCCTTAACCGCTCTTAAAATTTATAAATTAAAGTTTTAGAGTTAAATCATATTAAATAAACTTTTTAATAATTTTAATAAGACTTTTTAATTAGAATATTATTAAAAAATGTAAATTAGTATTTAAAATCATAAATCTCTCTGTTCATTTATATTCTAATTATGAAATTTTGCTTATTCATTAATTATATTAAAGCTAAGATAAAATGATTTAACAAGTTTGCACTCAAAATGGAGTCTAATATTTTAATTAATAGCTAAATATATATTCTCATATAGTAATTCTATATATCTATTTTATATTATATATTTTTTAGTTTTTAATATTGAAATTTTAAATTTGATTTGTCATTAAAATTTTTTTAGTGTTTTGATGATTATTTATTTTATTCAGAAACTGCTATAAAATGTACGAGGCTAATAATTAAATAGAAATTAAGTTCCCTCATCAAGGACCAACAAGCAAGGATAGTTTCAGATAAGAGAGAAATATATAGAAATTTTGTAAGATTCATAAGGAATCTATGCACCATTATTCCATGTTGAATCGTTAATCAAGTTTAGTTATGAGACTGATAATAATAGCAATTTTCAATGAGTAATTTTGTAATTTAAATACCAAAAGAGAAAATAAACCACGAGGAAATTTTACAAAAAGTATTGAATTAATTTTAATGGAGAAAAATTGACTACGTGTTGTGAAATCTTTAACTTAAAATATAAGAGCCATGAAAAATTTTAATTTCGTAGGATTACTGTCACATCGCCAAATTTACTGTCAATTCATCGCCAAAAGTGAAAAAACCAGCAACCCCATCGATGGCTCTTTCCGAGCTTTGAATGAGAGCGCAGCGTTCCTTCGTTTCTCCCTTCTCTCTCTCTCTCGATCTCTTTCTCTGTGGAAACCAAAGCAAGCTTATTGATCAGAGAGCGCATTTTCCCTCCTCGATCGGATCCACAGCAAGCATGGCGGACACTATTAGACAAATAGACGGGCGCACAAGTCGGCGCCTTGGATTACTATTCGTGGCAGCACATGGCAGCGCCAGTGAGTGAGTGATACTGTGTGAGGACTGTCTAAGGATTAAGGGGGCCCCCTGGTCATGACGTCACAGCGGGAAGGGCCCGTTGTGGGTGGAGAGGGCCACCATTACCAATACGTGGGGCCCTACAGGATTGAGAAAACATTAGGAAAGGGACAAACAGGTACGTTGATTTTACTTTTCTATCCACGTGATTCAAATATGCAGATGGGGTTTTTCAACAGAACTCGCATTTGACTTTCTCTTATGACATATATGCAGTTACGTCTTTTTTTTATTATTAATATTTCCTTAAGTGAAAAACCTTTTAAATATGTAAATTTACAATTCAAGTTTTCTGATTCAACCTGTTGTCACAACAATGTTGCCAGTTTTTGAAATTTATTTTTATGTAGTTCAAATATTTTGTATTTTCACATTACGACTTTGAAATTAATTTAAATTTTAATAATTAAAATGGATCAAAAGTATTTTATAATTTTGAGAAATATAAAAAAAAATTGTTAAGAAATGATCTGGAATGCAATGCGATCAATGAAACTAATATTTCATAACGTTGATTGATAAACACACACACACATGTGGTATGACATTTTTTCAAAGATTTTTATTTATTTAATTAATATAACGAGAAGTTGCACAGTTTTCCATAAATAAAATATGTCCGACATCTTTTCAACTGCAGAGTCTTTTATTTATGGCTAAAAATAATTTCTATTACTTTTAAAGAATTTTCGGTTCGATGTCAGAGATTTATTACATTATTATTATTTTACTAGATTTGTCACATCAATAGTCAAATGCAAATTCACATAAAGACATTATTTTACTATGATGAATTTAAATTTCAAAATATATAATAATAAGTTTTTTTTTATAATTTCTGTTCAAGTTTTGGAGAAAATTTTTTTAAAATTATTTTTATTTTTATTCGTTAATGTAATTATGCTAAGAATACAACACAAATTTACTTTAGAATTAAAATTAGTAGTTAATACCTGAAATTACTTTAGATTATAGTAATATTGTTTTTGTTGTATATCTCATTATGACATTTTTTATTATTAGGGAATTAAGGAATCATTATGCATCCTAGCTTACGTTTTAAATTTTTTAAATTTGAAAGTAAGGTAATGTAATTACCCTTTTAAAATGTTTTGAAAAATATATTGAGCTAAATATCAAAAGTCACTTAGAAAATGAATGCATGTTAAATTTGTACAGACTAATGTGAATTAATTCAAGATGTGACATTGAACAAAGGATAAATTTAGCTGCATGAAAAAAATATTCGTGGTTTAGCTTATTGAAAAAGCACTAATAAGAAACTTTGCTTTGGTATTCTAGTTATCCTTTATAGTAAACAATATTTGTGTTTTATTTGTATCGTTTTGCAAATGAAATTCAACAAATATGAAGATACATCGTGTTGGGTCTCTTAAGATATCAAGTATTTAATTTTAAATATCCTAGCTTACGTTTTAAATTTTTTAAATTTGAAAGTAAGGTAATGTAATTAACCTTTTAAAATGTTTTGAAAAATATATTGAGCTAAATATTAAAAGTCACTTAAAAAATGAATGCATGTTAAATTTGTTGATTTGCTTCGTTATAGAGGAAATAATAATAATCTTTAATTAATAAATATATTATCAATTCATATATTACGTTTACACTCTTATATAAATATAGTTAATTTTCTAAAAATGTGAATAGAATGAAAAAAAGCAATAAATATCATTATTGATTGAATAATCTCATCAATTTTTTTACATATTTTAAAAATAATCATAAAAATACTTTTAATATGTAAAGTATAAATTCTCTTATAATTTACAGATTACAAAACATATACAAGTCCCTTCATTTTAATTTTAAGATTAAGTAAATATGAGTTAAAATCAGTTTTATATAAGTCATTACACTTATCCATAAAATGTAAAAAATATATTCACAGGAAATTTGTTTGAATGGAGATGAATTAACAGAAACTAACGATTTTAATTTGTTTTCTTCATAAAATGCATTTTGATAATTTTTTAAAGCGTCTGAATCATTAGTGTTGTGCAATGCTATAATGATTTATGAAATAGTAAGAATCTGTTAGAGTCACACATTTATATATCATGAACGAGAATAGTGACAGTAGTGACTATTAGTGACTGTGTGTTTTCTGATGGATAACTATTAAGATTGTGAAACCATTCAACCAACATGTTGTGCATTTAGCTATTTAATGGGTACTATTACTTTTACTGTGATCTATGAAGGAGTGTTCTGAAAATGATATATTTATTATTTAAAATTCAAGTATCGATATTTTTAAGTACGGCTTTCAGTACAATTTAAATGCTCATAGCAAGAATTCAAAATTTTTCATTGGTGTTGAAATTTTAATTCTTAACTTAATACCTCAAGTGCATCAACATTTATTAAATATAATTTAAGTAAAGAATAACAGAAAATTTCGCAAAATAATCAGCTTTTTCTTCGCTTTTATAATGAAAAAAAAAACTATTAATAATGGTCACATTGAATGTTTTCATGTAATTCCTTCATATAATTTTCATATAATCTCATGTTTTTTTTTCTTTCTTCTTTATATTGCTGAATTCTAAACAATTAGTTTTCTTCTGCTGTTTATTCGACAATTTTTTCAATGTTTTTTTTTTTCAAAGCTAATGAAGTTTCTTTACTTAGACTTTGATTTAAAACATTAAAACTTCTTGCAAAATAGTTTAATGATATTTTAATAATAGGCAAAAAGTTATTCTTATCTTGGGCAGATTTGTATCTACAAATGTTGTACTTATCCCTGTTATTTCTCTGATTAATTTCTGACAGTGATTATCGCTCATATAAACATATTAAGAAAAGCTTCTGAAATGCATTTTTATTAAAGATTCATGAAATTAATTTTCGTGAGAAAACCAATGATAAAAGAAATATTTTGGAAGAAAATTCTCAGAGCCTGATTGATGAAGAGTTTTGTAGAACACCCAAAAGAAATTGAGTTTAAAGTATATCCCAAATTAATACTTACCACAACAAGAAACAATATCGAATAAATTTTCCGTTAAAAGTTTCTAATCAGATAAGGAGTTTAAAAATGAATTGAATTTTGATTATAGACTGACGAATATTTATAATTATTCAACAATCGGACAGTATGAGAGATTCACAAAAGTTCAATAAATTTACTTCTCTTTTGGACATATTTAATAACATATATATTTTTGAAACTACAAACAGGGAACCATCATTTTAGTTTCCTCTTATTCTCTATAGAATTTTTTTTTAATTTACAGATGATACAATAAAGATCTTACTTAGAGGTCTTTCAAATTTTTACGTGGAAATTGTGTTGCAACACATTTTAATCAATTCCTTGTAAAAATTCTAGTAAAATGAAAAAAGTTTCATAAGTTCCTTTTTATTGTGAGTAAAGCAAATGCGTAAATGATATTCACACAAAAAGTTATATGCGATTTTATTACATGTCTTATGTATCCTCTATAAATCCAATGACATATGTATGTGTGCCTATAATTATAACATGCATATAAAAAAGACAATTATAGGCTTTTAAATTGAGAGAAAACTTTCTAAATTGTTCTAGAATTTATAAAAAATGTTTAGCAAATACTTGATTTAATGAAATAATGGCGTGTCTCTATCTCAGAAGGCATAGATTTAATGATTGTTAAGTACTTTTTTTATGCATTTCCTAATGATTTCTAGTATTTTTCTTAATCTATACTGCCTTTTAAATGAATTTTTTAAGTAACGTTTTTTGTATATATCTAAGAATCATTGTTTTATTTTGCTTTTTTATCCTTACAAGTGAAGGCGTAACATTTTCATTAGAGTCAATACATGAATAAAAAAAAAATTTTGAGTAGGAACATTTAAAAGAAGAGAATTTATTATGCCAATTAAGAATCTCAAATTCCTCTATTTAGTAATGCTTGAAGCTACAGCATCCTTTTTTATTTTGTAGCAAAAATTTTAATGTATATAAGAAAGTAGAAAAAAAACCTTAAATCAGAAGTCAAAAACTTTGATTTTGGTAGCTTATTTTTAAAATGTTTACTATTTTTTATAAAAACAATATTCTTGAAAACTTTCTTGCTGAAGTCATCTTAAACTTTAAACAGTTGTATAAAATTAAATTAAAATATAGTTCAATTACACATATATATATATATATATATATATATATATATATATATATATATATATATATATATATATATATATATATATATATATATATATATATATATATATATATATATATATATATATATATATATATATATATATATATATATATATATAGATATAGATACACGAGAGTCACTCTGAAATTTTTGAGATACAACTAAGTTTTAAATTTATACTCACAAAATTTTAGGTGTGTTCAAAGTAGTCTCCTCCAGTATCAATGCACTTTTGTAGACCAATTTTCCACAGATTAAATGCCTCCAGCCATTCCTTTATTAGAATAGATGAAAAAAAAATGCATTTATAGCCACATTAATCTCTTCTTCTGAATGAAAACTACATCCATGTAAGTTCTTTTTTAGAGTAAAGGAAAACCAAAAGTAGATTAGGTGAATACGGTGGATGTTCGATCACTTTAATTTGTTTTTGTTTAAGAAACTCAACTGTTAATCCGGCTGTATGTGAAGATGCATTGTCATTGTGAAGCATTAGTCCCCTAACATTCAGTTCTTGTGGAATTTCTGAAAGACATTTAGTGGTATACCAGTTTGCTGTTACTGTCTTCTGTCCTTCCAACATGATGGCTTTGGCCAATCCCGTACTTCTGAAGAAAATGGCATACATCACTTTTTTCAGTGCGAGTTGTTTTTTCACTATTGTCGGCGTGGGACCATCTTCAAAGACCCATACTTTGCTTTCTTGACGCGTTGGAATATCAAAAAACGGTACGCACGTTTCATCACCTGTTATAATTTTAGAAATAATGCGGTAACCACCATCGTTTAGCAATTTATGAGTTTCTTTACTGAGTCTGACACGTTCCTCTTTTTGGTACTCAGTTAGATTATGGGGAATCCAAAGACAAACTACTTTTTCATACGTAATTCTTTATGAATGATTTTGTGTATGGCTGTGAATCCAATGTTAAGTTACGTCTGTATCATTTTATAGGTATAGCGATTATCATCCATTAACATTTTTCGTATGGCAGACACATTATCTGGAATTACTGCCGACGGCGGCCTTCCTGTGTGTTCTTCATCCTGAAGAAAATTGCGACCTTTTCTAAATTCTCTAAACCATCTGAATACGGTAGCATGAGCTGGAGATTTATCACCAAATGCTAATTGCAACCGTTGAACGCATTCTTCTTGATTTAATCCTACTTTAAAATCGTAAAAAATCATAGCGCGAAAATGTTCTCGCGCCAACTCCATTTTCTCTTCTGTTTAAAATTTATTCTACGCTAAGCAAGTTAAAGTAAGTCAATAAAAAATCGTGTTCTGTGTTAAAATACTTTGTATTTTAAAAATAAACCGTTGTTTTTAGTTTGTAAATTTTTGTCTAGGCGTATCTCAAAAATTTCAGAGTAACCCTGGTATATATACATACATACATACATATCATACATATATATATATATATATATATATATATATATATATATATATATATATATATATATATATATATATATATATATATATATATATATATATATAAATTAAATTTTATTTATAGAATTAAAATTTGTATATTATGTATGTAATAAATCAATTTTCTTTATTTAAAAAATAATGACATTTAGTAGAATTTCTTAATTTTATTAAAAAGGTCATTAAAGACAATAAGTACTTTAAGAAAATTAAAAATTTTGTTTTCAGCATTTATTTAAAATATGTAATTATTTGGATTTATAGTTGAAAAATGTGCTTATTTAATTCTAATTACTCCTGAAGTTTTAAAGCTGTATACCAATAAAATAACAAAAAGCAACATTTAAAGGGAGGTTGTTCATCTGATTATTTGAATATTTAATATTTTTTTTGATTAAATGTAAATTTATATTTGTAATTAAACACAGAAAAGGCAAAAGCAAATTTTATAAAGGACTTAAAGATATTGTTTGAGATTGAATTTTTGGTGGAGATTCTTATCAAATTAGACGTAATTATTGATATAAATGTTTTCTCATATTCTTGTTGAGAATAAAATATGTTTATTGAAGAATTTTTTTAAATATGTAAATGATATAGAAACATAATATAATATCATTAAATATTAATTTTAATGGAAAATTATTTTAACTAGTGAACAGCTGTTAAAAGATGCAAAGAAATGAATATTTTATTAAAAAAATATCTTAAAAGTTCGTTAAAATTAAGTATTGAAAAATAATTAAAATTCACTTTATTATATTGTAAAAATGTATTTTGAATAAAATGTAATTAAGATTTCCAAAATCGTAATTTTAATGTCTGTTTGTAGTCAGCTTCATTCAAATTTCAATCGTATCAGATTGTTTGTATTGATTTAAGCTGCATCTGGTTTATAGTTCTGTTCTTAATCATGTACTATTCATAAAAAATTTCTGGAGATAAATTCGTATGAATATGCATAATATAAAGAAGTAATTGCATAGTAATTATTATGTTAAGGATTTTGCAAAATGAGTTTTTATTTAAAAAATTATTAACTTAATGTTTTTGAGATTTACGAAGTATTTATAGTTCTTTTTTTTAACGAGTATTAAACATAAACCACTGTTCTCTCATTTATATTTGGGGTTATTTGAAACGTATATATTCATAAAATATGACCTGTAAATTGATACGTATATATTCAAAAAATGTGAAACGTATATATTCATAAGATGAATATATAAATTTGAAATCATAAAGGAAAAATGTAAAATCATTATTTAAAACGTATATATACAAAAAAATTATGAAAAACATTTTTTGGACAATTGAACTAAAATTTTTAAATTTTATTTAAATTCCCATGAACGCGAAGGAGCTGTTATTAAACAGAATTATTCTAAGTTTTCACTGCCGGTATATGGGTTAATATTAACAAACAAATTAACTGTCCCTTTAGATTTTACACTGGGAAGTCATTTTAACTTTTAAAACCTCAATAATGTATGTAATCCAACTTTTCAATTCAGATTTTTTATTGTAAACATATATTGTTTGTTAATATATGATGCCATATTTTAAATATTATTCTCTAAACTAAGATTGTAGACTTATTACAAAGCATTATGCAAATGAAGCTTTCTACACAACAGAATAAAAGCATTCCTCCCCCCCCAGAAAATTATTCCAAGGTTTCATGTCACGAAGTATGATACTATATGATGAGACACCATATTTTTAATAATATTTCCTTTTCATTGTGGTGCAACAGTTACTTTACACTAGCTTAATAGATCAAACTTTAAAATGAGTGCTTTGAAATTAGTTTTGTCAAAACAACATATTTATCTATAGAATAGTAAAGTACTTAGTGATCAACTTTCAATAATAAAATGGGAAATTTATATTAAAAGGAATTGTACAATGAATTTTGTAATATAATTATAAAAAACATTGTATTCTCTGCACATTTATTTAACAATAAAAATAAATAGATAATAATTTTATAATCTTTAATTTTAAAACTTTTTTTCCATAAAAAGATTTATTTGCGATATCATAAAAATACTTCATTTTTCTTTCATTACAACTACAAAAGTTGGAAAAAGAGTTTTAAAATATTTAGGGCATGCATTCATTAATACTGTAGATAATAGAGCAGTAACATTCCTTTTTTCTAGTTGTCAAATAAAATTTTGCCATTGTAAGCACTTGAAGCATTTTTATGGCCGTGTAATAACAGATAAGTTGTAAAGTAAAAGTAAGAATAGAAGATGAAGTTGTGATAAAAAAACAAAAATTGAAAGCGTGTTGAAAATATCATCTTACATAATTCTTTATAAATGTTCCCATTGTTGTAGTTGCTGTTACCAATGCATGCTTGCAAAAAAAAAAAAAAAAAAAAAAAAAGTGATATGGAGCAGTATGTGTATTAAAGCAAAAATGATAACGAATAATAGTTATAATTCCAAAAAACTGAGTTACAACGGATACAAAATGATAAAATCAAAAATAGTTTAAATGCTTAAATATGAATAAAAAATAAACTTATAAGAAAGTTCACTCATAAGTATGATAATTTCTAGTAAAGGTGTACTTGTTTAAAGTAAAATTCTTTTCCTATTTTTATGTTTTCACTGAAATTTAAAGCTGAAAGTTTAAAACTATTAATTCAAATCAGGTGAACATCTATCTTTTTTGCTACATTTTTCTCAATTTATGATTGAAATTTAACTAAATTAAAAAAATATTAGCCTTCTCTATTATATTTAACACTCTGTATTATAATTGTATTATACTCTGTACTGAAATTCCTTAACACACTGTCTGTTATTTTAATATATCATATTTTACACAGTAAATTATACAACATTAATTTCAATATTATTTTGATTACTATATGAGGTATTTTATTTTTTAAAGCATTTTTGCATTTATTTTATTTTATTTTTTTAACTGTCAAGTTATATTGGTTTAGTATTTTTAGTACTTTTTAAAACCAATATTTTCCTTTATATATAACTATAGAAATTTTACTTTATAATAATAAAGTTTATTATAAGTGTTCAGCAAAAATAAGCATTTTAATTATATTTCCTTGAAATTTAATTAAAAATGTTTTTTATTTTTAAAAAATACAAAAGTGATCTTTGAAGATGTTAAAACCTTAGGCTCAAAATGAAAGCTTTACTACATGTTTTTGATAGTTAGATATTTTCTTTAACTCTAAGCTGATTATAATACCACATTTATGTTATTTTTAGCCCCATCTTGTAGAGCTAATTAAAACATTTTGTATTTTTGACTTCTGAGTCAAATTTTGCTTAAATGTATTAAGCTTAAAATACATTTCTTAAAATGAAAGTATAAAAGTGATTAGAAATATTTTTTACATTTTAATTATTAATTAGAATTTATGGTGTTAATTTATTTCTTTTAAGTTAGTACTTCTAAATATAAATTATTTTTTTGAAATTCTGCATTTATTTAAGTATAAAATAAACTTTATAATAAGAATTTCGTTTTGATAAACAATGTTTCATGATAGATAATTGATAAACAATGTTTCATGATTGATAATGCTCTGGTTATCAATATAGTGATTGACTGAAGATGCATGAACTTGATAAATTTAGTTAACGTAAACAAACTGAAATATTGGTTAACAGTTTTTTTAATTAAATAAATGAGAGCATTTTTGAATTAAATTTTTTTTATCAAATTAAATTTGAAGAAATAAAAATAATATTTTGAAATAGATTTGTTTTGTTATTAGGAAAAAAAAATAAAATAATAAATTTTGATAATTTTTCTATTTGAAAATTAAAAAAATTAAAAGGTAAGATAAAATATAATCATTAGTTAAAAATGATTTCCTATTAAATGAATTCCATAAACCTGTTTTGTTAATAAAATTATATAACTTATATCTATATCATATATTATTAGCATATTTGTTTTTTATAATGGCAATAAAATCCTCAAGGTAATAAAAAAAATACTTTAAGTTTGAGATAATATGTGATAAGTAGAAGGACATTAAATATAAAGAAAACAGCAATAATTGTAAAAGAAGACATTACATTTAATTTTTGACATGTTCAGGTAACAATTTCTTGTGGATTCTTTAAAAATTAAAAAAAAAATTATCCACTGAAATGTTACCTAAAATAAATAATTTTGATTGTTCTATCTGAAAAAAAAAAGACTTCAAATGTCTAGAAATAAATAGCTTTAACTTTGATTTGAAAAGAAATAACATGCCAACTTTAAAATTGATGCTTTTAGAGTTCAACTCACGTAAGAAATGCTGTTTTAAGCTACATAAAATCTTAAATATTCTTTTGGGAGTGGCATGTTTCTTTTTTCCTGTTTGCTTACTGAATTTCAAAAATAATTCAAGCGAAAAATAAGAGTATATCACTTGTTTGATGTTGGATTTTTTTCTTGACTGATTTTATCGATCATGTTCCTCATAATAACGAGAAGCATACCGTATAAATTTTTATTTGATTTCTTATATTTATATTTTTATTTTTTATATTCATAAGCATTATAAAATAGGAGTCTCACGAGGAAATGTTTAATTTGTCGAAGGAAAATTTAATTCATTTAAATGAGTATATGTTAAAAATGTTTGTCAATATTTCATTATTTGCAGTTGTTAAGATGGTTGCTTTAATACTTTTTACATTGGTACTAGAGCATCTAAAATTTATAAATTTTTACATGGAAATGTAAATTTACCTATACAAGATCAATGCATTTACTTAGTATATACTGTAAGCAATACTTTTAGAATTAATATATACTGATATATGTTAATTACATGTGTTTATAATTAAGTGAATTCTGTATATAATATTCTTACTTCGATAGTGTTTTTACTAGAAACATTTTAACAGCATTAGAACAGTTTTCTTGTGCTTAGTAATATAATAAATTTTAATTCTGTAAGGAAATCGATAATATCACGAATGAATTGATACCAAGAGTGTAAATTAAAAGTTTAAGTTTTTATTTATGAAACTGGACCTCAATGGTTATCGTTCTAACATTTATTTCAACATTTCGTGTGTTCAACTCCTGCTTCAAATTTGTAAGTGACTCGAAATCCACTTTAAACCATAGGCCCTGATTTAGTTAGTCTTTGTGTGTAAAAAGTGGTTAATGAAAAATAATAAGCTAAACTAAATTTTTTGAAAAGATATTAAATTGGAATTGTAATCCCAAGATTTGAAATATAGAATTTAAGAATATAAACGATTAAAACATGCAATTACTTTTAAATTTTCTTATTTATATGATTTAATGGTGCAAATAGACCTTTTCCATAATCGGGTTTAAAATGTCAGTGCAACAAATGGCTATTTATGGTACCAATGTTTTTAAATCATGTTAATTAGTGACCAATTGTAAATGATATATTTGTGATTGTATTCTTATTTTTATAACATGCAAAGTTTTTGTTTTGTGTTTACTTTGACACTGTATTAATATTTTGTGCTCTAAAATGACAAAATGGCTTGATACTCTTCACGATTGAAATCAAGTATAATTGATTGGTGGTGCATTTGGAAAGGAAAAGCCATTTTCGCTTGGGACTCACAAATGAGGTCCTTGAAGCCAGATTAATAGAAAAAATCCATTTCTTTCATATTATCTGATATAATTATAAATAATATTATGAGATAGCGATTGCCTGTGTTCGTATTCCCGATTGTAATTCTTTAGTATTATGTAGAATATGTCTCTTCAAATATATACTTCAAAATTTTAATGATTTATTTTGCTTATTTGGATTAAATTTTAGATCTCGCATTTTTCGCAATTGTAGAGAAAAGAATATGTTACTTTCCTGATTTTGTCAAAATTCTAAGGAAAAGATTTTTCTAAGTTATAACTGGTTACTACATAGAGAGTAATGTGAAATAATATAATGCTATAAACTAATTTAAACTTCCACACTGTTCTGATGTTTGCATGGCGTTTCAAGGAACATGTTGGGTTTATGATACAAGGAAAATATCGTATACTCATAAAGCAGAAATGCAGCCGCTATTTCTGTTCCTCAGTGAAATGGTAACTATGATATTTAATTCCAAAGAACTTTAATTTACCAATAGAGAATTTTTGGGGATCTCCTTTTATGATATATGGATGCGTGTCCTTTTTTTCTCCCAAGGTTTATGCTGTATATGTATTATAAAGCCTAAAAATACATTGTTAAAATACCCTCAGAGAGACATCAAAATATTTTCTTAATTATGAAAAGCAGATAAAGAAAATTAGAAAAGATTTATACAGAAAAAAGGTTCTGAATAAAATAATTTAAATTATATATACATCTAAAATTACTTTTCCATTGGTAAACTGATTTTGTAAATAATATATAAATTGATTTTATAACCCATTAGATAGCATAGATATTTTTAAGCCATTAGGATGAATACATAACTAAAGAACTATAAATAACCCTCCAGAAACCTTACTGAACAAAATTAGAATAATTTAATTCTTTGACTTCATGCTTAAGAAATTTTAATCGCCAAATCTCATCACCATTTACGACAATAACATTTGATAATATAGATTAATTAAAGGAGTTAAGAGGGAAAGTTAAGATAGAGACAAATAAAAACAAAAGTAAAAAAAGTCCAGGAAAACAAATGCATTAAAAATAGTATAAAAGAATAAATCCTACCATGTAAGATAGAAACTTCTGTGGAAAAATTAACAGTGATTTCGATTGGTCATTTATCAAATAAAAAATTTAATATTGAATTTCTTTCAAGCTTTGATCCATATTCTTGATTGATTGCTTCGGTAGGATTTGTCGCGCACACTATTTCCCTATTGCTGTTGTAAAAAATATAAGAAAATAGCATGAAAAATATATTATAAGGAATTAGAGCAACTTTTTTTTTCCCTTGGACCACTTTCAAAGTTTTACTACTTTCTGTAGACCCCCTATTGCTACATTTCTACTGTATTCCCAAAACTCCCAAAAAATATCACCCTAAATTGGGGGTGTTAAGATGAAAAAAAGCATCACATTTTCTTGTGTGTACTATTTATTAAAATAATACTTGTACTCTTATCTATTATTATATTCAGTTCTGTGTTTCAACTGAGTTATGAATATTTTTGAGTACCTACCGAGTGAATGATCCTACTTGTCTAGGTTGATAGGTAAATCCAAGCCAAAATGTTTGTTCCTTATTATGAAAACCAGAAAATATTTCTGCACCACCACTTACAACTTGCGAACCCTTGTTTATTTTTCACGTCCTCGTAGATCTCCGTGTGATCTTCTATGGAGCTCTAGGGGTCCACCTGGACCACTTTGGGAACCTATGATAGAGCAATGAGACAAAAGACACTTCAATAGTTTGAGGTGATATTATCTCATCTTGTTTGATGTATGTGTTGTACATATAACTGTTATAACTATAAAACAATAAAATTTGTTAAATAGAATAATACATTATTATTATAGGCAGATTTTATAAATTTCTACATCACTTAAAGATGTTCATAAAATAATGTTTTAGAAAAATGATTATTTTTATATGTTTACTCAATTTAGATAACATTTTTCACTACTCATATTCTAGAAGTTATTCCTAGAAATATTTTTTATTGAATCTACTACAATTCATATAGATATTGCTTGAATATTTAACACAAGTGAAAAACCTGAAAATCACCTGAAGGTTTTATAAATATAATACAGATTTAAATGTTCAAGAAGAAATATGTTTATATTTTCATTAAAGCTAATTAAAACTCCTTGTGGATTATAAACTATATAACTCCTTTAAAAATTTAAAGTCCAATTTCTTTTCTATAAGTTCCTATGGTCTTATATATATATATATATATATATATATATATATATATATATATATATATATATATATATATATATATATATATATATATATATATATACATACGAGAGTGGTTACTCTGAAATGTTTGAGATACGCGCAGACGAGAGTTTACAAAATAAAAATATCGGTTTAATTTTAAAATACAAAGTATTTTAACACAGAAGACGATTTTTTACTGACTTACTTCAACTTGTTTAGCGTAGAATAAATTTTAAACAGAAGAGAAAATAGAGTTGACGCGAGAAAATTTTCGCGATATGATTTTCTACTATTTTAAATCAGGATTAAATCAAGAAGAATGCGTTCAACGGTTGCAAATATCATTTGGTGAGGAATCTCCAGATCATGCTACTGCATTTAGATGGCTTAGAGAATTTAGAAGAGGTCGCAATTTTCTTCAGGATGAAGAACACACAGGAAGGCCGCCGTCGGCAGTAATCCCGGATAATGTGTCTGCCATATGAAAAATGTTAATGGATGAAAATCGCTGTACCTATCAAATGATACAGAAGGAACTTAACATTGGATCCGCAGCCATACACAAAATCATTCACGAAGAATTACATATGGAAAATGTAGTTTGCCGTTGTGTTCCCCATAATCTAACTGAGCACCGAAAAGAGGAGCGTGTCAGAATCTTAAATTGCTAAATGATGGCGGCCACCGCTTCATTTCTAAGATTGTAAAAGGTGATGAAACGTACATACTGTTTTTTGACGTTCCAACACGTCAAGAAAGCAAAGTATGGGCCTTTGAAGATGATCCCACGCCGACAATAGTGAAAAAACAACTCGCACTGAAAAAAGTGATGTATGCCATTTTCTTCAGAAGTACGGGATTGGTCAAAGCCATCGAGTTGGAAGGACAGATGAGAGTAACGGCAAACTGGTATACCACTAAATGTCTTTCAGAAATTCTACAAGAACTAAATGTTAGGGGACCAATGCTTCACAATGACAATGCATCTTCACATACAGCCGGATTAACAGTTGAGTTTCTTAAACAAAAGCAAATTAAAGTGATCGAACATCTGCCGTATTCACCTGATCTAGATATGCGCGACTTTTGGTTATACTTTAATCTAAAAAAGAACTTACGTGGACTTCGTTTTCATTCAAAAGAAGAGATTTATGTGGCTATAAATATATTTTTTCTTCTATTCCAAGAAATTAATGGTTTGAGGAATTTAATCTTCGGAAAATTTGTCTACAAAAGTGCATTGAATCTGAAGGAGACTACTTTGAACACACCTAAAATTTTGTAACTTTAAGAACCTAGTTGTATCTCAAAAATTCCAGAGTGACCCTCGTATATATATACATATATATATATATATATATATATATATATATATATATATATATATATATATATATATATATATATATATATATATATATATATATATATATATATATATATATATATATAAAGAGAAAAATTAAAAATTATACAAGCTTTAAGCAATTACAAAGCAATCTAAATATTATTTTCAAGTTGATTTGCTTAAATTACATATTTTTCATAAACTGGAAGCTGATATTTACAAATTAAAAAAATATTGTATTGAAGTTTTTTTTCAAATCATTAAATATATAATTTTTCTTCAGACAAACCATCATCTCTGTCTATTAAAATGAAACACCATTATAGTTTTAAGTTTATAAATATTATTATATTAACTTTCCTATAATTAGTTAAATCATTAAAATTGTAGTTCATAATTTAAATTAAAAATGAAATAAACGAATGTAATAAATAATCTCTAAAATGATTATTTAACAGACCATATTAAGATATTATATGGATTAAAATTTCTGTATAAACAAAAACAGTTATGTTAAATAAATCAAATATTAATGTAATCATTAAAATATAAAGAAAACTGCTTATTTTTTAGGAGATTAAAAGAGTAAAATAAATTTGTAAGCAAATTCTTTGATGGTGAGTAAAAATATTCATCTGTAACAAAGAAAAAGTTAAAATGACACAATGAACTACATTTGGAAAAAGCTCTGAGACAATAACAATATGTAAAAATGAACATGCATAGAAAATATGTGAAATTTATCAATTAAAAGTACTTAACTTTTTAATACTTCTCTAAAAATATAATACTAATGTCTTTCCATAAGAGTATAAATCTTTTATTCTTCTTTAAAAGTATCAAGCTTTTTAATTCATAGCGGTTTAAAAGGATGTTTTATTCTTAAAACATAAAATTAATTGGATGAAAAACGTAAGCTTTCTGAATTTATTTTTATGACGCCATTTTACGATCCAGCAGATTTTTTCATCTAATGTTTCGTACGCTAATACAGTATTTAAAAAAAGTATAAAATCTTTACACATATTCTACTCATTTTCAAAATAGCTCAGTTTGAACATTAATAAAATCTGAATTAAATAATTTTTTAAAATACCATTTTAATAAAAAATTTTCTAAGTTAAATATTTCATTGGTGTTTGCATTATACTACATATATATATATATATATATATATATATATATATATATATATATATATATATATATATATATATATATATATACATATATATATATATATATATATATATATATATATATATATATATATATATATATATATATATATCCATCCATATAATATAGATATACTATTAAAGAAGTATTTTATGTATAAATATATGTTTAAAAATATATATATTTTTATACTCGAATTTCAATAAGAAATAAATAACCTAAAGATTTTATTACAGAAATTACATATAATCTATTTATTATCAAATCGATGTTTAAAGGAATTTAAACACTATTCTTACCAATATTTTATTCATTGTATTTTATTTGTTAACAAGCAGTTTATGATAAAATGTTTAAAGATTAAAATATATTAAACTTTAAGACAATCAAAGGGGAAAAGAAAGCGGATATTTTTGCAAAGGAATATCACTTAATTTATTTTGAAGGTAGCAAAAGCTGTTCGGTGATAGAAATGTTTCACTTAATAGTAACAGAAAAATGTAACTCTCATTAAAAAGGAAAATTTTATATAAGATAAAAAAATTAAAATATTTTAGTGTCTAAATCCTATTAGTTATTAAATTTCAAGCAACATAAAATATCAATGGTATTGCTTGGAAAATGATTCTGTGTAATGAAAATAATAATATTATTAATAATACTAATCAGTCTTTTAACATAATTTTGTGGTAAACTCAAAATAACCAATCGATTTTTCAATGAGAAATATTGCATCATTTGATTTTAAAGATTTAACTTTGAGCATTGATAGTTTTTGTGATGACAATTATCGTGCCTTAATTAACAGATTATTCAAATTTATGTTATTCAACTATTGTTTGAATTGATATTCGAGGAATATTCAAATTAATAAATTTTGGTTTGAATTGCCTCAATAAAAACCAGAAATACAAAGAAAGTTTTATTTCAAAATTTAAAAGTAATTTTCTTTCTGAATTATTTTGAATTGGTTACCATACGCTGAATACAACAAATAAAAATTTTATAGCCATCTACAAATACATTTATACCTTTTTAATGAGTAAATATAACCTTACTGAATTAACAATATTGAATAGAGAAAGTAATTTCTGCTAAAGTAGTGTAATAATTTTGAAAAATATATTGTCTAAAACTTAAAATTATTTTTTGCATGTTATATATATAGAGCGTCTTGATAAAATTATTTCTCGTAAAATATTTTGTTGTTTGCGTCTTTGTGTATGAATTTTATTGTAACATAAGAATAAATTTCTTTTGCATTTATGAAACAAATAAACATAAAATTATTCCACATAACATTCAAAAATAAATTAAAAAATTCTTTTCATATCAATACTTCAATTATTTTCTCTTTCAGTATTAAAAAAAGTTTAATTTATGTTCAAAAGAGCAAAAGAGCTTCAGGTATATTCTTTTAAAACTTGTTCATGAATTCTTGATTTACATTGAATAAATTCTTGATTTACATTCTTGAAAACATTTGCCATTTTGAATCTCTATTAAGAAAGTCTTGTTTTTGTACCCAAATTGTTATTTCAATACAACAGAGCCAAACTATTATATTATTCATACATTCGATCTGTGTTTAATCGCAGATTATTTGAATTCATGAGGTCTAATTTAATTTTCAAATAAAAAAATTTCAAATCATACAGAAATATTAAACCTTAGTTTCGTATATTAAATATTTATTCATATATTAAATACTTAGTTTCATATATTATATATTTGTTCCTTCAGAATCAAACTGAAGTACTTTTTTTTGACTTTATATTGAAATAAAACTTAGTTGATTGGGTTTTTCGGAGCAAACTTTAAACATGGATATACAGCGAGTAAAATAAGATATTTTTATTTCTTTCTTTTTCTTTGTTAAACCCAAACAACAATAAAATTAAAAAATAAAAATCAATGTATATTATAATGTAAAAACTAATATATATATAAAATTAAACAATATCAAAATTATAACATATACTACATAAAATTAAAAAAAAAAATCCATTGCCCTTAAACAGGCAAAAAGTTTTCTGTAAAGTCGCCCCCCTAAGCAAATCAGGTAAACTTAAAATATTACTGTACAAAAAAGTGATAGTTAAAATCATGACATGAAATTAAAATGTATAAATTTTATAAGGTTCATTCCATGTTTCACATTATGGATTTAATTCATGTAAAAACAACATGTGTCTGTGTGACACGTGTGTCCGATATGAAGGTGAGTCAAACGGACTTCATAACGGTAAAACCGATAATAAGGTGATGAATGGAAAATGGTATGTAGTTTATTGGTGAACTGCAAGTTCCACGATTCCTGCCAAAGAGAATATATGAAACATTTTACACCCTTTCTCACACTTGAGAACGGAACAAATGGTAAAACTGGACCGGATGCAGTTTTTTGCAGCTGCGTGACCTACGTGACTTAGTATCGAACACAATACTATTTTATATCCCTTGCGAAATAAAACTTAGATTTCAGAAAAAAATAGTAAGCACAAAAATGTAAATCTACCTGTTGTGCTTTTTTTTTACCTCACGTTAATAAAATTCAAACTTTTTTAGTTGATGAATCAGCAGATATTCAAGAAATATTTAAGAAAATATACTGTACGAAAAAATTTACTGGCTCATATATTCAAATTTGTTGTAACAATAGATAAATTTGTTAAAATATTTCTTGAAAAGCTGAAACATATATTTAAAATACTTAAGGTATGTAGTAAGATATGATAGAATGAAATAAAATCGTGTTTAAGATATATATATTTATATATATATAAATATAATTTTTTATTCCTTGAAACGTCATCCATTGAATGTCACATATAAAAGTTTTATTTAAGAAATCAATATCTAGTAAAAGTTTGTCCTTAGTTTTAATGTTATAACAATAATAATAAATTAGTTTATAAAGACAGATATAATGTAATAGAAAAATAGTTTGCAAAAAGATCACCATTAGAGAAAAAAGATAAAAAAAAAATGCAGCAAAAATGTCAGTTGAGGCTTATATTTCACGAAAAACATCGATGGTTTTTGTTCATTTATCAGAGTAAGATTACCCTCAATGACTTTCTCCAAGATTAGGAGCTTTTTTCTGATGATACTGAAGTACTAATATGATTGAATCCTGTGTGTGTTTATTTACTTTGAGTCAACACATAAATAAAGTCAATGTTGACACAATCCGAAGAATAAAAAAAAATAATGAATTGCTACATACATTTATTGCATAGCTGTGAAGATATCAAAGAATTATTATTTTTATAGAAATAATTTTCATCATTCAAAAACTTAAAATATATTGTGTTGTGTTTAGTAGTTATTTTTTGAATGTATTCATATTTAAAAAATTTAAATTAAAAAAGAGTGCAAAACAATTTTTTTTCGTTTGAGGACCTTTTAAAGCTTAAAAAACATTTATAATAATCTCAGTAAGTGTTAATTCAATCAGTTTTAACTATTTATAATTTTAATATCTATTTAAAAATATTACTAATCACTAATAATTATTAATTTATCATAAATGATGGTTTAATATCTTATTATATAATTATTTAATTTCATCATCATTAATTTTTTTATTATTATAATTTAATTTTATATTTCAGTTTTTAATAGCATCTTTAACTGATTTTAATAGATGTTGGCAACAAATGCTATGCCTTAAGTCAAGGATCAAGTTTCCATACATGCATAAGATCATCTCTCTTGCAATTGCCATGAAAATGAAATTAAATTTGGAGAAGTCCGTATAAATTTCTTTAATTTTTCATTTTATAAGAAGTTTTATTGTACAGGAACAATACTTAGATGAAATATGCAATAAACACTAAGTACTTCAATTATGTTTATAATATAAACTAAAATGCCCTAATTTTCATAAGTATTATAAAAATTCTCTTTTTATTCCTTCTTCTTGTTTGAAAATCGTTTCCCATTTGATGAGACACGGTTTCATAAACATTTTATTTCTGTAAATAAGTTAAATTTTTTAATACTTGAATATTAGCTGAATATTTTGTTTGTCAGCTTTCTTTAATATTGAATTTTCTTGAAAAAATTTGTATACATTATTTGATTATAAAAGTACTCTTGTTAACATATGTGAAAACTTTGTTAAAGCATTCTTTAAATAAAAATGAGATCATGCAAGTATCATGATTAATATGCTTTATTTAAATTATGTTACAAAAACTGCACTTTAAAATGCTTACTCTTTCATTACTTGCACCAGAAAGTTTTCATTGTGGCGCATGAGATGAATCAGATATAATGAAATTAAAGCAAACATGCAAGTTCGTGGTAAATAAGTATGGATGTTATGCTGCTGTTATTTAATAATGAAGATATAAACAGCAAGCTTAAGTGTTAAAAAATTGAGCTGTCAAATAACTTGCACCATGACGTTCTGTAGGATGAAAACAGCCATTTTTCAGAGTACATTTATTATTAAAATAGCCATTAAAACTTTCATAAAGTTTCAGAGAATGACTTTTAGTATTTGCATAATTGATTGTAGCAGTGAAGAATAATTAGGGAAGTTAATTGTGGGCGCTTATGGAGTGCTTACCACAGATCCAAAATAAACGTAACAATTAAAAACCTACCATAACAGAGAAACTTAGTCTTAAGTATAATTTGAATATATATATATATATATATATATATATATATATATATATATATATATATATATATATATATATATATATATATATATATACAGAAATAATTAGTTTATGATATTTCTATACTTAGTAAAATACATAATAACAAATTATTATAAAATTGTTAGAATACAAGTAATTTTATATACCATCAAAAATATTAATATTTATCGTATAATTATTCTAATAATTAATTAGTGGTTAAGAATAAAAATAAATAGTTTCTATTTTTAGAAATAAATATAATACAAGACAGAGGCAGCTTAAGAATTCAAGCAATGCTTAAAAATTTAAGTGCATGCTTTTTATTCAAAATTACTATTTAGATTATGTAAAACTTTAAGAGTTAAAAAAATTAACTTAATTTATATAAAATATTAAGAACTCTATATTTTCTCTCTCTCTCTCTCTCTGTATATATATATATATATATATATATATATATATATATATATATATATATATATATATTTGTATACTAGTAGATAAAAAATGATATTTAAAGTTTAGAAGTCATTATAAGAATTTAAAAAAATTATAAATGATTTATTATGTTTTTCTTTACTATGTGATTATTAAATATCATTATTTTTGTTACAATCCACCGTTATATTCATAATTTTATAAACTCTTTCAAAGGAAGAATTTTATTTATATTAGTCAATATTTAATAATCAAACAAAATCTTTCATGAAAAATCAAAATAAATTTTCAATACCCCTAATTTATTGTTTTCGAATTGTTTTAACCATTATTTAGTTCTGATTTAGTTTAGACTCTACTATTTAATTTTTCTTTAAACCAAGTATTTATTTCTCTTATGAATTTATAAAATGCATTTCGATTTACTTTCTTTCTCTAGCTATTGTACTTTCAAGAAAAATTCGTTTCTTTTAAGAGCTTTCAAGAACTATGAAATATTTAAATGAATGTTCAATTTAAATTGCTAGGCAAATTTAAAATTTCCGCATATATGTATGAGATAAATCTTGCCTAAATCTTTAAGCATTTCTACTTGAGGATTATTCTGCGTAAAATTACTTTTTCCAAAATTTTAATGCATGCACTTAAAGTATTAAAAGAAAAAAAAAAAAAAAAGAAAAAAAAGTACATTTTTTGTGTTTGTAAGATTCTAAATGTTTTTATTTGAAATATAAACATATATATAAACATATATATGGGAACTTTATATTTACTTTGCAAAAAAATTATTTTAAGCCTTTGCAACGCATTTTAAAATGTTGCATTAAAAATGGTGGCTTAAATGGTTGAAATCAAATCTAAAATTTTCTATTACCGTCCTTAAAGTAAATTTTTTTAGTTTATGATAGTTATTATTAATTTAAAAGATGTATTTTTACATAAAAATGTTGGATAGGATCATTTATTATGTGAGGATATGATAAGCAATATTCAGGGTAATAATATTCAATTACAGAAATGGAACGGATACGGAAAAGTATCCCTTAAACCGTGGTCTTAAAATTAAGTTTATATATATATATATATATATATATATATATATATATATATATATATATATATATATATATATATATATATATATATATATATATATGCAGGTGATTATCAAAATAATGAAAACACTTGTGAATAAAAGGGACATTTAAGAATTCACTTCGTAAGCATTAAAATATAATCCAGATTTTTTTAACATAAAAAATACATATATTAGGTAGTATAAGAGAGCTTTAACAGAATTATCTACGTTTTGAATTTCTGTCAGAAGCGCAAAATGCCAGACCTCATAGATTTTCAGAGAGGCCAAATTGTAGGAGCCCGACTAGCTGGAGCATCAGTGACAGAAACATCTCAGCTTTTAGGCTTTTCTAGAGGTACGGTGTCTAATGTCATGGCAGTATGCACACGGCGCGGAAAGAGAAGCTCAGCAAAGCAAAATAGTGGATGAAAGGAGAAGCTGAGTGAAAGAGACCGAGGGATATTAAAGCGGATTGTAATGTCTAAAAAGAAAACAACTGCATTCAAAGTGATCACAAAACTCAATCAGAATCTGAATTCTCCAGTGTCAATAATTACAGTTAGGAGATATCTTATAAAGAGAATATCTACGGCAGAACAGCAATTCCCAAGCCATTTAACACGGATACTAATGCCAAGCGTCCTGTAGAGTGGTACCATAACCACAAAACCTGGTCGATGGATAAGTGGAAAACTGTTATAAGGTCAGACGAATCATGTTTCACACTTTTCTCCACAACAGGACGGGTACAGTCTGGAAAACACTTGCACAAGCGTATGATCCTGATTGCTTTCTTCCAACTGTCAAGCATGGAGGTGGATCAGTCATGGTATGGGCAGCCATGTTATGGTTTTCTGCTGGTCCAATCGTAATCCTGAAAGGAAAGATAACTGGGGAGAAGTATAGTGAAGTTTTAGGTGACCAGGTCCATCCTATGATGCAAATTTTGTTTCCTGCTGGAGAATAAATTTTTCAAGATGGTAATTCACCCATTAATGCAGCCAGGGTAGTCCAATCATGGTTTTATGAACAAGAGGATAAAGTGAAACATCTATCTTGGGCCACACAGACCCCAAACCTCAATATAATCGAACCATTGGAGTCTATTTTAGAGCTTTCAATCCGGAGTCAATATCCTCCACTGGAATCGCTCACGGAAATTTCATAATATCTCCATGAAGAATGGTACAATATTTCTCTAAACACTATTTAGAATTTGCACGATTCGAGATATATTATATTATATTATATATTATATATATATATATATATCTATACCTATATCTATATCTATATCTATATCTATATATATATATATATATATATATATATATATATATATATTATATATATATATATATATATAAATGAAAGCATAAAAATTCAAAGTCACTAGTGTATAAATGGTCACCTTCTTAAATATGTAAATGCTGGTCGTGACTCGTGACATTGGACGACTTAGTTGTTTAAGTAGGAATTAGTGTTGAGTTACTTGGTAATTATGGCCCTAAAATTATATCTCAGTGAATTGACCAGCCAGCTAGTAACATAAAACATTTCTTTTAATTTTGCAATTTAATGTGAAAAGTTTCATGCATTTAGAGTGATTGCTAGTTTATTATTAAGCAGATGAACTCAAATGCATAAAAACGAATTGTTTAAACATAAGTTTTCTTTCTTGCAGTTGTAATTGTTTTATAAGTTGTTGGATTTGGAATGCCTGATTAAAAGAAGAACACATCATATACTGTTTACTTCTTAAACATAATGATTTTTGAGTTGAATATGAATTTATTAAATTTATTTATATATGTATCTTGAGATATCATGCAAATTTTCCATAAAAATAGAATACAATTCTTGTGTTTTTATGCATGTTAAAGTTTCGTGTCTAACTTTATAACTAGATATGCTAAAAACCTTTGAAGTCTGTCAACATTTTTAAAATACCTGAAGAATACTAAAAGTATACGAGTTTTCATATAAATATTTAAATTTTATGAAATTACTCATGAGAATTCAAATTATTTTTTCTTCATCCGTTATTCATTTTTCATATAATATGAAGATGCCGGACAAATTGTCTAGCGTTCAACGTGCCTAACTACGGATAGGGAGGTCCTGGGATCCCGGTTCATGCACGAATGTAATTTTTCTCTCACTATCCTGCCTTTGTACTTTCCTTGTGTGTGTGAATGGTTGCCTACCCTATAAACGGGTCCCTGTGGCATGTGTGTGTACTAAAAAAGTCAGACTCCACACCAAAAACGGATCAGTTGGAAAAGAGGAGCAGCGCATCCCAGTTTGCCAGCCTAGCTGGCACACGAGAACAACAACATATAATGAAGATGAAAATTTTATTATTTTTTGATTATTTAAGGGAAAATTTAACTCATATGATAAATATTTACGAATAACTATTTTCTAAATGAATATTTAACGAAGGTATAAACACTATATTTGAGTTCATTTTACTTTTAATATGATTCATTTCTGTCTTTTAAATTGAAGAATGTGAATATAATTAGAAAAAAAAATAAAATATTTAATCAAAATAATAAATTACAAAAAATTAGGGTTTATTATTTTGAGTCAAAAATGGTTTTAAGAATCAAAAGATTGAACTAGTATTACAAGTTAATATTTGGGAAAATTTAGGCTTTTTTATTACTTTTAATATAATAGTTTAAGAGAAAAGATAAGAGATCCATTATTTACTGAAAATAAAATGATTATTAAATATTTTACTGTAAGCAAATAAAAGCATCACACACTATTAGATCGCGTTAGCCTTTAAATGACAAAAAGTCACTTTAGAGAGAAAAATAACTTAAGACTTGGTAGTCTGGCAAAATCGATTAATTTATTATAGTATAATATTTTTACTTAAATGCATCAGAGCCATTAGCTATTATTTAAAAATATTTTTATTTTCTCAATGCTATTTCTTTTTTATCAATTTGGGTAAAAGCTCTGTTTTGTGAGATAAAGGTAATCTTTAGTATTACATTAATAGATTTTTTTACGATGTTTTATTTTTTATTGTTTTGAAACACATGGGATAAATATTTTTTTATTCTTAATGAATCACAGGCCTCAATATTTATTTTATTGAATATTCAAAGGAAGATAAGAATTTTCATTGCAAATTTTGACTATAGAATCTCATAATTTTCATGAAGTAGTAAATTTTGTAACTAGCAGAGTATTTTATTAATACCCAACTCATTTTTTTTGTGATCCGTTAACAATTGTGAATATATTTATAAATTATTATCAACTTTAAAATATGTATCTCTTATAGTTTTTCCCTCAACTGTTCATTAATTTAATTATACTTAAAAATCCAGCCTTTCTTTAATTCGTATTTAAAACACATTTTACAATAAAAGAACTACTTAAGGTAAGTATTTAAACACATTATATGTATATTTGATAAACTTTTCAAAAGATAAGTATGTAGATATAGAAAATTCTATAGTTTTCTTTAAAATTGAAAAGAAATTTTTTTTTTCAATTTTATATATTTTTTGTTTGATTTGTTTATTTGACCCAAAATTTTGCCATTACAAATAGATCATAGTTTTCCATAAAAACAAGTATTATGTCCATTTATTTGCTTTACATGCATAAATACTCGAGTAATTTTTATTTTTTTGGCTTTAAAGTTATAAAACATCACTGTTAAAATAAAGTTAGCAAAGAGCTATTTTTTAAAATTATTTCTAAATATTAAAACGTTATATATACTTTTTATAAAAACTATTTTACCTACATTGTAGCATTTCAATAAAATTATCATATTAATTTTGAAGCTTTTAAAAATTGTTATTTATTTTAATGAACGACGTTAAAATTTTAATATATATACATATACATATGAATTATTATTCAATTAAATGCATAATAGTAATAGTAATTACAAATTTAAATTGCGGAGAATCTTAAACTCTACTTATGCAAATAAGATTGAAGTATAACCAGTTAGCAAAAACAATTGTTTAGGTAAGTTAACAGACCCGCTTTTGCTATTAAAGTAAGGTTTATCATGATTTACGTAATTTTTAACGTGACTGCACAATAATTTTGAGCTAAAGTTTATATTGTATTCAACAAATAGCAGTCTTTTGCCTGAATTGTTTCTCAATACTTCCAAAGTTGATTCAGATAATTCATTTATTTAAGTTCAAATAAGCAGAAAAATTCATGAAATTAAATAACTTTTCTTTAAAAAAGTAAAGCAATTACTTAAAATTGAAAATCCGCGTGAGTAAAAGAATAATTTTTCCTAGCTTCTTACCAGCAAACCTATATGCTCTTGCTCTGTGAATGATTTCGGTTTGGCCCCCAAAAAAGATGTCATCAATACAATAGCTTCCTTTTTTACATTGTGTTGGATTAAAGGGAGGGGGATTGTGGAAACTGATCTTCATTTACTTTTAGGAGTCCATTAAGTTGCGTAAACTCTGAATTTCGTGAGTAAAAGGCATCCATCATGCCAGTTGAAAGAAACGTTACTCAGTACAATGTACATCTTGTTTAGGATATTTGCTTTTCAAGTTTCTCGATATACCCTGATTTTTCCATCAAAGAATTTTCTATCAAGAAAATAAGTTTCGCCAGAAAATCTTAGTCTAAGGGAATTTTTATGCCTATCTGAGTATTCTAAATGCAAAGAAAAAGTTTTTATCCTTTCGTCGTAAAAATATTCTGAAACTTATGAAGTTTTTAACTTTAAATAATTCAAAATGAAAGTAGTTTGATAGACTTCAAATATGAACACATATTAAACTCCAAAAATATTCTAACAAATTAATATCTCGTAAAAAAACATGTTATGCTATATTTTTTTTCACAATGAATTTTAAAGTTTGCTGTATTTTAACATACACTCTTGGCCATTGAATTAGGAATATTTTAAATTTTCTTTTAGATTTTGAAGTATGCAAATTTTTTACACGTCTTTAGAATAATAGTATAACTAAAGTGAATGAAGTATTATGGAAAAGACAGATTTTTCTCCATTCGAACAAGGCTTTATTGTTGGCACTCTTTTAGTAGGAGCGTCAATTTCGAAGACACTAAATTTTGATTAATCCTGAAAACTCAACATAGCAAAGGTTTTCAAAAATCAGAATTCATAGATCTTGTCTAGAAAACGTAACTTTGACTGGAGCACAGATTGCTACAATTCATTGGGCATCGTTTCCAATGAATTGTACGATAGCACTAGAACACTTCGGTTTAAAATAACAAAAATCGTCAACCAAGTATATTCTGAAATTCCACTTGAACTATGTACTGAGAGTTGCAGATGATAGGAAATCATAATCAAGTGCGAATGAGAAAAGCACTCATTTCTGCCTGAAATACAAAAATTCGTTAGCAGTTTCATCGTGGAAAAAAACGTTGGACATATGAATTAAATGTGTGTGGTCAGATGAATCATATCATATGTTATTTTGCACTGAGGAAAGACGATAAATTTAATAAAAAAATAAAATGACGACGACTTTGTTTTGCCTTTTTCTACTGAAACAGGGAGAATATCATGATATGTTCTGTTGTAATGGATGCTTGTGCCAATATATATATTCCTTTTTGTTTTTTTTCCAGTTAAAAAATTATTAATTAAGAAGTTTAAATAAAAATTATGCATATAAAGATTATTTAAATAAAAATTATGTAAAATTACATCTTAAAAATAATTTCTGCCAATTTCCTTACCTGAGAGAAATACACTTCAAACTATTGAATTAAGATTTCTTATTTTAAACGCATTTCATATATCAATTGTTTCATACAAATTAAGAAACTAAAAATTTCACAGCAAGCATATTTTAAATATAGTTATGTCAGTGTCAGAAATCCACATTTATTATTCTGTAAAATTATTTTTGGTTTTTTAAATAGTTAATTAAAATGAATTCTATTGGTTATTTAATTTTATTTTTTGTTTATGAATACATACATATTTCAGACTGTTCGGAAAATAATTTCATTTTTTGTGAAAACAAAAGACGATTTTTTTATAACGAATAAATATTTTATTGAACTAAATATTTCCTTTGTGGAACTAAAAATTTGCCATCTTTTTTGGCAGTAGCATGGTTCTATGCTCATATAATGATTGGTTTTTGCTTGTAAAACACTGATCCAAGTGATTTATGATTTTTTCAATTTAAGTTTAGGTTTTACTATCTAAAAAGATTATAGAGTCCAGAACACATAATAATCAGAAGGCACCAAATCTACAAAAAATGAAAGTTGTGTTACATTATTCCATCATCATAACTTTGGAAGTGTTTGGCGAGTTGGCACACTTGTATGAAGTTTCGCATTATCTTGCTGAAAAAGTAAACATTTTTCATTATTCAATTCTAGTCTCTTTTTTTTAAATGAATCAATCAAATTATCCAGCTAGGGATATTAACTTCAGAATAAACTCTTATGTTATCCGATAAAATCGTAAAAAAACGAATTTTCTTAAAGCTCACCATAACTATTCCATCA